>JARHVA010005267.1:412500-775000 GCA_037957365.1 Torreya grandis | reverse complement strand
CCATGCTTAATATAAGTGTTTCCTAAATATCACAAATTTTCCTTAGACTAATGTAGTTCTCCCTCTTGGGGTGATCATGTGATTGTAAAAATATATGCAAGTATATATAATATTTATTGAAATAATTGACAATGGATTTTATTGACTTGTATTTAAATGTATTAAGAATTGTCCTATGAATGTAAAACTGTAATAGAATTTAAATTCAAGTAAATAGTAATTATTTGCTCACTGTGTAGTGATTTTTAAATTAGATTAATAGGTCCTTTCAATTAAATGTCTTGATGTGATTTTTTAAAAATCTAATAGAATTAAATTTGAATAAATATTTATGTTTTTCTCAATGTTTAGTGATTTTTAAATGTGATTAATAAGTCCTTTCAATTAAATGTCTTGATGTGATGTTTTAGGGGAATATATAGAATAATTTTACATAATGAATTTAAAAAATGCATATAAAATATATTTTAAAATGTCTCAAATTGAAAAAGTGTTTTTTGGAATACATGGGACAAGTTCTCACTAAGGGACAAGGCCATAGTACGACCCAATCTAATTAGTGTGGTCTTATCCCATATGGACTGAAATCAATAGAAAAAGGCATGTTAGGTGATTTTAGGTTGAATATCAAATAATAGGAATTAAATATATATGTGTGTATGCTATTTTATAATTTTTCAAGACATTATATTCTCTCTTATAGATTGTGAGTTAGTTAAAAAGATGTCAGACACGACATGGTATGGATGCCAATAAAAAACATTGTTAAACACTTAATGATTAATAATATGTTGCTATATTTTTACCACAATATTATAATAATGTAATAAGTTTAAATTAATAAATTAAAGTAAATTAGGACCTAATTATGTATTCAAACTTTTTATTTGAATGAAATTATTGATTGTGTAATATGCCTTAATTTACAAGCCTGCAACAATGCTAGTGAACATAGTTATTGTTCATTTTGAAAGTTAAAAATTTTAAACATGAAATTGGATATTTAAAAAGAGAAAAAGGAAAGTACTCACCTAAAATAGTATGAAAATTAATTTACATGAAACTATAAAGTGGATAAAGTTTTTACCCCTTATTGAGTATTTTTAAAGACATGTTAAAAATGTGGAAAATTTAGAGTGATCAAGCCTCAATTTGAAAACCTTTATATGCTCTCAATTTAGAATGATTGTAATTTGTAAACATAATTTGAATTTTTAGATTAATTTGTAAATTTAAAGGGATGGAACCACAAATTGTTTCTTGTTACATCTTGAATAAAAGAAACAATATAACTTAAGCGTCACTAGAATATAAGATAACCCACTTACAACATGAAGAGGAATCACATCACTACATATGGACTATATTCTATTTTAAACCATATAAGTCTCAAACATTGAAAATTTTTATTTGAGAAATTTGAATTTTCCATGTATTAACATGAACTTTAATGAGTGTCATGCCCATTATATTATACTAAATTGATATTGAATGCCATTTAAAAGTACAATTATATGATTTTTTTTTCTATTTTTGACTGTAATAATGAGAGCACATGCATATCACATGACCTCATACTTTTATAATTCTTAATCATGCTATCATTTTTGAATCATTACAGTGCCATAAAATTAAATTTTACTCAAGATGACTTGAATTCTTAAGACATTCCAATTATTATGCTCCCACTTTAAGATTGTAGGTGTATCCTACAAATCTCTTTCCTTAATATAAGATTTATGTAGCATGTGAAAGATATAGTGAAGTAGTATAAATTTAAACCTTGTATAATATTACATAATAGTAGTAAATATTGCATTGAGTTATATTTAAAAGATTGAATCTCATAGTAAAAATGTGAATAATGTGCATCATGAAACTTAAGGTAAAATTAAAGGGTAAGACTATATAAATCATGGCACTAAATAAATGAGTATATAAGAAATTCCATTTATATTTTATATTATATCACACATAAGGATCAAATTCCACTTACAAGAGACATGTAGATTTCACATCAATAGACAAGGCCAACTGCCACACATAAATACAAATGTAATGTAATACAAGTAAGAATGTGCACATAAAATACCATGTACCACACAAAATGAGTATCCAAGTTGTATCTCATCATGATATAAACTAATACAAAGTATATAGAATAAATTAATTGTAGTACATATATCATATGGATCTATGTTATAGTTAGAAAATAACATCCTCATGTTACACATGTTTAATGTAAGTGATTAGAAATTTTTGTATGTGGGATATATTTCAACATGGTATAAATGTTGAAGATGAGTACAATATGTTAAATTATTCATGAACAAGAAAAATATGCCCAAATTTTAAAGATTTAGGGGTAATAATAAAATCTCAAAATTTAAACCATGTAAATATATGTCATGTATTAGACTCAAATACCATTGAAAATAAATGTGTATTAAAATAAAATATTCTATATATAAAAACTAAACAAATAGCATATGGAAATACATAAGCTAGTAACAATTCGAAATTATCATTAGGTCCTAGTTTTGAACTTTGGAAAAAAAGGTGTTTTTTTAAAAAATTATTTAAATCTATTTGATTTTTTTCAATATTCTAAGAAAATATTTGAAAAGTAATAATAATATAGGATTCAATAGTATAGGAAAAAGGGATGAGTTTTAATAGTGCTCAACAAGGAGAAAAATCATAAAGAGGTAAGAAGTAAAGCCAAATTCCTACAATTCATTTGTTAATTAGTGAAAAAAATGTAGTCTAAGTGATTAAGATAGATAAGAGTGTACATGGACCTCAACGAGTAAGAGATACATGAGTTCATGTAAGTGAAAATAAATATATAACTTGATATTCATGCAACAATAAGAAATAATGAGCATTAATATAATTTTTAAGGTTGTCACATTACATTTTTTGAATTCTTTTGAAATTAAATATGTCAAGTGAAAAAAATGTAAATAAAGGAAATGGTTAGAAGAATGATTAGAATGGGGATAGATAATTTAGAAAAGAATTAAAATCAAAGAAACTATATACAAAATATTTTTTTTAAATGAATAATTAAGAGAATCAACCCAACTAGTAAATTGGGAGGAAATAAGAGGTTTTATCCAATCAAGGATATCATGAAGAAGATGCACATAAGTACACACAAATGCATTGCATGAAGATGTGACCTCCTATGAAAAATAAATTCTAGCTATAAATTAATATGAATCTAAATTATTATCATACAATTTTAATGTGACCCTATGTATCACTAATCAAAATCCCATGTAAATATGTACCTTCATGGGCCATAGGAAAAGATGCAAAAAAATGTAAGTATGGGGAAGCTTTCTTAATAACCCATTATGCCTTAGGAGACAAAGACCTTTTTTAAGTGCAATTTTATGTTTAGTATAATGTATCGTGATATTTAAAACTAACTTAATATCATCGTGTGTAACTAAATCATGATCATAAGTAGATGGATAAACATATTTTGTAATGTGTTCATGATAAGTAATAGATGAATAACTTGTAATATATTTTAGAATATGTAGATTTTGTTCTTTAATAGTTTGGTAGACTATTTCATTATCATGTTTCTAAATGGATGTGCTAGGAATCTATTCTATAGTAGAATTAAACATCATTGGTTCCAAAGGATATTCATAATAGATTCATATAATTTTGACCACTTGATTATCATGAATATATTTGAGAAATATATGAATTTTAGAATATATTGATCTATTATTTTGTATTTAAGGGAATCCTAATATCATTTAAAATAATCATATACTTGATAAAACTAAGAAAGGATCAAATACTATGAGAGGTCCCACTTGTAAAGGTAACAATATATGCCAAATAGTACCTTGTTTATGCCCATAAAATGTTTTAAAAACTCTAGTACTACTATATAAATATTTCTATGTATAACCAAGGGAATTAATACTTTTATGGTGAAATGTTTTCACTTGAACCATTGACTATTATAATACTATGTATTGATTATTTATCAATATACACTCAAATAAATAGTGTATGTATATCATAATCATCATAAACAACTTCACTATCATCAAATGTACTCATAGAATATGATGCCTATTTTCTCTTAACTATACAATTGATGATATCAAGAGGATGTGCATATGTAAAAGGAGGAGGATGAGTTCCATATACACTATCCTTGTTACTTACTTTATCACTTGAAAAAAGATCTTTGTACATTTTTTACCTATTAATTATCGCTAGTTTTTTATTTACACTCTTTAGTAGGTATTCCAATATCAATAATGTTCTCATAAATAAGATATTGAATATTGTGCTTAAGCTTAAAATGTTTGTTTTTAGAGTTTTCAATATGTATATGGTAGTCAAAATATGCATTTGCATCATAGTTTCTAGATTGGAATATAGATGTGTCAATATCCATTGGTGGAAGAAGAGTGACATGGTAGAATTCAAGTAACCTTTCTAGATAGACATGAGGAGGTGAAGGAAACATTGAGATTTGTCTCCTTGGTAAATATTTCAATTGAATCTTTTGTGTTAGTTATGTAATAGCATTAAATACAATATTAACTTAATTATTACTTTAATTTGGTTTACTCTTATAATTTGGATTGATTTTAAACATGACATTTTAAGAATCAAGAGCATTTTAAGTATAATATAGCTTGCAAAAATTAATAGACTTAACCTCAAACTCATTGTCTATTTGAAATAACTCATCAAAAGATTCAATTTTTCAAACATAATTTATTATTGAAGTGGAGATAAATAAATTTTGGCGAAGATATGTTGGAGATAATTATTGGCCATCTGATTTACATTGTTTTATAACATAATATTTTATCTTAGCACATATTCATTGATTGTTTAAATAGACCCTTGTTTGAGCATTGACATTTGACCATATGATACATTTTCACCTATGTTTATATAAAAGAGTGTTAAAACCTAATTTTCCAAAGGGTTTAAATCCATTATTGATTTAAGAAGAAGCTCATAGAACTATATAAGATCATACTATTTAAGACATATTTAAAATATTTTTATTAAAATTTGTCATTATCCTTTCCTTCATATAGATGAAGTTTATGATCCATCAATACAAATAGTAATCAATAAGATGCAATTTAAGGTGATAAAGAGTTATGAAATATTTTAAGAGATATCATGAGAGATAATTTAATCATTGTTAGCCAACTCAACTTATAAGGTAAGAAGTGCATGATCAAGATGAGCATTTGAAGAGGTAATTGAAGGAGTGTAAGTAGGATGAGTAATAATAGATATAGATATATTATGGAGACAAGGTGATTTTCCTATAAATAATAGATGATGATATATGAATATATGAAATGGTATATGTGATAATATATGGAGTAGGAGAATTAACAACACGAAAAGGTAACTATTATGGTGAAGATGTGGCCACTTTATCTTGGTGATCAACTTTTGATGAAAGAAGTAGATGAATGATCTTATTCACCTCATGGGGATTATATTTAAGACCTTGATGAAATTTAGACAATTATTTCACTTATATTGATCTAACACATTAAGCTCATTTCAATTCAAATGAGTTTAGTTTAAATTTTGTGCATCATATTCCTATTCATCATTTTCATTATTAGTTTCAATGAAAAATAAAATTTTAAGTGAGCAAGGAATTTGAAAATTAACACTATTAATTTGATTAAAAAAACATAATTATTTCTCATTATAGAGGACACCAAAGGAATTTAGATATGTGAAATATAAATATAAATAAATGTAGCACTATGCCTTAGAGGCATTTAATATTAATAAAATAAATGGTAATGACTAAGAATAAAGTACAATAATATATTAGGTTATGAGGGTGATCGATGAAAGGTTTGAATGATTGTGTGTGCTCATAAAAACACTTATTTATTCATTGATTATTGTTGTTACAATATTATAGATTAATAACTACAAAGGCTAAATCATGCTTATAACTTATTAACCCATTTTTTTAAGGTACAATGAAATTAAATTACCTGGGAGATACACTCATATTAGGTGAACCATAAATATAATAATTATAATATGTTCATTATGGTATACACAAGGTATCCTACATGTTTTAGATATATTGTTAGGTATGTTGAAACTAAAATCCATGATTAATATTATACAATGGTTATGAATATTGCCATAGACCTTTCTGTAATATCCCCTTCTCAAACCTGATCTTTCCAGTGACCATTGGCCTTTTTTTGGAGACCCGAAGGCTAGTCAGAAGGTAAAATTAGGTTTTCCTATTTTTAAGGATGTCTTTGCTCAGAGTTGGTGGATTCAATGGTGGATTCTTTCTGGGTTTTCAGAGAGCTTCATAGTGGTATGTTTATTTCAGCATTCAGAGCACTTTCAGGAATTTACTATTTTTAGTAAGTTTGGGATTAGCACCGGAACAGGATTTTGAGAGTGGGGTTGGATTCGTCTTGTCAAGACCTTTCCAAGGAGCTATAGATCATTAGTTTTTGACATCATCTTGGCCTCTATTTTAAAGTCTGTAAATTAAACATTATTATTTAATTTTGGACCTTGGTGCCTAGGCTCAATGACTTAATGTTGAGGTTGAAAAAGAATTAAAGAGGATTATATTATTTTCCCTCTCATGTTTTATCCCATATACAAGAAGATTTTAGAGACTCCCAGTTGAAAAAGTATAAAAGGAGGAGTGTTCTCATTTCATCATCTTTGTCTACAGGAATGTTTTGCTGCCAGATTGGCTTTGGGATCGCTTCAAGGAATGAAGGCCTCCTAGCTCAGGCATCGCTTCTTGTTTGAGAGACAACAACTAGTGGTGATTTAGTTTAGTTTTGTGAGTTCATTGGGTTTTGTGCATTATAATCTGCATTGTGTCTAATTAGTATTCTGATTTTGCGTATTAGAGGTTTCTAGATCTTACATTTTAGCTACAGCAGATTCAAATTTTAATTTGTAAATCCAAAAATACCAAAAAGATTGTTCTGGGTATTGTGTCATTGCATCTTATTGGTAAGGGTGCCCCTTCATGAATATTTGCAGATTTTAATATGAAGCTTATGATTTTATAATGCAAATCTGTCATTCCTTGAAGACTGTACTTTCTAGAGTGCATTAGAATTCATGTCAGTAATTAATAACCATCTTTAGATGCCATTTCTTATTACTAAGTTAGGCACCATCATTTTGAGGGTCTATTGCATCAGATTTGAGATTATTAGGGTGAGAAATGAGAGAGTTATGAGCATATAGTAAATTCATAGGTTGCTGGGCCATATTGTTTCAGATCTGCATTGGGTTGCATGCATCAAATAAATAGTATCTTTTGAGTGAGTTTCAGTGTTCTAATTTGGTCACCATCATACTAGAGTCATTTTGCGATTCATTTCATGAAAATTGATGAAGTTTTGAGCAAGTTGTGAGTGAAATTGTGAAGTACAGGGCTACTGTTCATGCACATGGAAATCTGGACTGTCATAAATCAGAATGTGAGGTTGGTCTGCTTATTGTACTTTTAGATCTAATCCTTGTTATTCAGTGAACGAAGTTCAATACATACTATTGCAGCTTGATTTATATGTTGATCCACATTCAAAGCAAGATCTTATCATTCATATTGTAAACTGGCAGTAGTACTGACAGTATAGTTATTCTTGCTCATCATAGTTTGTAATGTTTAGCTTCTCATTCAGTAATTGTTTGTAATAGATAAATCTCTGCCCTATGGTAGCTTCTCTCCCACTATGGGTTAGCAAGCACATTCTAGGTGTTGAGTATTTCCAGCTTTCAGCATTTTCTTTCAAACATTGTTATTTGTAATCACTCTGTCATATGATCGCCCGTCACTCTGCATTGGATTGGGTAGCACATACTTGACGTTGAGTTCCCTTTCAGTATTTCCCTTTCAAGAAATTTTATTGTAATCACTCTGTCATATGGTCGCCCCTCACTTTGCATTGGATTGGGTAGCACATACTTGACATCGAGTTCCTTTTCTGGGTTTTAGAATAGCAGATCCTCTGACCAATGCTTGCCATCATCAGCGCCATTCTGGTTAGAGTTACAGCATAAGCAGTTTGTTTTAGATCCTCTGACCAATGCTTGCCATCATTGATGCCATTCTAGTTAGATTTGTTTTAGTACGTTTGGGTTTATCTTCTAACCTTAATGGGTACTTGCTTGTAATGTTGAAATCTATTAATTAAAAATTCAAAAAAATTGGCTCAAGATATTTCAGTGGTATCAGAGTCAAGATCCTGCCATCCTGTGCCCAACAAGGTTTAGTTGATAGTTGAATGATAGAGAAATCAATTTCTATACCAGAGGTCAGAACAGAGTTCAGCTCAATTTAGAAGTGGTAGTTAAACATGGCTAATAGATAAGAGATAAAGCTGGAACAAACACTTTTTGAGATTGGAAAAAGACTTGGCAAAGAATGTAAGTAAGGGGAAGATGAAAAGAATAATCTTCAAATATTGGAACAATGTTTGAGACAGGTGGAGCAGTCACCTTCTGAATGGATGCAATTGGCATTGTCACTTGCAGTTCACCTTTTAGTTCAGTCCTATTGGCTGGGACATCCAAATGAAGAAATCAAGCTGCTGATTTCTTCTTGCTTCATGGAATTGATGAGAATGATGGCCCCCATGACACCCTATGATGATGAAACCATGAAAATCATTCTGAATATGATTGTATAAAGTTTCCAAAATCTTGATGAAACTGGAAGCAATCTATTTGCTAGAAGGGTTGCTATCTTAAAGACATTTTCAGATCTCTCAGTAAGTAACTTGCTATTCGCCTTGGAAATGCATGATCAGATTTATCACTTGTTCCATTACCTCTTCATATCCACTTGGAATGAACAAGAAGAGGATGTTATTGCAGCTGTGAAGAAAATCCTTATTCTCACCATTAATGAGTTAGATGAAATTCCACCAAATGTCCAATCTCTCCTCTTGGACACATATGAGTGTGAAGAAAAGGATTTTCCTATTACTTCTATGCTGATCAAGGAATTGTTTAATCAATGTGAGGAAAAATTGAAGCCACTCTTGAAGAAGTTAGAGCGTGATGAAGAAAAGATTAGTGGACATGATGTTGGAGATGATTTCAAAGAGCTCATACAAGGTCATGTTGAAGATTTGGTAATGAAGGATTTTTCTCTTATTGCTGTCCCAACTTCCCAAGAAGTTCCACATGAAGAAATCAATGACACACTTCCTCTTGATGGAGATAAAGATGTTAAATTTTACAAAACATCAAGCATTGAAGATTCTTCATTTCATTATGATGGCGACATTGGGTTCGACCAGCAAACTGAACCTTTAGAAAGAAATGTTTTTGAAAATATCAGCTTAAGTGATTTGGGAGTTGACTTGTTCAAAGAGTCATCACTGCAAGAAGAGCATGATAAGAATCTTTCTCTTGACCATTTCAATCAAACTATTAACATGTGGGATCTAGGTGTGTTGGCTTCAAGATATGACAAAGAACCTGTGTGGGATAAGTTTCCCTTCGATCCTGATGAAGACCAAAATATTGTTTGCATTGCAAGCTATGAGGAGGCAGAAGGAGAAGTTGTTTTTTATGAAGAAGCTTACTCTAAAAAGCTCCATGGTGATCCCTTCAAGTTGGTTGCAGCCACCAAGGGGGATGTTGTTACTTTCGAAATGTTCAGAATGACATTCAATGATTCTTCATTAAAATTAGGGGCTGTCATAGCCTTTGAACAAGAAGATGGTGAGGTGGATGAAGAGCTAGAAGACCTCATGGCTCTTGAAGAAGAAAGGTTTAAAGTGGTTTTAGAATACACGGCTGATTCACTAATTCAACAAGTTGATGACAAGCTTAAAGTCAAAGAAAATGTGGAGTATGTTCCTCTCCATGACACTGAGCATTCTCTGTTAGTTGAGGATGAAAGACAAGAAGGTTGGAGCAAATTTGAGGGCAATAAAGGCAAGAAACAAAGTTCTGATTTTCAGTTGCAGCCTGTCAGCAATTCACCATCTTCACATTCTTATGAGTGGGAAGATCAATTCAAGGTGTCCATTAACAAGGAAGTGCAAGCTCTATCCCTTTTTGATTGCACACATAGCTTGGATGAAGAGCTTTACTGGAAGGCTCAGCTTGAACAGAGGAAAAGAGGAGTTAAGGATGAAGTTGCTCTTTTCAATTTGCAACTCATCAGAGACTCTTTGGAGGCATTGAAATCAAATTGCATAAACTTGATGGAGGATCGGGATCATGCTATTGAACTTGCAAAGAAGTCCTTCAATGTTGTCCAACAAAAGGAGAATTTGGTTGATGAGCTCACTATAGAGCTTAAATCAACAAAGGACAAGTTAAAAGAAAATCATTTGTCTCTAACAGAGGTTGAAAACTGGTTTGTTGTTTTCAAACTTTATAGCAAGCAAAAGAATGAGAAAAGAGTTGAATAAATCAAGCAAGTAATTGATGAGCTTGATAGTCTTTGAGAGGAGTTTGATCCTGAAGGGTTCACAAGGAAATCAGAAGTTGCGTATGCAGATTTGGATCAGCAAGATGGAAAAGGGGACTTCCAAGTCTTTGACAAACCTTTCATTGAAGTGGGTACTGAAGCAACTTATGAAAATCCTCTTTTTGAACCAAGTGAAGAGGAAGCTTATGAGAAACATTTATTTGAGGTAGATGATGGGATTTTAAGCCTTGAGGAAATTTATTATGACATCATTATGGAAGAGGGAAGTTTTAGCACTTTTTCTGACAATGGAATGAGGATGCATGAGCTGCATAATGAAGGCTTCACTGATGCTTCTAGTCTCCCCATTCAGGAGGTGGAAAATCAAGAAGCATGGTGGAATGAGGTCACTAATCTTGATGAGCAACAAAGGGATGATTGGCACTCCAATGAAGAGTTCATTTATTTTTAGATATGGATGCTTGTCAGATTCCTATCGGACTTCTTGCTTACACCATCTTCTCTAAGAATAACTAATTTCATAATGGAGTTTGATGAAGGGTCCATTGAATCCTTCCAATAATTCTTATCTCATGGTTTTGAATTTGACTTTCTCAATGAATTCAAATTTGTTGAGTACCTCTTGGAGTTTCAGGATGCGATGATTCAAATAGAATGTATTTCCCAAAGCATTCTAGTAAAAGTAAGTCTCCATTTGAGGAATGACTCTTCTTTACTTATGATGTGGGGCCCTGGTATTAGCTCGCATTTGATATGTGTCAAGAAGGTATGTTGGAGTGATTTTTAGTTTTGCAGCAGCCATCTATCTCCTTGGATGCTGATTTTCATAAAATCAGATTACAAGTTGACCATTTCAGTCTGGTTGGGGTGCCGGTTTATTCAATTTCAAACCTTCCAATCTCTTTCAAGGGACAATTTATGGTTTCACAAGAGAGAATGGGTGGTGTGGGCTGAGCACAATCAGCATTTGGGAAGAGACCATACTCATTCTAATGGTTTCCTTGGTACATATTCATGTACAAATAATTGGAGCAGTAGACCCTCGCTCGACTTAGCTTGGCACTTCGAGACTCCTACTGCTAAGATTTTTTTCAATGCCTTGATTCTACATTCTGAGACTCTTGGGGTTGGAATTGTGAGAAACTTCTTCAGACCTCTTAGTTGTGCCATGATAAATCAGGGGAGGCATAGGGAATTCATGTGGCATCATGAGTTCAAGTTTGTTGAGTTCTTGCAAAGGAAAGCTTTCCTCTTTGCAAGAAGAGTTGAAGATGTCACATTTGCAATCCTAGTTTCATTTGTTACCATGTGGAGGTATGCTAAGGAGATTGATTTTGAGTTGGGTAGCCTATCTTTCTTCTTGCTTAGAATTGTGATTGACAGTAGTATGGTTGATACTGTTAATTCGGGGCATTATGGACATGAGATGTTGCATGATTTTGATGCCCCTCCTTTAAGATCTTTTGGTTTGAGTATCATGGATGGTAACACTTTGGGGTTACAAGGAAGGTTAGTGAAACATGGGCATGATGATTTCACAGATGTGATCAGAGTGGTGTAGCATCAGCATGGTGGGTCCTTCCTGCGATGGGTTTGGGAACCGGGGATCATACTTGTTTGCGTATGGATTAGTTCTAAAATTTTGGAGTTATGGTGGTATTTTTTGAGGACAAGCAATTTTGGGAAGGGTGGATTGTAATATCCCATTCTCAAACCTGATCTTTCCAGTGACCGTTGGCCTTTTTCTAGAGACCCGAAGGCTAGTCAGAAGGTAAAATTAGGTTTTCCTATTTTTAAGGATGTCTTTGCTTAGAGTTGGTGGATTCAATGGTAGATTCTTTCTAGGTTTTTAGAGAACTTTGCAGTGGTATGTTCATTTTGGCATTTAGAGCACTTTCAGGAATTTACTATTTTTAGTAAGTTTGAGATTGGCACTGGAACGGGATTTTGAGAGTGGGGTTGGATTCATCTTGTTAAGACCTTTCCAATGAGCTATAGATCATTGGTTTCTGACATCATCTTGGCCTCCATTTTAAAGTCTGTAAATTAAACATTATTATTTAATTTTGGACCTTGGTGCCTAGGCTCAACGACTTAATGTTGAGGTTGAAAAAGAATTAAAGAGGATTATATTATTTTCCCTGCCATGTTTTATCCCATATACAAGAATATTTTAGAGACTCCCAATTGAAAAAGCATAAAAGGAGGAGGAGTGCTCTCATTTCATCATCTTTATTTACAGGAATGTTTTGCTGCCAGATTAGCTTTGGGATCGCTTCGAGGAATGAAGGCCTCCTAGCTTGGGCATCGCTTCTTGTTTCTGAGACAACAACTAGTGGTGATTTAGTTTAGTTTTGTGAGTTTATTGGGTTTTGTGCATTGTAATCTGCCTTATGTTTAATTAGTATTCTGATTTTGCATAGTAGAGGTTTCCAGATCTTACATTTTAGCTACAGCAGATTCAAATTTTAATTTGTAAATCCAAAAATACCAAAAAGATTGTTCTGGGTATTGTGTCATTGCATCTTGTTGGTAAGGGCACCCCTTCATGAATATTTGTAGATTTTAATATGAACCTTATGATTTTATAATGCAAATCCGTCATTCCTTGAAGACTGTACTTTCTAGAGTGCATTAGGATTCATGTCAGTAATTAATAACCATCTTTAGATGCCATTTCTTATTACTAAGTTAGGTGCCATCATTTTGAGGGTCTATTGCATCAGATTTGAGATTATTAGGGTGAGAAATGAGAGAGTTATGAGCATATAGTAAATTCATAGGTTGCTGGGCCATATTGTTTCAGATCTGCATTGGGTTGCATGCATCAAATAAATAGTATCTTTTGAGTGAGTTTCAGTGTTCTAATTTGGTCACCATCATACTAGAGTCATTTTGCGATTCATTTCATGAAAATTGATGAAGTTTTGAGCAAGTTGTGAGTGAAATTGTGAAGTACAGGGCTACTGTTCATGCACATGGAAATCTGGACTGTCATAAATCAGAATGTGAGGTTGGTCTGCTTATTGTACTTTTAGATCTAATCCTTGTTATTCAGTGAACGAAGTTCAATACATACTATTGCAGCTTGATTTATATGTTGATCCACATTCAAAGCAAGATCTTATCATTCATATTGTAAACTGGCAGTAGTACTGACAATATATTTATTCTTGCTCATCATAGTTTGTAATGTTTAGCTTCCCATTTAGTAATTGTTTGTAATAGATAAATCTCCACCCTATGGTAGCTACTCTCCCACTCTGGGTTAGCAAGCACATTTTAGGTGTTGAGTATTTCCAGCTTTCAGCATTTTCTTTCAAACACTATTATTTGTAATCACTCTGTCATATGGTCGCCCCTCACTCCGCATTGGATTGGGTAGCACATACTTGACATTGAGTTCCCTTTCAGCATTTCCCTTTCAAGCAATTTTATTGTAATCACTCCATCATATGGTCACCCCTCACTCCGCATTAGATTGGGTAGCACATACTTGATGTCGAGTTCCTTTTTCGTCTTTTAGAATAGCAGATCCTCTGACCAATGCTCACCATCATCGGTGCCATTCTAGTTAGAGTTACAACATAAGTAGTTTGTTTTAGATCCTCTAACCAATGCTCGCCATCATCGGCGCCATTCTGGTTAGAGTTGTTTCAGTATGTTTGTGTTTATCTTCTAACCTTAACGAGTACTTGCTTGTAATGTTGAAATCTGTTAATTACAAATTCAAAAAATTTGGCTCGGGATATTTCACTTTCACACCACAATATATATTAAAAAACTACCACATAGAAATTAGATTCACAAAGTTGTTTGAAAACTACCATAAAACAATTTATAAAATAAGCACGATCAAGTGAAAAGTAAAGAAAAATAAAATAAAAAGTATTTTGTGTATAAAAATCAATAAATTTCAACCCAACTCTGAAAGGAAGATTTTGGATCATATTTTATTTGAGGTGATAAGATAACATTATTTAATGTTGAATTAAATCCCAGGTCAAAAAAATTTAAGCGTTATGTTTAATATTTATATCAAAGATATAACGATATTTATTTCTATTTCAAGAATTTAAATTATTTTATTGAAATCATAGGGGAAATCAAGCAAACAAAAATAGAAAATTGTTCTCAAAATAGTAGTTTCACCAAAAAATTTCATCTATTTTAAATTGAATCAAATAAAATATAATAAAATTAAATTATAATTCTAGAATACATAGATTTGATAGTAAAATATAATATACTACAAAATTTACAAAATTTAGAATTTGATAAATATAGTAAATTAGGCCTAAGAATATACAAACCTCCATAAAACAGATTGCATATTGACTCTATCTAGGTCAAATTATAATTGTGCCATTTTTTTTTGCATAAATAAGGCATATATACTTCTATTATCTTCTCAAAATAATATTGCCACTGATATTAATCAAATAAATATGTTTTAGATTACATATACAAATATATATTGCATATACATTTTTTACATTTAAAAAAAAATCATTACATATATTTTAGGATTGATTTTGTAATTAATTATTAAATATTTTTGTCTCTCTCTAGTAAGACACAATATTATATTTGATGTACAAGCTAACTATTATTGATTTCTACTTGGAAAGACATGTGAATTTTATTTGGTCTGAAAACATAACTTCAAAATTTATAGGGAAAGGCCACATTATGGCCTTGTATATTTTTGTGTCCATGTCCTAATTTAATTCTCCATTGAATTATTGATTTGGGCCAATGTGAAAGACTTGTAAAATATAGATCCTAGTTCTACACATGCACTATATAAATTACTAGAAATTATGGAAGAGGGTTAGTTAAATGCTTGAACTACCCTAAAATAGCTACTAAATATAAATGTTGCCTACATGTCCCAAATGGGCCTCAGGTTGATGTAGTTCTCCCTTATAAGGTGATTGTGTGATCCATGATTTTGAGAGTGAAATTATCTAGAATATTGATTGAGATGATAAAAAATGGATGCCTTTAATATACAATAAAATATAATCAAACATGTCCTATGACTATTATAATGTAGTAAATTTCAAATGGGAATAAATAATTCTCTTTCATTAATTATGTAATAGTTTTGAAATCAACTTCCCACATCCTTTAAAGTAAATACCTTTATGTGATTTTATAGGCTAATATTTGGAATAGTTTTGCTGACTTATTTTACAAAATACATAAGACAACCATTTTGAAACATATCATTATTTAAATTTGGTTACTAGAGTGTGGGTGATAATGGCACACTAGTTGATAAAGCCACACTTTATCTCTATTTGATCGAGCGCGGTCATATCCCAAAAGTATATAGAATTTTTGAAAAGTTCTGACATGGTGGATTAGGTTGAATAGGGATAAATAAAATTGAAATAAGGAGGTTTGTATCATATATTATATTTTTTCATTACATTTAAATCTATATTATAGATTGTGATACGTGCTTACAATATTGTGATAAGATGAGTAATTTTGAGATGATAAAGAATACAATGTCTCATAGTATGAATAAGCATACTTATGTTTAATAAAATTAAATCATATATTTAGTTTAATAATAACATAATGAGAAAATTTATTGAAATACATAGGTTTATTTGGTAGATATTTTAATGAATTTATTTATTCCTAAAAGGTTCCAAAATATTGACGTGGACACCTATCTTGCAGATGCCATAAATTTTGATTTGTAATTATTTTGGAGCTATCGTTCATTCCTTAAAAAAATATTAAAAATAATAAATCATAAGTAACCAAACCTCTATAGTTATAGAATTTATAAAAAAAATAAAGAGGCACAACATAACCATTTAAGGGTTTGAAAATATATTTTAGGAAAATATTTGGGTTTTTTCCATTTTTAGAAATAGGATATTTATGTAATCAGACATGAACATGATATTGAATTTATACATTATTTAAATTTTAGTTATTCTATGATAAGTGGGTATTTTTAGGCCCATCTAAGCTCTCATGTAAAACTTAATAAAAATAATGATTGTTAAAAATAATAGTTTAAGTTAATTGGATAAATTTTTAGCTTTTATTAATTATTGAATGCCAACTCCATTTTTGAGTTAAGGTTTATTTATATATATATTTTATGTAATTATTTTTTATTATTAAAGGATAATAATAAAATATTATTATTTCGTGAAATTTTGTGTTGTGCCTATTGACATTTTGATTTGCTAGTATGTGGGATTCATCATCTGGTATCTACATAAGTTCAAATCTTAGAAGTATGTTTGTGATTTTGTATTTGTTTCTTAAATTATTTTTTGGGATATCATTCTATTATTCAATAATAAGTTTAAATATTCCAAGAGGATGAGAAATAATTCCATAGATGAACATGACTATGCAATAACTATAGATTCAAGTGGAATATTTAACTACAATTGTCAAAAATGTCAGAAATCAAAATCAAAATTAAGAGGAAGAGGAAAAAAAGTAATAAATAGATCATGAAGAATAATTTCATTAGAATAGGAAGAACATGAACAACTAAAATCAATTAAAGAATGGATGGTTCAAACATTAGAGGGAAAAAATGAATTAAACAATGTTGAAGTTCATATTATGGAGGTAGTTTAAAACTAGAGGAATTGGTAGACTAGTTAAATAGTATATATATATATATTTTCAAATGGAAAATTATAAGAGAAAAAAAAAGATTTAAGTTTTCATGCACAAAATTGAACTTTCAATAAATGATTTTTTAGGACCACCTACAAAAAAAGAGACAAAGAAAGGTTAAATAAAATATAAACACTTGAATCAAGATGGAGAAGAAACCAAGGTATAAATTCATTCATATATATTATGCACAAAACTTGTACATAATAATGTAAAATTTAATGCAAAAATATTAAAATATATAAGAATATACGTATGAGTTTTATAATTTTTCCATTTGAGTGGTTCATGATGAAACATAATAATAAATGGATGTAAGGTATGTAAATGATTTTATTTTTTATATGCAATATTAATTGAGAATTCATATTAAAAATTTAATGGGGGAGGATTATCAATTATATTTGAAGGAAAAGGGAAACTAAAATAGACAGGGTTGTAAAATATTAACTAGGCCCAAAAAAGACAATCACCTCAAGTAAGGGAGTGAAGTGGGATTAATTTATCTTAAGGAAAATCACCATATTGTAAATAAATACAAGATGATAATACTCAAGGGATTTAATATCAATGAAGATGAATATAATTTTAGTGAGGTAGAGGCTATGGTGGTGTTAGAGGAAGGAATGGCCCATGTGGGCCTTAGGCTTATTTCACATGTGGATAAGAAGGATGTATAACCTTTTAAGTGTCCATGACATCATCAATAAGATAGGAGGTAAGAGGATAAATAAATTGTGAAGTTTTTTTAGGCTAAAATGAAATAACAAAACACAAAGTTTATAGTAGTAAATATAGGATAAAATATCATGATGAGGATAACAAGGATAGACTCAAGGAAACAATAGGTGAAAAACAAAGAAGGTGCTGATTCAAAGATACATAAAAAAATTTAATGAGTAAGGGCATCTTCAAGAGGTAATATATTCAAAGTAATTATATATGGTGGTAGTTGTGAAACTATGGTTGTCAAACAAATGATAGAGAAACTATGTCTGTAATGTGAAAATCATTCTTATCGTTATCAAATTTCATGGTTTAAGAAATGGAATGAAGTTATAATATACAAAAGGTAATTAATAAAGTTTTATATATTAAAAAAATTACAAGGATAAAATATGGAGTGATGTTGTTTCAATGGATGCATTCCATATGTTATTGATAAGGCTACAAAAATATGAAATAAAAACAAATCATGATGGAGTGAATAATACACATAATTTTTGGAAAGGTGGTACAAAGGTAGTTTTATTACCTCTTAAATAATAAGAGCATGTATAAATTATGTTGTCCAAAAAATAATTTATTAAAGACATGAATATGAAATGTTTTTTTAATGCATTAATAACAAACAAAGAAGACGTAAATGTGGTTAAAATACTAGTAGAAGTAACACAAGTGTTGAAATAATCTAAAAATTTTATACATTATGAGTTAGCATATATTTTAACACCAATGAGAGAAATTCAACATAAATTTGATTTGATTCTAGGATTAAAGTGACTTAGTTAAGAAGCTTATAGGATTAGTTCAACAAAACATGCAAAATTGAAAAATAAGGTTATTGAGTCAGTGACAAATGGTGTTGTAAGGGAGAACATGAGTGTGGATAATAGATAAATTAATAAAATAAACATAAAGTTTACAAATTTCCTATACATTGTCTAGATGATACAATGGATGTGCTTGTAGGAGAAAAATACTTTACTAATATTTATATTATGATTGGTTACTATCAGATTCAGGTTCATGAAAGAGATGAATGTAAAAAACATTAAAAAATAAGGATGGATTATCTAAATGGATGGTGTTACCTTTCAGATAATCTAATGCACCCAATATGTTTAAGAGGATGATGAAAATAGTGCTAAGATATTACATTGGTAATTTTGTGGTGATTTTTTTTATTGATATTTTAATTCTCAGTAAGGGCAAAAATGAAAATTTAAGTCATTTAATAATGGTATTAGAATTGTTAAGAAAGAATAAGTTTTAAGCAAATATGAATAATTACAAGTTTGTGTAGAATAGGTTGGTATTTTTTAGATATATAGTTTCAACATATATCATAAGAATTGATGAAGAAAATTTAAAGGAAATTATTGAGTGGCCTATTTCAGTAAAATAATAGAGGTAATATGTTACCATTTTTTAACAATTTGTACAGGAAGTTCATCAAGAATTTTAGTAGTATTGATGTAAAAATAATAGATTGAATTAAGGGGAAAGAATGGGGTTTATAAATTCATAAAATTAAAGCTTTCAATTATTAAATATTATTATTATATAAAAACTTGTTTTAATATTTCCAAATTTAAAAAATGTTTTTGAGGTAGACTATGTTGCTTCACATGTGGGTATTTACGATGTGTCGAGTCAATAAAGAAGACACATATAATATTTCATTGAGAGATTGAATGAGGTAAGAAAGAAATACTATACATATGATGTTTAAATATATGTCATTTTACAATAATATGTTTGAGGCATTACCTAGTGCCTAAGGAGTTTATCACATTTATAAACCATGAGGCTTTAAATAGTACACATGAAAAGTGGGATTGTTCATTTTTAGGATATATTTGTGTTTTTAAACATAAATAAATAAGAATTTGGTATCCATTGTTTGGATTAGGCAAATGGTGCTTTTAACTACTATGATGAGTGAAGTAGCTGGATTTGAAGTTGTTAAGGAATAATGTGATACACATTTATATTTTGGCAAGATATTTGGACAATAAAAGAATCCATTAGTAGGTGAGGCAAGTAATATTTATGATGTGTAAATTATACATGATGGTTATATCTTCAAGGGATAACAATTATGTATTCTAATTGGGTCTCTGAGAGAGAATATTATAATAAAATTTCACATTGGTGGTTTGGATTGACCCTTTCGTAAGAATAATACAATAGTTTTGGTGGAATCTAAATATTTCTAGACAAAGATGAAGAGATACATGGCAAGGTATTTTTAAATATGTAGAATATACTAAGGGTATAAAGGCAATGAAAACAATATAGATTTGTACATGCCATTACTAGTCCTAAGTCCACCATGGACAAATATAAGTATGGACTTTGTGTTGGCATTGATAGACATGCAAAGAGGTAATGATTAAGGTTTTTCTAATGTATACATGTTTTATAAAATATATATATATATATATATATATATATATATATATATATATATATATATATATATATATATATATATATATATATTCATTTAATAAAACTAATGATGCCACTAGAGTATCAAATTTTCTTATTAAGGATGTTGTGAGACTACTTGGTGTTCAAAATACCATTACATTAGATAGGGACACAAAATTTCTAAGTCATTTTTAGAAGACTTTATATAAAAAATAAAGGAAGTAAACTTTGATTTAGTAATGCATAACACCCAAAAATATATGCAAAATATTATTAGTAAACATGTTAATGGTAAATTTGTTGAGATGCATAGTTGGAGACGAGACCAAGCAATGGGACTTGGCTTTACCACAAGATGAGTTTGCATATAAAAATTAAGTGAATAGATCAAAAGGAAAATTACCATTTGATATTTAATGGTGAAAATCCTAATAGTTTTTTTTTATAATTTTTTGTAGTTACCAATTTTATATGGAGTTAGAGACGATGCGGAAGAATTTGTATATCATATACAATAGTTGCAAAGAGTAATAATAAAGATAAAGGAAAGTAATGAAAAGTATAAATCAACTTATGTAAAAATAATGTAAATTTTATTTAAATAAGGATATTTTATAATGATATATTTGAGAAAATAAATATTCCCAAAGGAGCATACAATAAGTTAAAAAATTAAAAAATTAGACCACGTAGAATTGTGAAGAAAATCAATGATAATGCTTATGCAATGCTTTTACAAAAAAATATTGATATTTCTCTAGTATTTAATGTTTGATATTTATTTTATTTTCATGTGGAATATGGTTAATGGGAATAATATAAATAAATGGATTGGAATCAACAAGTATGAAGGAATAATAAAAAAAAATAGTATAGTGCCAGTGTTTGATAAGAAGACAATGAAAATAATACAAGGAATTTATAATAGGTATCAGATTCAGATTCATGAAGGATAATAACAAAAAAAACTTCAAAACTAGGGATGGATTATCTGAGTGGGTGGTGATACCATTAAGATAATCTAATGCACCCAACATGTTTAATAGGATGATGAACACAATGCTATGAGATTACATTTGTATTTTTGTGTTGTTTTATTTTTTTGATATTTTGACATTTTTTTGTTTGATACATTAAGTACCATGTTGAAGGGGCCCATCCCATTTTCAAATTAAATCTAGAATATAGACATGACAAAGTAATAGGACAAAAAAGGAACAAAAGATGAACTCGGTAGGTAAAATGCTCTACCACCAAACTTACACAAAGTTTTAGCCAAAAAAGCTAAGACCAAACAAAAAGAGACAAAGCAAACCTGACTACTCTAATTCAGAATAAAAAACCAATTTCTTAATCTTAATAATTTGAATTTTGTTGTTCCTCTTTTTGTTACAACTTCCAATGATCTGTTCTTTATCCTGCTCCTATCTTTTGTGCTTTAGACTAGTAGACTGAATCTCTACTTTCTCCTCCTTGAGATCCCAATTTACCTCTTCCTCTCTACCACTTTGAGTTAATTTTTTACCTTGGGGAGTGTGTACCAAATGATCCTTACCCAATTTTATGGCTACCAACTCGTGACTTAAGAGCCCTTTTAACTTTTCAAATTTGTTTATAATTTCATTGCTAAAAAGTTTTTGGATAGAAATTTGTGTGTACCTCATGATATCCACCTTGGCAATGGAATTTCAGAACCCCTCTACCTCTACTAGATAATAGAGGGACATAGCCATGAATCTCCATATCTAGTTTCGGCTCTTCCTATACTTGCTTAGTAGAATCCCCAACATTTTGTTCCTCCTATTCTTTATCAGAGTTTGAAACCTGTGGGGTAATCCTCCCCCTCTTCAGTATCTTCCTTCTCAGTAGGGATATCAATTTCCTTAGTGATGATTTTGGACCACTATGTTTCCCCTCTCTAAATCAACAATAAATTCAATCCTTGGTGAATTAAGTCTACATAAAGGTTATTCTTAAAGTTCAGTACTAAGGCTTCCAAGGATTGCAGTAGAAAAATAGAATGTTGATGATGTGGCCTTTGAAATTATTGAGAAAGAGGAAGTGATGGGAAAAATCATAGTATGTTTGTCCTCTAAAGTATATATCTCATGATCTGAATGTAGACTTGTTGTTCCCAAAATATGTCACTTGCTTTTGTGGACAACATGTCGACCATTTTGGTCCTGCGAGCCAAAATGATCTCTTCCTTTCTCAAAAAAATTTATGAGAAGTCAAGTTTTTCAATCATGCAAGCCTTTTCAGCTAAGGAAATCATAGGTTCAATAGGCAAGCTTTTGCAAATAAAAGTTCAAAACACTTAAGGCATTTCCTAAAAATTGTAAGGAATGAATCATTGAACCATTAAACTATTGAATTCTTCTTCAATGAGTTCAAAGGGTTTAAAAGAGTTCAATAATATGGAACAAATCACCAAATTGATGAACCATTGAACCCTGCTTCAAAGGTTCAAAGTGGTTCAAAGGTTCAACAAGTTTAAAGGCTTCAAAGAGTTCAAAGGGTTCAAAGTTCAAAGTTTGAGTGAATGGCTCAAGCGAATGATTTTGGAAAAAGATTCTAGTGGAAGGTTCGAGCGAATGGTTCAAAAAGTTGGTTCAACAATATATTAAACTCATAAAAAATACTAAGTGAACATGACTCTTTGCAAGAAATATTGATTCACCCAACTGATTAAACCACTTGAACTATTGAATCATTGAACCATTGAGTCATTGAACCATTAAATCAGTGTGCTTTAAAAGGTTAAAACGTTCAAGGTTCAAATTGGTTCAAGCGACTAGTGACTAGTGACATCCCCAAGGATGTCAAATTCAAGACAACAGAATAACCATTGATTTTCAAATAGGTGCAGACCTTGGAACAAACTCAGTGAGTAGCTAAGGAAGGAGCCAAAGGAGTCAATAGAAAGTGAGAAGAGAGCCTGAGAGCTTAGAACACCAAGAAGAGACAAAATGTAAGAGGAAAAGTTATAAAGAATCTAGAAATATCTATAGGAGAGTTATTTTAGTAGGTGGAATAGTTCACCAGGTGGACATCAGAGAGTGCAAGCATTCAAAGGCACAACCTATTTTTCTTCATTGAGTAAAGGTGAATGGATAGCTGTGTAAGTATTTTAAAGAAGATCAAGTAGCCCATACTTTGGAGGAGGTATTTGATATAATTTAAAATACCAAAGTTAAGGCTGATAACCTACTCTAGCATGGCCCCTTCATAGAATTTCCAATACATTCAATGCATTAAATACAACATGGGCCATTTCATGGAAGCAAGTGCCAAAGTCTTTCTTTGGTTGTTATATATTGTAATTTCTCAGTTTGTATAAAATATATCTCTATGTTATTTGAAGTGAAACTCTGCCCAAATTAAAAGGCATTCCTAAGACTTTGAGCTCAAATTGTTAATCATATTTTATCAAGTGAATGAGAAAGCAAGTGACCTTTTAGACTTTGTGCTGAAATATCTTATGTTATCTAGGAAATTGTTCTTATATATTTTTCCTAAATAAAGTCTTGTCTATTTAATTAAATAAGCAGAACTAGTGGAAATAACCTAGAAGGTGCCCTAAAGCCAACTATGAGAGACTTTGTGCCACCATAATTGTCTTTATTTTATTGTGTGTTTTGTGTTTTACTGCAAAGGATATTGGAGAGACTTTGAGCTATGTTTATCCTTTTTAATCTTTTACTTTGTTGTAGTTGAAGTGGAGACTTTGTGCTACACTTCATTCTACTATGTTACTTCATCCTGAATCAGTGAGAGAAGCAACGAAAGACTTTATTCTTTCATGGATTTCTTATGGTTACAGTTACTACCCAGGAAGTCTTCCTCTAGTTTTTTGAACATCTTTTTTGAAAGAAGAGAAATGCCTTCAGTAATTACCCAAGAATTCTCCTTTTCTTTGTGAACATCATCTCTGAAAAAAGAGAGATAAATGATATGATTTCACTCGTGAGTGTATTTTTAGTTTATATTAGTATATTTTAGTTTATAAGGAACCTCCCGTTGATGAGAGGAGAGATTTATCTCCTTATGTTGTGGTAGACCTAGACATTTTGCCATATAAATCTCCTTGTGTTGTGGTTGATATACCCATTTTTCCATCAGTTAGTTGATTACAAAATATTCACCCAATAGTTTTTGGTGACTATGTTAGGGAAGAACGTGTAGTTTGAAGCCTCATGCTTCTAATTGAAGTAGTTCCAATTCTTTTCCATTTCTATTTTACACTCTGGTAGATCCATGGTATACGTGAAGCTAGAGAGCTCAAGGTATTATTGACTCTATATTCAATTTGGTGTAGCAAAGTAATTTTGATCTTTCCCCTCCACAATCTTGCCTCCAGTGAACCAAGAGTTTTCCTCCTACCAATGTCAGGTCACCAATACTAGGCAAAGTTTCTCTTTCCTCTGATAGTAGATGTTTGTCTATACATACCCCACCCATATTTGTTATCCCTCCTTTCCATTGTCATATCATGGCAGCCCAAGGTTCTTGGAGTAATACCTTTGGTCCCCTCAATCTAACTCCACCTTTACATGAACTACCCCACAGTTCAAGGAAGAATTTTCCCAAATTATATTGTGATGGGAGAGTTCATCTTGACGAGCATATTGTAGCCTTTTGCATAGTTTGTGGTGTGATAGGCATTAAATATGAAGACATAACAGTTAGACTATTTGTAGAAACATTACAAGGTGTTACTGTAGACTGGTTATATCATCTGTAAGCACAAATAGTAACTGTCTGGAACACTCTCAAGGCTAAGTTTGAAGCTATAGTCAAACCCACGGAAGATGCACATGCCCTATTTTCTCAGCTCATGAAAATAAAGAAGGAGCCTCATGAACCTATGCAAGACTTCATTGCTAAATTCAATAAGCTGAAGAATAGGATTCCTACAATTACTCAGCCAACACCTAAAAATCTTAAATGCTTCTTCATAAATTCTCAGCTTCCTGAAGTGAGTTTCCTATTAAGGTGAGCTAGCCACATAGACCTTGATGCAACTCAAAATTTGGCTATTGAGGTTGATGATGATCTTATTCTGGTAGGAAAGATAAAAAGAGATCCTAACAAAAGTAAATCTTTTTCATTTTCTAAAAAAATTCTACAGGCACCACTTATCCTATGGTGTAAATGCTAGCAAATGAATTTATAGCTCTAAAAAAGTAAATGGTACAAGGGATGTCTGCTCCTCCTTCTTATTGGGATATACCAAGGAAGATGTTTCCCAACTAGTCATATCAAGGAAATGCTGCTAGGAATCAAGGGCAACTAAATTATCTTCCTCCCCCACAGAGGAAACTTGCCATTGAAGCAGCACCAGCTAACTTAGTAGTTGGTTATCATGAAATTGAACATAATTCCTCTTTTCAACCTAAGTTTGATCAAGAAGATGATGCTAATCTCTTCATAGAAGGATAAGAAGAATTAGCTAGTGACTCTAACATTGGTTTCTTGAATTACCAGGATGAAGCTTGAAGTAAGGGAGAATTGTTTGATGGATCATACGTTGTATTTACCAGGTCCCAAAATTAGTCAACTCAATAAGTTGATAAGGGAAAAATAGGGGAATAATCTCGACCAACCATTTTAATTGTTAAATGGGGGACTTCTTTGCCTTTCCAATCAAAGGACCTAGTGATCAATAAAAAAATTAAGTACCTCAAACAATCATATACTTTCTACTTCAATTTCTTAGACCAGTACCACACCCACTAAAAACCAAAATGATGGACTTCCTTCCTCTATTCCTAGTTATTTTTAGTCATTTGATATAATTTACCATATTAAGAAGACCAAGATCTAAATGACTAAATTTGAATATTTACAAGCCAACCATGAGCAGTTGGATAGGTTGGTTGAATGCATAAAGAACCAAACCATCCCTACAGGACAAGGTGTTCCAAAGGTGACTCATGATCACCCAAAGAACACATCCACTTGAAACAATCTTGTCATTACTCCTCCTATTGCCCCTGGGAAAATAAAACCTTTTTATGTTTCCCTTTTGATAAATAGACATAAATTGAACAAATGTATAATAGATTCTGGCACCTATGACAATGTTATGCCCACCAATATGGTAGAATATCTTAGCCTTACCTTGACTAAAATTTTTGGGAGATGTTTCTCCATGGAAAACAAACAAGTGCCTCTATTGGGTCAGATCAAAGATGCCTAATTTGCATTTGCAGCCTTCCTAGAAAAAAGGATTAAAATGACAGTCCTAGTGGCTGACGTTCCAGCTTCCTATGGCATTCTATTTGGATGAAATTTTTACAAAGATGTTGGTGGAGAATTTAATATAGACCTATCTGAGGTGAGGATACCCATGAAGGGAATCATGCAAAGGCTACTTCTTGAGAAGGAATCAAAGTACATTGTCACTCAAACAACAGACCCTAAAGCTCAAATCCTCTTTGAATCTTTAGGAATGGGTAATTATTTTTTGTCCACATAAGATTTTTCTATCTCATCAGATGAAATTCTTGTAGGTGATAATCCAAGAAGTTTAGACAATGGACTAGAAGAAGTGGTAGAGCACAGTTCAGATAAAAAAGAATCTTCTCTCCCTTACAAAGAAAAATCTAAAAAAAGATCAGATTTTAATGATGTATGGATCCTAGAATTTGATGGTAGTAATTTTTCTACTAGTTATGAAGCTATAATTATTTTGATATCTCTGCAAGGAGATATTTTCCCCTATTCATACAAGTTGTAGTTTAGCAACACCAACAACACCGCTGAGTATGAATTTTTGTTATTCAAGTTGAAGGCTGCTCAAGATAAAGGTGTTAAAGTCATTCATGCCAAATGAGATGCAGAACTAGTGGTTTGTTAGGTGAGGAACATGTATCAAACCAAGAATAAAATATTGTGACATTAACACAATCTTGTATGGGACTACATTGAAAGTTTTGATGCTTTTAGTATTTTTTTAGTACCTAGAGAGTTCAATGATCTAGCAGATTCCTTGGCCATCTCTGTAGCCCTCATGGTTCCTCACCTAGATTTAAAAGGAATGAGTATACTATCAAACTAGTCTTTCAACCAAGTATACTTGATAATGCCAACCATTGGTAGGTATTCAATGGTGACAACTAAATCATTGCTTTTTTGGGATAAATGGATAGCTTTGAGAAGCTTATTTTTGAAGGTAGTAAGTCTCCACTATGGGAATTAGCTCCTAAAATAAATTAAAAAATTGGTGAAAAATTCCTTCAACTCAAAGGGAATAAAATCCCAAAGGAATTGGTTTCCCTTGAAAAACTGTTTGATAAGCATGACATGTTCATCAAGCAGCAACAAATGGATTGAAGTTCCTCACAGGAGTTTGATCAAATAAATTTGAGTACTGAAGAAAATCCCAAGATGGTCAACATTGGGAAGTGTTGCACTCTTGATGAAAAGCTCAAATTCATTACTTTGCTTCACCATTACATTGATGTTTTGGCATACTCCTATGATGATTTGAAATATCTCAGGCCTGAAGAAATTCGGCATAAAATTCCTCTCAAGATTGGTTCATTGCCTCATAAGTAGAAATCAAGGTAGTATAACACCAAGATATCAGGTACTATTATATCTTAGATTCAAAAAATGTTAAATGTGAGGATAATTTTTCCAGTCCTTCATTCCACCTAGATTGTGAACATAGTACCTATGAGAAAAAAGAATGGAAAAATTTGCCTCTATGTTGATTTCAAAAATATAAATCAATCCTCTCTAAAGGATAACTATCCCCTACCCATCATGGATCAAGTACTATAGACAATGACTAGTTCATAGATGTTATCAATGTTAGATAGTTTTTTAAGGTATAATTAAGTGGAAATCAGTGAAATAGACCTACATAAGACCACTTTCACTACACCTTGGGGCACTTTTACATATCATAGAATGCCTTTTGGTTTGATCAATGCTGGTGCCACCTTCCAGAGAGCAATGGATCTTGCCTTTAGAGACAAAATGGGAAAGTTTAGTGTGGCATATCTTGATGACTTGACCATCTTTTGCAAGCACCATCTTGATCATGTGCATCATTTACAACAAGTGATGGAATGATCTCAACAGAATGGCATTTCCCTTAATGCTAAAAAATCAATTTTTGGGGTTACAGAAGGGAAACTTCTCAGTCACACTGTATCTCGAGAAGGCATCAAGATCAAGTCATAAAGAGTCAAATCCATCCTAGAGATTACTCTACTTGCTAGTAGGACTACAGTTCATTCTTTCTTTGAAAAGGTGAATTTTCTATGAAGGTTCATTCCTAAATTCATAGAAAAGACTCACCACATTGTTGATATGATGAAGGGAAAATCTACTTTCCATTGGACTAAATAAGGCAAGTCAGCATTTCAAAATATCAAGGAAGCTATTGCCCATGCCCAATCCCAATTTGTCCAAATTATACCAAATACTTCATAGTGTACAACTATGCTTCTAAACACACACTTTCAACCATTCTGATTCAATAGAAAAAAGGAGTGGAATCTCCTATTTCATTCATGAGTTGTCCTCTCAAATGTCATGAATTGAAATATTTAAAGATGGAGAAGCATGCTTATGTTGTGGTTAAGGTGGTGAAACACTTCTGTTTCTACATCTTGAACTCACACACTATTGCTCTGATACCTTATACCACATTAAAGTCCATTTTAACTCAACAGGAGTTTGGTACCAGAAGGGGAAATTGGATTGATAAAATCTAGGAGTTTGATCTTATTATCAAACCTATGAAGCTTGTGTGAGGAAGAGGCCTTTGCCAATTAATTGTTGATAACATACTAGAGGAAATAGGGCATGAAGAAACAAAGGCTAAATACATGCCTCCAGTTCTCTTTTTCATTACTACGAATGAGTGGTATTCCAATATCTCTCATTTCCTTACCTATGGTGAGTGTCCTACCCACCTATCTCATAAAGAAAAGAGAACTATTAAATTGAAAGCTGCTAACTATGTCCTGTGGGACAATAGCTTGTACAAGGGGAGCCTTGATGGGGTATTTCTTTGTTGCATGGATAAAGTGCAACAGAGTAAACTTCTAGATTCTTTCCACAATTTGGTTTGTGGAGGAAATTTTTTTGCACTTGTAACTACTCATAAGATTCTACGAGCTAGGTACTATTAGCCTACTCTATTTCAAGATGCATACACCTAGGTGTGTAAATGTGAGTTATGTCAATAGTTCATTGGAAAACCCAATCTTGCCAAATTGCCTCTCAAGCCAGTGGTGATTGAAGAGCCATTTCAATAATGGGGTATTGATTTCATTGGTGCTATAAACCTGTCCTCAAGTGCTAGACATGACTATGTTCTCACAGCCATAGACTATTTTACCAAGTGGGTGGAAGCCATTCTAGTCAAGCATGCTACTTTAGAACTGGTATGTAATTTCCTCAAGGAAAATATTATTTCCCAGTTTGGAGTCCCAACCAAGATTGTAATAGAAAATACAGTCTATTTCTCTTTTCATGAGATTACCCAATTTCACTACTATTATGGGATTATCCTCTCCCACTCTTTTGACTATTATCTGGAAGGAAATGGTCAAGTAGAATCAAACAACAAAAACTTGGTGACCATTATCAGGAAGCTAGTACATGAAAATCAGAGAACCTATCATAAAGCATTTTTTGATGCTTTATGGATAGATAGGATTACATCCAAGAGGGTAATAGGTATGTCACCATTTCAACTTCTGTATGATTTGAACACAGAGATACCAATCACCGTAGAACTACCAACACTAAAGTTGGAAAAGGTAGTTGAAGATCAAATATTTGAATATTATATTAACAATAGGATCATGTGCTTGACTGAACTAAATGAGTAGTGAACTATGGTGGTGGACCGTATTACTACACATCAAAATTTAGTCAAGAAACTCTTCGGCCAAAAAGTAAGGATTCATAATTTTCAGATTGGAGATCAAGTCTTATTGTGGGACAAGAGGATAGAACCAAAAGTAATGCATGGAAAATTGGATTCCTTATGGAGAGGTCCATTTGCCATTCATTGAGTCAATGGTGAGAATAGTTTCTTGCTGAAATATCAAGACAACATGCCATTTTCACTGCCTCACAATGGGTAGCATCTAAAGCACTTCAATCCTTGAAGTATTGGATAAGTCCAATTGTACATATGTATAGTCTTTAGTTTTTTTTGTGTTGTTTATTTCATTTTTGGCATCTTTCTCTTTTTGGATGGCATGACTCCATAGCCCAATGACATAGATGAAGGCACTTAAGTGTTTGGATTCTACTCCCTTCGATCATTTTTACAATTGATGGAAGTTCTCCAACTAGAGCCAGTTGTTCCCGAAATCCATCACTTTTTTTTTGTGGAAAACATGTTGACCATTTTGGTCCTATAGGCTAAAATTATCTCTTCCTTTCTCAAAAAATTTTATGAGTAGTCAAGTTTTTCAGTTACGCAAGTCTTTTCAGCTAAGGAAATTGCAGGTTCAATAGGCAGGCTTTCAGAAGGAAAAGTTCAAAACACATTTCCTAAAAATAATAAGGAATGAACCATTGAATAATTGAAATATTGAAATCTACTTCAACAAGTTTAAAGGGTTCAAAAGAGTTCAATAATATTGAATGAATTGCTGAAATGATGAACTGATGAACCCTGCTTCAAAGGTTCAAAGTGGTTCAAAGGTTTAACGACTTCAAAGGCTTCAAAGAGTTCAAAGGGTTCAAAGTTCAAAGTTTGAGTGAATGGTTCAAGCAAAGATTCTGGTAAAAGATTCTAGTAGAAGGTTTGAGCGAATGGTCCAAATAGTTGGTTCAATGATATATTGAACTCATAAAAAAGACTAAGTGAATGTGGCTCTTTGCAAGAAATATTAAAGCACCAAACTGATTGAATCACTCAAACTATTAAACCATTAAACCAGTGCACTCCAAAAGGTTCAAAGGTTCAAGGTTCAAAATGGTTCAAGAGACCACTGACCAGTGATGTCCCCATGGATGTCAAATTTAGGACAATAGAACAACCGTTGATTTTTAAATAGGCATAAATCCTAAAACAAACTCGGTGACCAGCCAAGGAAGGAACCGAAGGAGCTAGCAGAAAGTGAGAAGAGAGCCTAAGAGCTCAGAACACCAAGAAGAGACAAAATGTAGCAATAAAAGAGGGAAAGTTATAGAGAATCCATAAATATCTATAGGAGAGTTATTTTAGTAGGTGGAATAGTCCACCAGGTAGACATCAGAGAGCATAAGCATTCAAAGGTGTGGCTTGTTTTTTGTCATTGAGTAAAAGTGAATGGATAACCATGTATGTATTTTAAAGAAGATCAAGTGGCCCATACTTTGGAAGAGATATTTGATATAATATAAAACACCAAAGTTAAGGCTGATAACCTAATCCAACATGGCCCCTTCACAAAATTTCCAATACATTTAATGCATTGAATATAGCATGGGCCATTTCATAGAAGCAAGCGCCAAAGTCTTTCTTTGGTTGTTATATATTGTAATATCTTAGTTTGTATAAAATAGATATCTCTATTATTATAAGTGAAACTCTGCCCAAATTGAAAGGCATTCTTGAGACTTTGAGCTTAGATTGTTAATCATACTTTATCAAGTGAATGAGAAATCAAGTGACCTTTCAGACTTTGTGTTGAAATAGCTTATGTTATCTAAGAAATTGTTCTTATATCTTTTTCCTAAATATAGTCCTTTCTATTTAATAAAATAAGTAGAACTATTGGAAATAACCCGGAAGGTGTCCTGAAGCTGACTGTGGGAGACTTTGTGCTACCATAATTGTCTTTAGTTTGTTGTGAGTTTTGTGTTTTACTGTAAAGGATATTAGAGAGGCTTTGAGCTACGTTTATCCTTTGTAATATTTTACTGTGTTGTAGTTGAAGTGGAGACTTTGTGATACACTTCATTCTATGGTGTTACTTCATCCTGAATCAGTGAGAGTAGTAACGAAAGACATTGTGCTTTCATGGGTTTCTTGTGGTTACAGTTATTACCCAAGAAGTCTTCCTCTAGTTTTTTGAACATCATTTCTGAAAGAAGAGAAATGCCTTCAGCAATTACCTAGGAATTTTCCTTTTCTTTATGAACATCATCTCTAAAAAAGAGAGATGGATGGTATGATTTGACCCTTGAGTGTATTTTCAATTTATATTAGTATATAGTAGTTTATAGGGAACCTCCCCTTGATGAGAGGAGAGATTTATCTCCTTATTCTATGGTAGACTTACATATTTTTCCATATAAATCTCCTTGTACTATGGTTGATATACCCATTTTGTTGTCGGTTAGTTGATGATAAAATATTCATCCAACAAAACTTAAGGCCATTTCCTCAGTAATTATATCCTCATGAAACCCTTCTTGGATGAAATTTTGGGTTTCTTCTATTCCTTTTTGAAGAAAATGTTGAAAAGATCCACTTTTCTCTTCTTGTCCTTGAAAGATTTGATGCTAGAAAAATCCATTCCAGTAGTCTTTCTAATGAGCTCCTTTGTGATCAAGATTCTCAAGCCATGCATTTGAACTTCATGATCTTTCCAACCATGAGTAGCATCCTTGTAAAACCCTATGTCATACCTAACTAGCCATTCCATGAAGGGCTCCAAATTGACTTTGACCATTTTATGACAAACATATTCATTTTCCTTGACATTAGAACATGAAATTTGTTTGAATTGATATCAATGATTGACCATTTTGTGAATTGCTAACTTATTCTATAAGCTTTGTTGTTTGATCTCTTAGAGAAGCAAATGGGAAAATTATAGAAAAAAAGCCAAATAAGGAAATGTGATGTGAGCTTAGAATGACCCAAACATGCAAGGCTATAAGAATATTACCTTGCATATATTAATATCTAAGCTCTCAATCTAGATTTATTTCAACATTAAATAAACCATCATGACAATGCATGGTGTGTCCTTTTCCTGATTTGATAATTGGGATGATGTCATCTAGAAAATCACTCTCATGCCAACTAATAAAATCACTTGTTTAGACCCCAAGGTTGGCCATGAAATCAATAGACCTATTAGCCTCCCTATACACATTTCCTATGGATATGCATTTGAAAAGGGCCAAAAAGTTGTTTACATCATCAATGATACCAAAAATATTCTAAGAAGAGTGGGAAAGACCTTTTAGATAATTAATAATGTTCATTGAGTCACCCCAAATTTATAAGAATTCTATATTGAGGTCAACCACCAATTTGATACCCTAGAGTACCACTTTAGATTTTGAAACATGATTTATTTAGATCCCTAATGGTCCCTCATAGGTCGCTCTAATATTCCTAAAAGAATCCTTGATAACTCCTCTCATTCTCACTAGGCCCAGGTTCCCTTTTGTAGCCCCATAAAAATTTATTTTAAACCAAGAGGGAGGAGGATGCAACCATTTTAATTTTGACCTATCAACCCCCTTCACTTGGGATTTGCTAGGTATGACAAGGTTGAGGTGATTTAGAATATGTGAGAGAAGATTAGGGAGCTAGGTTGGTCAAAAGAGGAAGTGAAGGATGACTAATTTTCATATAAAAAGGCTAATATATTCTTGGAGATGGAGGAAGGATTGGGTCTACAGTTATAAAAATACAATAGTTCCTAGATTTCCAAATTCCCCAAAAATTATGGGGGAGAGCTAGATTCCACCATAATTTCAATGGAGGACATTCCCAAAATGGCTTCCATTGAGTGATTAGGTCCTTAATAGAGCCTGGGGTGACCCAAGAAAAGTTAGACCTACTAAAGAAATGCTAATAAAAGAAAGAAGTAAAGGAATAGGAAATCAATAAATACTCAATAGATTTGGCTTCTCATTTGCAAATAGTGCACCTAATAGAAAAAAGGAATACCCCTTTGCACCAAGTTATCCATAGTTAAAATATTATTCTGAGCTACCAACCAAAAGAAAAAATTGATCTTTGGAATGGGATTTTTTAATCAAGGATCATTCAAGTTATCATCAACTTCTACTTGTTCCCAAAGGGAGACATATCCAGATTTAACAAAGTAAAGACTATTGGGATCATTTTTTGGAATAAGAGCATCCTATTTTAAATATAAGATGCTATAAATATGTTGGATAAAAATGTTTAAATCATGTAGGAGATATACTTACTACTGATTCAAATCATATTTTATGAGAAGTTTCCACTTCTTCCTTCCATCAGTATCCTCCCAATAATCCAACACCTTATGGCCAAAGGTATCTTTGAAGAAATACATTAATTACAGGTCTTAGAAAGAGGCCAAAGAGGATTTGATCTATGGATCTTACTAAAATTACAATTTTTTACCTCTACAAACATTCCACTTAAGACCTTTGCTGAGTAGATCCTTACCATCTTTCAAGGCTTTCCAAAACACTGAGCCATTGTCTGCATTGCTTTTCAAAAGGAAGTAGTGACCTTCCCTAGAATTTAAGTATTTATCCCTTATGATCTTGGTCCATTTTTTATCTTCCTTGATTACCCTGCATCCTTACTTTGCCAAAAGGTCTTGGTTCATAGATAATCCTTATCAACCCCAATCCTCCTTTTAAGGTAGGGAGGAAAGATTTATTCCAAGAGATGACCAAAAATCTGAATTTGTCCTTTGATCCTCTCCAAAGGACTTTATTTTGAATATACTTGATTTGGATTACAATCTTGCTAGGGATGATAAATAAAGATATGAAATAAACTGATATGCTTTGAAATGAGATCCTAAGGAGTTGCAATTTACCAGCTTGGAATAGTAGATTCCCTTTCCATCCTGATAACTTTCTCTAAATCCTATCAATGAGAGGATTCCAGAACTCTGGTTTCATGGAACCCTCAAAGAGAGGATTAGTAAGATAAGAAGAAGGGATATTATTGATGACACAACCCAGTATCTTACAGATTTTAACTTGAAGGGTGAGTAGGGTATTGATGAAAAAAGAAAGCTTTTGTGGAAGTTGATGCTCTGGTCAGATAGCACTTCATAGATTTCATGAATTTTCATAAACCACATAGCTTCTAGGATTGAGGTTTCACCCATCATCAACATGTCATCCAAGAATTACTGGTGATTGATTATACTGGTATTAGGGGAAATTGTGGTACCTCTGATAATGTTGGAAGTTCTAGCTTAGAAAATAATCCTACTCAGATTTTCAGCTAGGATGATGAACAAATATATAAAGAGGGTATCTCCTTATCTGAGCCCTCTTCCTACCAAGAAAAAACCCTTAGGAAATCCATTGATAATAATAGAAAAAATGGGAGTAGTTTATAGGAGGCAATCAATTTTTTTATAGATTTATTAAAGCCAAACTTGATCAAAATTTTATCGAGGAATTGCCAAGAGCGATCATAAGCCTTGATCATGTCTAGCTTGAGGAACATACCTTACTGATTAGAGTGAGACACCAAATGGATTGTTTTATTGGAAATGATTATTTCATATAAGATCTATCTTTTGAATACAAAATATCCTTGTTGGTATGAGATCATTTTATCTAGAAAAAATTGGTTTTTTAGAGAAATCCTTTTAGTATAGATTTTATATAAGGTAGAGCACAAGCTGATGGGTTTGAAAATAACATTTAAAATCCCCCATAATTTTTAGGAATGAGCTATAGGAAATTATTATTGAAGTCTTGGATCATGATGCCATCTTTCAATAATTCCACAATTGCCAAGCAAACTTCGTTATGAATGATATCCTAGAAAACTTGAAAGAAGAAAGGTGGAAAACCATCTAGTACAGGGGCTTTATCCCATTGCAGTGAAAAAAATATATCCCTAATCTCCTAATCCAAAGGGGGAGAGAGAATAGAGGTATTATCTTCTTGGGAAATAACCCATTCAATAAGGGTGACCACTTGATCATCTAAGTCCTCATCCTAGGAGGGAACAAAAGTAAGTAGATTTTTGTAGAAGTTAATGATTTAAACTTCAATGTCTTTTTCCTTCTAGTACTAGGTGCCATCCTCCCCTTGGATTTACATGATGAGATTATGATTTTAACTTCCAGATGCTGAGATGTGAAAATATTTGGTATTTCTATCACGCTCATTTAACCAAGTCTTCTTGGATTTTTGTCGTCAGTAAGTTTCTTACTTGGCTTCCATATTGTGAAAATCACTGAAAAGTTCCTTTTCTTTTAATTGTAAATCAGGGGAAGGGACTGAAACTAAAATTTACAATTTAGTTCTATGGATTTGCTCCTCAATGGCATTTTTTTAGGAAGATATTTCTAAAAACTTCTTTGTTCCAAATTTTGAGATTGTTCTTGACATGTCTAAGCTTCATGGCCAAGATGTACATGGATGAACCTTGGATCAGGAATTTCCACCATTACTTAATGGATTATTCCAAAGACTAGTTTGAGAGCCACATTTTTTCAAATTTGAAATGTGTAGCCTTAGATTTTTACATATTATCACTTTGTAATAGTAATGGGTTATGATCAAACCTTAGTTTTGGGGAGGGATGAGAGGGAGCTAGTGGAATTGAGGATCCAATTAAGAGAAATAAAACATTTGTCAAGTCTTACTTGGATATGATTATCCAGTAACCTCTGATTATACCAAGTGTAGTAGTTTCCCTTTAGATCCACATCAAAAATTCCTACATCAGCAATAAGCTCATTAAATTCCAACATGTTGTCATTAAGGCTATAGATTCCCCCCTTCTTCTCCTTGGGGGACAAGGGAGAGTTGAAAACTCTAGCCACCATCCAACTCAAATTTTTAAAATGAATCCTGACATCTTTCAATTTTTTACATAACTTATTGCTTTCAATCATATAATTTGGAGCATACATATTGGTGAGAATCCAATTGTTTTTATTATGGATGTTAAAGAAGGAAAAAAAGATGTGAGACTCAATTATAAGAATTGGGGTACCTTCCAAGACTGATGGTCCCAAAAGACTGCCAGACCACCTTAAGCACCTCTAGAATTGTTGTAACTAAAAAACTCTTTATCCCAAATGTTAAATTTGATCTTTATAAGCTTTTCTACTGTCATTTTAGATTTTTGAATCAAAAGGATATCCAGTTTATGTTTTAAGACTAGATTTCTTTCCAACCTCTATTTTATGGGGTTGTTCAACCCCTTTTTATTCAAAGAAAGGAATCTCATTTATTGTTACTAGGAAACTGTCTAAGGACCATCTATATACCATTTTCAACCTACCTATCTATTTCTATTTCTATATTTTGATATTCAGTAAGGGTAAAGATGATAATTTAAGGCATTTGAATGGTATTGGAATTTTTAAGAAAGGATACATTATATGAAAATATAAATAAGTATAATTTTATGTAGAATAATTTGATATGTTTAGGATTTATAGTTTGAACATATAACATAAGAATTGATGAAGTAAATTTAAAGGTATATTTTGAGTGGACTAGTTAAAGAAACATAATAGAGGTAAGAAGTTTCCATTTTAACAACTCTTTATAGAAAATTCCTTAATAATTTTAGTAGTATTGATGTAAAAATAATAGATTTAATGAAGGGTAAATAATAGGGGTGGAAAATGTAGAAACATAATACTTTAAAGTGTTGAAGAATAATATTATAGAAAACTTGTTTTATTTTTTCCAATTTTCAAAATTGTTTTTGAGGTAGATTGTGATGCTTCACATGTGGGTATTTAGAATGTGTTGACTCAAGAGTGATAACACATAAAATATTTCATTGAGAGATTGAATGAGGCAATAAATAAATATTATACATATGATGTTTAAATTTATGTAATTCTATAAACATTAGGACATTTGAGACATTACGTAGTGCCTAAGGAAATTATCATATTTAAAGACCATGAGGATTTAAAGTTTGTGAAAATTTAAATAATAGGCATGAAAAGTGGGATTATTTCTTATAGGGATACTTTTGGTTTTTTAAAATAAATGAAGAAATAAGAATTAGGTATCCATTTATTTGATTAGGTGCATAGAACTTTTAAATACTATGGTAAGTGAAGTAGTTGGATTTGGAGTTGTTAAGGAATTATGTGATACTTATTAATATTTTTGATATATATTTGGATAGTATAGGAATCCATTAGTAGGTTAGGAAAGTACTATTTATAATGAGTACCTTATACATGATGGTTATATCTTCAAGGGATAAAAATTATGTATTCCAATTGGGTCTCTAAGAGACAATATTATAATTGAATTTCACATTGGTGGTTTGGCTCCATCTTTTCATAAGAATAAGAAAATAGATCTAGTGGAATCTATGTATTTATAGACAAATATGAAGAGATACATGGAAATTTATGTTTAAATATGTATAATATGATAAGTGTATAAATTCCATACCAAAAATATAGAGTTGTACATACCACTAGTAGTCCCAAGTTGACCATGGACATATATAAGTATGGACATGGTGTTGGGATTGCTAGACTGAAAAAGAGGTAATGATTAATTCTTTTTTTTTCTATAAATTTTTTATAATATGGTTATTTATATTGTATTTATAAATATAATGAATTCACTAGAGTATCAAAATTGCTTTTTAATGATGTTTTGAGACTACCTAGTGTTAAAAAAACCATTTCATTAGATACAAACATAAAATTTGTAAGTCATTTTTGGAAGACTCTTTGGAATAATCTGGGAATTAAACTAAAATTTAGTAACATGCATAACACCCACAAACATATGGAAAAATATAATTAGTAAACATATTCTCAGTGAATTTGTTGAGATGCATAGTTGGAAAGAAGACCTAGAAATGGGACTTGGATTTATCACAAGTTGATTCTACGTATAAAAATTTAGTGAATAGATCAATAGTGAAATAACCATTTCATATTTATTATGGTAAAAATACTAATGTAATTTTACACTTGGTGTATTTACCAATTGTAGAAAGATTCAGTGATGATGCAGAAGCATTTGCATATCACATACAACATTTGTAAGAAGAAGCAAAAATAAAGCTAGAGGAATGTAATGAAAAGTATAAAGAAACATATATAACAATAAGATAAATTATATTAAATGAAGGATATAGTGTGATGTTATATTTGAGAAAATAAATATTTCCGAAAGGAACATAAAACAAGTTGAAAAATAATAAAATTGGACCTTGTAAAATTGTGAATAAAATTATTGATAGTGCATATGCAGTGAGTTTACAATTTTTTTTTTGATATTTCACCAATATTTAATGTTTGGAATTTATTTTATTTTCATTCAAAATAAAATCATTGGGAATAATATGAATAAGTTGCTTACATATAACAACTATGAAGGAAGAAGAAAGAAAATATAGTGGAAATGCTAGATAAGAGGACCATGAACACAATACAAGGAATTTACAATAGGTATCTAGTACAATAAAAATAATTAAATAGGAATAAAAAAATTGTGTTTTATAATGGGAGATAAATATTATTTAAAATAATAAGTGCTAAACCTTCAACTATACTAACTCAGAAAAGCTAGGTTATTTTCATCTCAAGGAGAATGATGCCGACACCTATCTTGAAGAAGACATAATTTTTAATCTATATGTCTATTCAATCTCTCATTAATAAAAAATGAAGGTATAATAATATTAATTTGTACATAACCTACATAATCTAATTAGAGACATTTTTAAAACATTTCATAGGCCATAATGACCATCTAAAGGTCTGAAAATGCATTTTCATATATTTTTACAAATTTTTTTATTTTTTATAAATAATATATTTATCTAATAGGATAAGAAATTGAGTTTTAAATATGTTGATAAGTTTAATTTAAGTGTGTATATAATATGTGGACATTTTTAGGCTCTCTCAAGATCACATGTTAAATTTACTAAAAATATTAGCTATTAAAACTAGGAGGGCAAGTTAAATGTTGGTAGCTTTTTAGTTTTTCTTAATTTTTGAATGTGAAATCCAATTTAGAGTTGAGGTTTTTAAAATAATTTTATGTAATATTTTTTATTATTAAATAATAATCAATAAATATTATTGTTTCGCATAATTGTGCATATTGTACCTATTGATATTTTATTTTACCAGTATGTGGGTTTCATCAAAGATCAAGTATTCTCTTCCAGTTATTCACAATGATTATCATGGGTATAATGAAAATAATAATGCCATGTTGGCATATATTTTATTTTATAAAAAAATAATCTTATTTTTTTCCTTGTAGTTAAAATATATTTAGTTTTCTACAATTTTTCCATATAATATGTTTTTCTAGTGCATCTGTTTATTGTAAAAGGATCTATAAATACTCATTATTCATATAAGAACTACAGTTCTGTGCAAGATTTGAAGATATTATAAATTGATAACATTTAGATGTATTTTGAATGTGATTAAATATCACACTCATATTTTTGTTTTTCCCTTAACTTACTTTCAATTGTTATGGATCTTGCATAGTGAACCAACATTTTACATATTTCTTATTCAAGTATTGTACCATGAATTGTTTTTACAAAAAAATGTTTAAGTAAATTACTCATGTAGTTTCATTATCGCATCTAAGGAATTAAATATTTAGACCTTTTTCCCATAAAAAATGGAAAAAAACTATAATTCTATTTCTAATAAAACTACATGAACAATTGTCTTAACACTTAGGTTAAAAATTTATCTTCACACCTTGTTAAAATTTATGATTTTTTTTTTTAAATATGAAAATGATTTTGTGTGAAGGTAGTATTTAAACATAAAATCTCCCAATTTTAATGGAATTTATGGAATGGGATTGAATTATCTCCTGTATAAAAACCAACCAAACCATCAATGTACTATTAAAACAATTTTATGGATACTATTATATCAAACAAATAGTATGGTAATTTACATGGTGTTGTCATGAGAAATTGAATTCATAAAATGGTAGTATTAGATTAATACTAGTAATACCAAATTTACTGACAAAAATATCATGTTGAATCAAATAACTAAGTCATCTCCTAATCATTAATTTATTTTTTATCTTAGTCTGTATTACATTGAATATTGAATATATCAGTCATATGCTTAGGACAATTGTAAATATAAATTTTTTTTGGATTACATGGATATAATTTTCATGTGATGTGTCCATTTAGTAGAGTATTTGTTATCAAATTTAATGAAGGTAGATGAATAATTCACTATGTATGGCATCATGTAATAACTTCAAACTTGATTAACATGCAAGAGATATTATTATGAATTATGTATTATAATATCTCATCATTATTAAATTGAATCAATGAGATAATCAATTAAATAAAATGAACACACAACATCACCTTTTGATTTAACCTTGTATTTTAATTAAATCAATTCAAGATTAAAATTCCTATTAACATTTTTATCTTTAACGTTTTAGTGTTGTAACATTTTTTGACCTTTTCATTAAACTCTAAAAACATTTTGAAATGTCTCTCAAAACATCATATATCATAATGTGTTCGATCTGTTCCCTTGAAATATCTTGATCATATATCTTATTGCTTGAATATAACACTGTGGAAAAATATGCAACTAAGTTATCTTAAAGAGAGTGAATTGCATCATGCTTAATAATACACCTGTGAAATATATTTTGAGAAATATCACTATGTTTAAATACCTTTAGTTTTGTGTCAGCATTATTATCCGTTATCTTTTGATTGATAATAAGTTAGATTTGTATTTTTCTTCTTTTGGTTAGGGATAATGTTTTTTATATAAAATGTTGGCATTCTCTACAAAAATAGATAAATAATAAATCTCATTGTAATTCATTTAAATCAAAATGTGAGGTTATAGTTTCATGTGTTAAGTAATGATTTTGAGCATGAAAAAAAAAATCTTTCGATGGCCAACTTTGTTAATGAAGTTTAAAGAATTCATTGAATTTTATTATGTTCAAGTTTTTTTGTAAAGATTATATAAAATATATGCACTTATGATTATTTAATTGATGTAAGCATCTTGTTAATGAAACATATCATTTAATTTATTAAAAATAATGCCATTAAATGCAATCAATATTATTTACATTTATTAGGTAATCACTACCATACCATTTTGTGACATTTAATATAAAAAATTGGTCAATTCATGCTTATATAATTTGGATTAATATTAACTCACATTTGACTGGTGTAGAATTTAAGATGGGTATAATGGGAGGCCCAAGTCTCCCAAAAAAGAATAAAAATTAGACAAAGCTAATAATAAAAAGAAATGAATGCAATCCAAGACACGCTAGGAGGCCCAAGTTACCATAGAAAAATCATATCCAAACAAACGTCTTCCTCAAAACTAAGTAAGATTGTCCACTAGGGAAAAAAAGGGACTTGGTCCTTTAAAATGAATACAAATCATCAAGGAAAACAAAAATAAGCCAAAAGGAAAAATGGGAGTACTAACAACCAAAAATATTAACCAACAAAAACAATTATGAAAGGCTCCACAATTTGTTCAAACTCAATACTATTGAAAATCTTCTTGACTCCTAATTTTTCTAAAAAATAATTATGGGGAACATTCAAAATTCCCCCAGCATACTTACCAAACCCTTGATAAGCATTACGATCCTCTAGGTTGTGGTTATAATTATTGACTCTTTGGACCACCATGAATGAATTCCTAAGATGACAAAATTTACTACATCTTGATCAAATTTATTTATACCTATCAAACGTAATTTCTTGGTTCTAGGATCCTAGAATAGACCTAAACTAAATAGATTTAGGAAGATTCTAATCCATAGCAACTAGCACACAAATTTGTATAAAATTAATCTTTTAATAGAACATGTTGTAGGGTGGATAGTCACAAGCGTACTAAAATTTATCACAATGTTTTTAAGGATTCAATCCACCCAAAAAGTAGGAGGGAGACTAGAGAGTTCCATCCATAGAGAAATCCAATCCAATTTGAAATAAATGTAAGACCAATTAAATTTATAGGGTTGAAGAATGAGGAATGTCCTTCCCATAGACCATAGGCCTTCATTAAGGATTCCCATGTTATCTTCTCTGTAAGTAAAATAAAATAACAAAAAGTCATTAGCAAGGGAAATAATTTTAACACTTTCAATCCTAGTCCACTTCCTCTTGGTCCAATTCTTGGTTCCCTGAATGTCATGCCTTGTTACAATGAATTTCCCAATAAAGGAGTTTATATACTTTTCTTTAATGTCTTCTAAAACTTTATTAGGAACATATAAATTTGGATTCTTACTGATTCATAAAATGGCACTAATTTTTATACAAAAAGTTTACTTTAGATTCTTTGTAGGCAATCAATTAAATACCAAAAATTATTCTGTAAAAAAATCAACTTAAGGAAAATCAATGCAATAAAATACACACCACACTCACAAGAGTTGATTACAGATCTTGGCAATGCCTACATCTCTAGGTTCACTAACTAGCTAAACTAATTCATTATAAAATGTTTGCAAGTAAATAGAAACCCTTATAGAACAATAATGAATCTAAGTGTTACAAACCTTTGAAGAATCTCAGCATCCATGGATAGATTCTTCATCTTCCCAAAACAGACCTCTAAAAAATATCACTTCTAAACATAAAAAATGGTAACAAAATGCCTTAAATCCAGACACTCAAAATATTTCTAGAGCCATCTCAAAACTAGAATATTTCACTAGTTTACCTCAAAGTCTATAAATGACTTTAGATGCCTCAAATCAAAGGAACAGTAAAAGTAGGTCCTTATGCCTTAGCACAATGGATTGCTTCTAAGGCTTTACAAGTTATTCAAAAGTTCTCAAAATGAAAAATGATCAACTGCAAAGTTATTCCTTGGAAAAAATAATATTAGTCCCTCTTCAAATTTTTCCCCAATTTTGATCCAAACTCTTTTTGCAAGATGCACAAGCTCTTATAGCCTTATACACTGGCTTCTAAGCTTATTCGAATGCTATACAATTACAATGTCAAGGATTTATATAGTTATTCAATTCTATAGCCCACTCGATTGGTCCTTATCATTTTATCCAAAGTGGTTATCAATTCAAAACCCATTGGTATAGTCTTTGGTGGGCATGTTAATCTATTGTCACACATTTGGTAAGTGGGGGAGGTGTTTGGATTTTCATATGCCACAAAACTTGTGGTGAATAATGCCAAGTGTTTTACATAATCATATATTTTGATGGCATGTGGGTTCGGTGTGAATATTTGGACATATAATGTGGATTATTTTGTGGGTTTATGAATGGAATGTGGTGGTTTTTGAGACTTCACATGGATATTGAGTGCATCATGTGAATGTTGGTGGATAGAATGTAGTGACATGAATGGGTCATGTGGAATGGTAATTAAATGGTTTGTTTGGAACATTCAAAAAATAAAATTAGACTATGGAAAATAATTAATGGTGGTGAGCCACGTGGTGGCTTGAGGACCCACCACATGGTCCAATCTCCTCTCACCACTTGTCGACCACTCACCATGCCACTTGTCGACGTCCAACTCAATGTTTTGTTCAAACCCCAAATTTGTTTTGCCATATTATATTATGCTTGTCGATGACTATATTAACTTATCAAAGAAGAATGTTTGAAAACCACTATTTTATCACATGAAATAAATGCCATGTGTCATGTTCTTATTGGTCCATGTTTTTTCTGCATCTTCCAGTTGACCAAGTTTGACCACAACTTTGATTGGCCATATCTTTTGCATAAAGACTCTATTTCATGAACCATAAATTGTGATAGAAAACTTGAGATGAGTTCTTCATAGTGTAACTATTTTAAAATTGTTCCATAATGGTAATTTTCTATAGTTTGACCAACTTTGACTTACTTTGGCTAGTTTGACTAAAACTTTGACTAGATGCACAAGGAACATACAAGCTCTATTTTTTGCATTCCATATACCATTGGAAAGGTCTCAATGGGCCCTATGAAATGATGTTGATTTTGATCTAATTTATAGACTTATCTAAATTATCCTTTGGATCAATCCTCCCAACTAAGAAGGCTTTTTGTCCTCAAAATGTTGGTACTAGACCTGGTACTCCATATGAAGATTTTTTCATGGCTTTAGCTTTGGCTCTCAACTCTAATGATCTATAGAATGTTAGATACCAACCTGATTGTCAGTTGGTTTTAGGTCTTCAAATCTAAAACTATTACCTATCACTTGGTTTTATGATAATCATCATTTTATAATTACTTCATTAGGGTTTTACATAGCAACACAATTTATAAATGTTTCCCTTCTTGGGTCTTTTAAAACACTATAATGATTATAAACATTTCCCATACTTGGGTCTTATAAACAATGTTTATTTAGGTTTTAAAAATATTAAGCAAATATGTCTATACACTCTATATAGATTAAAATATAAAACCTATTTCTCGAACTATTTCTGATGCTTCCCAAGACATCTTTCTATTACCCTGTAGTGTTCCTATCTACAACATAGATGAGTAAAATAACACTAAAGGTACCTTTTACTTGTAATGGTTGCTACCAATGTGCTCACATGAGATATTTTATCCCATCTTTTACAATGTTATACTAATTTTCCCTCTTAAAATAAGTTACTTTTCTTAGAGACAAGTATGGTTTACCTAGGATGATGCCACTAAACTATAGTGGAAATACATCTAATTCAAATTCATATAAGAAGTTGGTGGTAATTGCAAACCCAAATTTATAGGGTTTACTTACATGTACATAATTTCCATCATCTATTTTATCTAGAGAATATGGTTGGAAATATGGCTTAGTTTCCAAACCTAAGGCTTCTACAACATCTTTTGAGATCAAATTATTTTGATAATTTTTTATCAAAAATAACATATATCTTTGAATTCTTAACAATTATTATTTTGAAGAAGTGTTTCTTACCTTTCCAAGGTGACAAATTTTGAACTGTCAGCTTCTCATTAACTATCATTTCCTTTGAAAATGTTACGTTAGGTTATGACTCAGAAGATTCTATTTAAGGAAGCTCTATATTTTGAATGACTAAAGATGTAGTTATAACCTTTGCTTGGGGTTGTTGCTGACTTTGATTATCTTCCTTCAACATTTTCCCCTTAGTGTTAAAGTTAAAACCTAACTTCATGTCTTCCTTAGGTAATTCTATTTTGTTAGTCTTATTCTTCACATTTCTCGTAAACATCTTTCTAGGGATTTCTAAGGCATAATTATAAAATACATTTGATTATTTCTTCTTTGCATACCTTGATAAATCATTTGAATATGTTTCATTAGATTTAACTACTTCATATTTTGAAATGCTTCATGTAACTCTTCAGGGTGTTTTAAATTATTGCTTGAGTAATTTTTGAGTTCAACTTCTTGGGATATTTAGCCTTTGCCTCCATATCCTAATCCTACATGGAGTGGTCTCTTTGCCACTTGGATAGGCTAGACAATTCCTTAACCATTAATACTAAGGCCTTTTCCTTCAAATCCCATTTTAGTTAATAGATTAGAACCTATTCCCTTTGTATGCCTTTCAAATGACTTTGATAAATGTTTAGGGTTAGTATGTTCAATATCCCTAACATTATCAATATATCCATAAGAGTTAATTTAATTATTTTCATCTTCAGAATGTACATCAAAAGATACATTGATAATCATAGCATTATTTGATTCCAAACTTACAACATCATTCTCATTGATAGGAGTAATAGGAGTATATGAGTTAGAAGAATCACTACTATAACCAGAATATACCTTTGTTGTCTAGCTTGTCCCAAACTAAATCTCATAGGTATAATTAGTTTTTAGTTGGATTCCTTCTCTTGATGCAATGTTTCTGTCATGCTGAGATGTGAGGTAATAATGTCCCATAGTTATCTTCTCATCTTATCCTAGAACTATATCAAGAACTACTTGATCAAAGAATATCCCTCTAATGCCAAAATGTAGAATGCCATAATAAGTTGCATGTCCTCATACTATGCCATTAGATCCTCTAAATGTCTTAGTGTAGGGTAATGGAAGAGTCCTTAGTTCTAGACATTTTTCAAGACCTTTAGTAATATAACTATCTCTAGAACTCTAGTTAAAATAGATCTACATGAACATTCCTTCAACAATAGTAGTGCAGTTCTACCTTTGACTTTCTTTAAAGCATAACTTAATATTTGACACTTCCATCAGTAAAAACTATCACATTAGAGACTATAGATTTACTTGATGAGGTATTGTTGGTTGGATTGATTGATTTCTATTGGACTTGGCTGGGGCCTTGCCTCTCTCTTTGTTATACCTTCTAAACCATAATGGTACCTAATTGGGATGTATGATCCAACACTGTTAGGCAATATGACCTTGGTAGGCACATTGTCTATAAATATCTACATCTTCATGCATCCTCTTCTTCTATCAATGTTCCTGTTATAGTTCTAATCATAGTGCATCAATTATTTATTAGAGCCTCTCTATTTGTTGCTCCTACTGTTTCTCTGCCACTTACCAACTTTATTCTTGGGCTTGTAGGAATTGCATTATCATAGTGATAATAGAATTTAGTAATAAGTGAATTTGAACTAGTATTGGATCCATTTTTATACAATAGCTAATTTTGGTTAAAAAAACAAATTCAAAAATTCACCCACAAGTTTAGTTCTAATATCAAACTTGATACACTAGAACAATGCCTAAACAGAAGTTAACCCATCACACTATCTGCTTTGATATCAACTTATTCGTAAACTTAAGCAATATTATGCTTGCATAATTTAATTTTTCTTTATAATATTAATTTATGGAATAATTTAAAAAAATGACTTACAAAACATGAATTTAAAGAAAATAATTCACTAGATTCAACACATAATTTGATAATGGAGTTCGACAGTGCCTACATCTCCAGGTTCACTAACTAGGTGAAATAATTCATTACAAAATATCTCCAAGTAAATGGAAACCCTTACAAAACAATAATGAATCCAAGTGTTACAGACCTTTGAATAATTTCAAAATCCATAGATAGATTCTTCACCTTCCCAAAACACACCTTTGGATGTCCTCTACTAAAAAATATCACTTCCAAGAATCAAACATGGTAACAAAAGGCCTCAAATATAGACACTCAACATATCGTTGGAACTATCCTAGAAACTAGAATATTTTAGTAGTTTACCTCAAAGTCTAGAAATGATTTTAGATGCTTCAAATCAAAGGAATAGTAAAAGTAGGTATTTATGCCTTAGCACAATGGAATGCTTTCGAGGCTTTACAAGTTCTTCAAAATTTCTTAAAATGAAAAATGATCAACTTCAAATTTGTTTCAGTCCCACTTCATAATTTTCCCCAATTCTTCTTTGAAATCTTTTTACAAGATACACGAGCTCTTATATCCTTTTCGACTAGCTACCAAGCTTATTCAAATGCTATATAATTAAAATGTCATGGATTTATATAGCTATTCAATTCTGAAGCCCACTCGATTGGGCCTTATCATTTTATCAAAAGTGGTTATCAATTCAAAACCCATTTGTATAGTCTTTCATGGGCATATTAATCTATTGCCCCACATTCAGTAAGTGGGGAAGGTGTTTAGATTTTCATATACCATGAAACTTGTGGTGAATAATGCTAAGTGTTTGGCATAATCATATATTTTGATAGCATGTTGGTTTGGCATGTATATTTAGACATGGCAGGTATATTTTTTCATGGGTTTGTGAATGGAATGTGCTGGTGTTTGAGACTTGACGTGGATATTGAGTAACATCATGTGAATGTTGGTGGATAGAACCTAGTGACATGAATGGGTCACATGGAATGGTAATTAAATGGTTTGTTTGGAACATTCAAAAAATAAAATTGGACTGTAGAAAATAATGAATGGTGGTGAGCCACATGGTGGATTGATGACCCACCACATAGTCCAATCTCCTCTCACCACTTGTTGATGTCCAACTAGATGTTTTGTTCAAAACCCAAATTTTTTTGCCCTATTATATTATGCTTGTCAATGACTATATTCTCCTGTTAAAGATAAATGATTAAAAACCACTATTTTCTCACATGAACTGACTACCATGTGTCATGTTCTTACTGGTCCACACTTTTTCCACATCATCTTGTTGACCAAGTTTGACCACAACTTTGACCGACCATATCTTTTGCATACAGACTCTATTTCAGAAACTATAAATTGTGCCAAAAATATTATGATGCACTCTTAATAGTGGAACTATTTTAAAATTGTTCCATAATGGTGATTTAATATATTTTGACCAACTTTGACCTACTTTGACTAGTTTAACTAGAACTTTGACTAGCTGCATAAAGAGCATAAGAGCTCTATTTTCCACATGCTATATACTATTGGAAAGGTATCAATGGTCCCTATGCAATGGTGAAATTTTTGATCTACTTCAGGACCTTTTTTTAATTGTCTTTCAGATCACTTATAAGAATACTGGATTTGTGTTTATAGACACCTCTCATAGGTTCCTTAAAATAATTAGAGTGTCCATATAAATTTTCCATCCATTTAGTAGTATCTAAGTCTTTGATAAACTAAACTTGACATTCTAAACCAATGTTAACTAAGTAAGTTAGAGAACATTTGAATTTAGACCTTTATGGGTTTATTAATAAATTCTCTTACCACCAATTTTTTTTAGAAGGAAGTTTTCTCTAATGCCTTAAAATATAAATGGGCATAAAATAAATGTGGGTGCATATTACTTCCCAACTTGAGTCACCAAATAGTCACTAATCATTCAGCATCACAAAGAATCCCATCAATGGTTCTTGTTAAATTAACAAACTTTCAAATCTTAGCATCCCAAATAATCATAACAAGACATATAGATCTTAAGGGAACCTGATCCTTCAAAATAAGTTTCACGAATATCATAGAAGCTTAGACTGTCTCAAGATACTCTGTGATTCCTACGAATTTCCTTTTCTAGTATCTAGGGATTTTTCCTTATTATTTTGAGTTTCTTTCCTCTTTCATTGGCACTAGTGGCCAATATTTTCATTTCCTTTCTTAGATTTTTTACCTCTATCCATTTCTCCTCACAATATTTACTTCATTTTTGTATAGTTACTTCATAATATTTAATTTAATTTTTATTTAGTGGTAAATTATTTTTCTTATTAATGGTAAATGGGGGTTTTAAATAGGGTCCTTACCTTTTATTACAAAAAAATAAGCAGGGTATTAAAAAGTAAGATAATATAATACTGCCAACAAAAATGACCAAAAAATAACTGACACAACAATAGGAGCAAAAAAATAAAAACAACCATTAAATTTTTTTAATAAGCTTCAATAACATTTTAATTTTATTAGAACACAACTATCTATTGAGGGTGGGGGTGAATTAGTAGATTAGCTAAAACTAGTCCTTTAATCCTTTTAAATCAAATTTAAAAGCATATGCATATTAAAAGATAAATATAGAGATCACATACACACAAAAATACACATGACACTAGATTTGTACGTCGAAAACCCAAAGGGAAAAACCATGATGAGAATAGCTACTAGAATCTACTATTCTAATCAATCCTCACAATCAATGCCTCACTTGGTAAAACCTCACTGGTTATAAGCCTCACTAGATAAACCTCACTGGTTACATTTAAGTACACCAATCCTAATGAGACACCAATTCCCTAACTTAGCACCAAATTAGCTTAACTCACTAGTTACAATGTTTAAGGGAACCAACCCTATGGAGACACCATTCCCCTAACTAAGAACTAACTCAGCATGTCTAATGGCACCAACCAATTAGATCTATATAGCTACAACTCCAACACACAAAATAGATTCATAAATGAATCTATATCTCTATTCTTTGTTACAAGTCTAATCTGCAATTGATCATGCTTTGCACATTATCTTTTTGTGCCTTTCTTATCTTTACCCCTCTACCTTTGTGTCTAGATATGTCTTTATTTGACACATATCATCTCTCTCCCTATAGCATATGTGTCACTATATTTTTCGTTTGACATAATTCAAATGGCTCCAACTAATTTTCCCTTGTCCTAAATATCATATATATAAGCAAATGATTTAGGGTTTGCTTCTTCTATATGTTCACACTTGAACTATAACACATCATATCAATTCTAGACTTTAGTTCATCAAGACTTGAACTATTAGTTCCTACATATTGATTCCATGCATCACACTATAATTGTAAGTCTCTTTACTATCTATAGCATCTGTTAGACTCAAGTTTTTATGCATAGGTTATTTAATGTAGATTTGATCAGTTAGATAGATCAATCTCATTGTCTATGTCAAAATATATAGATTATATGTAATTTTCTACATGTTCTAACAATAATTGTTTGTATTTAAACACTTTAAACATTAGCTTGTGATCTCTTTCTTTCTGCCATTTCCAAGCTTTCTCACTCCATCAGGTCTTTGTGTGTTTCATAAATTTAATGTTCTACTCTTTAAAACATGTCCATGGATATCTAGATCCTAGCTCCCCTATGCCATTGGATCTCTAAAGATGTACATTCTTTACCTTGACTTGGTCATTAAAATTTGACACTTTGACCTCATCTCATTGCTTCCTATATATTTGGATCACTTTCACTCCATTGATCTTCTCAAACTTGTTCAGTCTTTAACTTACCACTATGTCAATAAACATCAATCACTTTCTTCCATCTAAGTCCATTCACTCCATTAGATCTCCTTTGCACAATAACCCATGCACCATTAGAAAGTTTGATATTTATCTTTGATAGGCTCACTCTCATTGGTCCTCTATATGATAGAATCATGTGCTTGTGACATTTAACATCAGTGCATACATTCAGAGGGACCTTTGAAATTTTGACTTCATCACACTCTGTTAGATCACCAATGTCTAATTAATTGCTAACCATTTATCTTCCAAATATAATGATCATTAACTTTGACAAGCTTACACTCATTGGGTATCTATCTGACAAGCTCCATGAATGTGACACTTTTCACTATCACATTTACTCAGAGGAGACTTTGATAATTTGAGTTTGATTCACTTTGTTGGATCATCTACGTATGATGAAGTGTAGGTCATTGATCATGCTGAGATATAATATAATGTCTAAGACTTAATAAATATTAAGTCCTTTGATCACTACTCGAGATGCTAATTTCTAGGTCAAGGGGCCAATTTTATAATAACAACAAAGGCTTGAGTTATAACTTATGCTATCAGGTCTAGGCTATATCCAATCAACATCAAAATAGAAGGTGTCTATTGACACCATGACATAAACCCTTAGGGTTTAACTGAGAAACCCTATTTTGTTTCAGAGCAAAGACAATTCAATTTTGAGCTCATTCCTTCTCCTTTGAGCCTGTAGACCACATATTCAAGATGCTCATGAAAAACCCATAATGGTTCTTCTATCTATTTGAATTTAAACATCCATAAATGGCCTCTATAAAATCATGACAAGTTTACATAGTGAAACTATGAAATATGTTGTTCTCTCCATCAATCTACCTAATCCTTTTGACATCAATGACATCCATAGTATCCCTTTTGACATTAATGACAATCATATTTCCAATAATATCCCCCTTTAGCTTTGATGGCAAACTAAATGATCTGAAGCAAACTTAATGTTTTCATCTTCTAATAATTTGATCCTTCTCTAACATTACATGCACTAGATTTTAATGAGTATGAATTGAAGCTATTCATACCAAACTTTCTCCCCCTTAGGCAATCACACATTTTCCTAATACTCAAATTGGAAACCTACTCTACTTCTACTTTGACATTTTCACTTTTTATCCAAACTTTTGTAGAGAGCATTTTGCTCTTTCTCCTATAAAGAGAATTTGCACTTTTTCTCCCCCTTTGATATGAATGGAAAGGGAACTCTAGTTGATTGTTTATCCAACTATCTCTCCCCCTTTATTAAATAAAGGATTTTGTCCACGAATCTATAAATTTCAACTCACTAGTAATTTTTAAAAGTATACATACTTAAGTCAACTTTTCTATATTCTTTCAAGGATTAATTAAGCTTCTATGAGACTCCCCTTGGAATCATGTCGTATCACTAATGATTTAGTGATGTGGTGTAAGAGCCACCACTCCCAACTTCTATCTCAGATATTCAAATTATTCCTTGGGAAGAGGTTTGGTGAATACATCTATAATCTAGTCCTTTATTGATATATATTCCTTTGTGACCTCTTGATCTGTAACCATCTCTCATAAGAAGTGATACTAGATTGATATGTACTTGGTTCTAGAATGCATCACTAGATTCTTTGATATATTTATTGCATTTGAATTATCATAAAAAAAAAATAGGTGACTTTTACTCAACCTTGATGCCTTGAGTGTTTTATTCATCTATAGGACTTGAGTGCAACATGCCATTGCTGCTACATACTTTACTTATACTATATAAAGAGTAACTAAATCTTGGTCTTTTCTCAACCATGAAATAATTCTATTTCCAAGGAAAAATGCACCACCACTAGTGCTTCTTATATCATCCACACTTATTTCCCAATCAACATCTATATATGTTATCAAAGTGAATTCTTCACTTTTAGGGTAACATAGACCATACTCAATTGTGCTCTTGATGTATCTAAAGATTCTTTTCACTTCATTGACATGTGACACTTTAGGAGCAGCCTGAAATCTAGCAACCATGCACACTACTTGCATGATATATTTTCTTGATGCAATTAGGTATAGAAAGCTACCTATCACTAATCTATACATAGTCTAATTTCCATTAAGGGACTTATCCTCTTTGCTTAACTTGCATCTATTTATCATGGGAGTACTAACTAGTTTACTATCTTCCACTCCAAATTTTTTGATCATCTCCTTTGCATACTTGGTTTGGGATATGAATATCACTTCATTAGATTTTTCTATTTTTAGACTAAAGAAGAAGGAAAGTTATCCTAACATAGACATCACAAATTCACTTTGCATTTGTGTAGCAAATTCTTTGCACATTTTGTTATTACTACCAACAAAGATGATGCCATCTATATAAATAAAAACAATCAACATATGCTCACCTTCTAATTCGAAGTACATGTTATTTTATACACATCCTTTATCAAATCCTTGTTTTTGTAAGTATTGGTTCAATCTTGAATACCATGCTCTAGGTGCTTGTTTTAGACCATATAATGCTTTCTTTAGTCTACACACACAATCTTCTTAATTTAACAACTAAAAAAACTTATAGTTTTTCAATATAGACTTCCTCTTCTAGGTTCCCATTCAAGAAAGTATACTTTACATCCATTTGATAGACTTTGAAATTTCTGTAAACAAAGAATGCTAGAAACATTCTTATATCTTCCAATCTAGCAACTGGAGAAAATGTTTCCTCAAAGTTTATGGCTTCTAATTATGCATATCCCTTGCACACCAATCTTGATTTATTTCTTATAACAGTTCCATCCTCATTAAGCTTGTTTCTATAGACTCATTTTGTTCCTATCAAATTATTGTTTGAGGGTGTTAGAATAATTTCCAAGTTTTGTTCTTTTTTATTTGGATCAATTCTAATTCCATGGATTTTAGCCAATTCTCTTCCTTGTTGGCTTCAACATAGCTCTTAGGCTCAATTTAAGACATTAGAGAAAAACTTACTTGATCCTTGTTCATTACAAATCCTCTCCTTGTCTGAACTCCTTCATTCTTATTGCCAATTATCTGCTCTTTAGGATGATCCTTTTGAACAAATCTTGGAGTTGATTTTTCATTCTTTTCCTCAACCTCTTCACTATCTGATTATTTTTCAAGATTTGACTCTTCATTACTAGTTTCCTTGTCAATTTCAACTATTTTATGCCTTATTCAACCTTGACATTGATGTTATCCACCATATTGTATAGAATCTTATTATAACATACATAAGCTTTAATTTTAGTGGAATAACCAAGAAATATTCCTTCATCACATCTTGATTCAAAGATTCCTATTTTGTCCTCCTTTCTTCTAATGTCACATTTGCTTCCAAACACTTTGAAGTAATTAACAAAGGTAGGATTTCCATACCATATCTCGTAGGGAGTTTTGTCACTATTTACCCTTAGTTAAACTCTATCCAAGACGCATATTATTGTTTGGACTGCTTCTCTCCAATATCCATCAAGTAACTTGGCCTCTTTTAACATTGTTTTGGACATCTCCTTGATTATCCTATTATTTCTTTCAAGAACTCCTTTCTACTATGGATTTCTTGTTATAGATTAATGACTTCTGATCCCATGCTTCTATAATACTCTATGAATTCATTTGAGGTGAATTTTACACCTTTATCAAATCTTAAGCATTTGTTTTTTATCCAATCTCATTTTAAACCATGGATCTAAAGATCATGAATATCTTAAAGGCATGAGATTTGTCCTTCAAAAAGGTCACCCATGTCATTCTAAATAAATCATCTACAATTAACATGAAGTATCTCTATCCTTTTGATCCTGTTATTTTGGTGGGACCATAAACATTAGTATGAACTAATTGTAGAGGCTTTATAGTTGCATACTCTTTTATTTTAAATATGAACCTTGTATGCTTTCCTAGTTGACATTCTTTGTAAGTAGTATCTATAAGTTTGGTTATCTTGGGCATGTGTCTTACATAGTTTTTTGAGGTCACTTTAACTAGATTATTAAGTTTGGCATGATACATTCTCCTATGCCATAACCAACTCTCATCAATATTTCCCATGAGGCAACTATTTTCATTTACTTCAACAAGATTGTAGATATTTCTTTCAATCCTTTTCCCTTTTGCAATTATTCTTCCAAATCTCCTTAACTTGCAACCTTATGCATCAAATGTGACCTTGTATCAATTATCACACATTATACTGACACTTAGCAAATTATGCTTCAATCCTTCAACATAAAGGACATCATGTGTAGGAAATTCACCATTTATGGTCAAGGTTCCTTTGATTTTGATCTTTAGTGTTATGTTATCTCCCAAGCTGATATACCCTTCCTTACATTTCTTCAATTTCATGAAATTTCTCTTGTCACTAGTCATATGCTTTCTATAGTCACTGTCTATCACCCAAAAATTTTACTCCTTGGCATGGAGTGTAGTCTGAGCAATCATGGATTGATTTTTCACTCTCCACAAACCCTTGGATTTATTTTTTAGCTTATTTTCAAAAATCTATGAACCTTTTTTCACACTGGGAGGCATGTCTTTTTTTACATTATGTAATTTTGATCTTACAAATCTAGTTCTGTAATTTTTATCTATGTGACCAAAGTTATTACAATTATAGCACATTAAATTTATTTATAACAAAGGAGTAAATGATTTTCTACTTATAAAATTTGTTCCCCTTATAGATACAACTTTAAAATCAATAGCCTTATGACCAAAATGATAATAGCTATAACAATAACTATAAAAGATGAAGAATGCCTGATCATAACATTTCTTGCTAAAGCATGAGGAATTATTCTAAGTTGTGGCTTATTCAAATTTCTCACCTTGGTGTATCCATCAACATTAGCTACATTTATCTTCTTCTTTTCTTAAGGCTTCTTTTCAAGTTCCACCTTCTTCATATCAACTATATTTGAATCTTTCTTTGTATCCTTACTATATTTCTATTTCTTTGTTCATAATTCTCCTTTTGCTTTGAAGTTTTCATATAGGTTAGTAGATGTAATAGTTGAGGAACCTTTTCCCTTTTCATAACCAAGACCTGATCTCTCTTTTGAGAGATTTTGAGAGTTGATCAGTTCATCAAGAATATATGATCTTCCTATCAAATTATACTTTTTTCTAATTGACATTTGGATTTTTCAAGATGTTTTATCAAGGCCACTATCTCTACTCCAAGATTCACACATGCATCATAGAGAGGTGCTTTATTTGATTAAGATCATTCTTGACTAGCCATTATGTTCACTATTCCAAGATCTACCTAAGTTGATTAAGCTTACTTCAAGGAACCTTAGGCTCTAATACCAATTTTTAGAACACAACTATCTATTGAGGGGGGGGTAAATTAGTAGATCAACTAAAATTAGTCCTCTAATCATTTTAAATCAATTTCAAAAGCATATGTAAATTAAAATATAAATGTAGAGATCACATACACACACAAATACACATGACACTAGATTTATACGTAGAAAACCCAAAGGGAAAAACCATGGTGAGAATAGTTTCTAGAATATACTATTCTAATCTAGCCTCATATTCAATGCCTCACTTGGCAAAACCTCAATAGCTATAAGCCTCATTTGCAAAATGTCATTGGTTACATTTAAGGACACTAATCCTAAGGAGATGCCAATCCCCTAACTGAGAACCAACTTAGCTTAACCTCACTGATTATAATGTTTAAGGATACCAACCTTAAGGAGACACAAATCCCCTAACTAAGCACAAACTCAACTTGTCTGATGGCACCAACCAATCAGATCTATGGAGCTATAACTCTAGTATACAAAATATATTCATAAATCAATCTATATCTCTAATCTTTATTATAAGTCTAATCTATAACTAATCATGATATACATATTATCATTGTGTGCTTTTATTCTCTTTACCCCTCTATCTCCATGTCTAGATATGTCTCTATTTGACACACTTCATCTCTCTCTCTCTACAACCTTTGTGTCACTATATTTTTTATTTGACATAATTTTAATAGATCTAACTACTTTTCCTTTGTCCTAGATATAATATATATAAGAAAATGATCTCAAGTTTGCTTCTCCTCTATGTTCACACTCAGACAATAACACATCATATCAATTCTAGACTTTATTTCATTAAGATTTGAATTATTAGTTCCTATGTCTCAATTTATGCATCACATCATAATTATAGGTTGCTTTACTATCTATAACATCTATTAGAATTAAGTTTTGATGTATAAGTTATTTAAGGTAGATTTGATTGGTTAGATCGATCAAACTCATTATTTGTGCTAAGATATAGAGCTTATACACAAGTTCCTGCATGTTCTTGTAACTAACCATTAGTATTTAAACACTTTAAATAGTATCCTTTGATCTCTATCTTTGTGCCATCTCCAAGCTATCTCATTTTGTCAAATCTCTATATATTGCTATAACTTTAATGTTCCACTCTTTAAAATGTATCTAATAATCTCTAGATCCTAGTTCTCATGTGCTATTATATCTCTAAAGATGCATGTTCTTTACCTTGACTTGGTCATTAAACTTTGACACTTTAACCTCATTTTGTTATTTCCTATATCTTTGGATAACTTTCACTTCATTGATCTTATTTAACCTACTTGGTCTTTAAATTTACACTATGTTAGTAAACATTGATCACTTTGATCCATCTGAGTCTATTCACTTCATTGGATCTCCTTTGCATGATCACCCATTCACCATCAGATTATCTGATAAGCTTGATATTTATATTTGATAGGCTCACCCTCATTAGTCCTCTATTTGATAGACTCATGTGCTTATGACACTTGGTATTAACACATTCACTCAAAGGGACATTTTAAACTTTAAATTCATCATGCTCTATTGGATCTCTAATGTTTGATTAAGTGCTAACCATTGATCTTCCAACTAGCTTGATCATTAAATCTTACAAGCTTACACTCATCGAGTCTCTATCTGACAAGCTTTGTGAATGTGACACTTATGACTACCACATTTACTTGGAGGAACATTTGATAATTTGAATTTGCTTCACTTCATTAGATCATCTACATACGATGAAGTGTAGGCCACTGATCAAGCTGGGACATAATATGAAGTCTAAGACCTAGGAAATATTAAGTCCTTTGATAAATTTTTGAGTAGGTAATTGCTAGATCGAGGGGACAGTTTCACAATGATGATAAAGGCTTAAGTTATAACTTAAGCTACTAGGTCTAGGTGATATCCAATCAACATAAAAATAAAAAGTGTTTATTGATGCCATGACATAAACCCTTAGGGTTTAATTGATAAACCCTATTTTGTTTAAGAGCAAAGATAATTCAACTTTGATCCCATTCCTTCTCTTTTGAGCTTGTGGACCACATAATCAAGGTGATCATGAAAAAACCATAATGGATATTATATCTTTTTGAGTTTAAACATCCATAAATTATCTTTATTAAAATATGATAACTTTGCATAGTGTAACTATGAAACATGCTCTTCTCTCCATCAATCATGCCTAATCTTTTTGACATCAATGACATCCATAGTGTCCCTTTTTACATCAATGATAATCATATTGACAATGAATTTCATGATATAAGAGTCATTTTTAATAGTTATAACTCCTTTCTTTTTCCTTTCTATTTTTCACTCACCATTGTCTATTCACCTACTTCTCTTGAATCGTTCAAGATATGAATGGGGAGTTCAGGATTATCATCGGGTTTATAATTCAATAATGGAACCATGGATAATAAAAATTCAACCTATAAATTGTATTTTAATGGATTTTAATCCATAAAACCTTCACTAGATTTACATGTAGTATTATTTTTAGATTCCTTGATCATAGTCTCCACATAAGGAACTATTCCTATAGGGGTTTCAGGGACCATATTTGGCACTTTAATTTAATATTAAAATTCAATAATAGCTTAAACTATTTGGTGGTTAATTATATCAAGAGTTTCCATAATTATTTCTTTATTTTAATTCCATCATAGATTTATCTATATGGAATGTTTGATTTTGATGGTTGACATACTAGTGTCTTGTTTAGAATTAGTATTTATATTGGGTATATTAGGAGTCTATTATTTACCATAGGGTAAATAATACTTAGTATTTATAAGATATCATATGGGTATATATGGTAATATAGTTAGTTAATAATATATTATTATTATGTAGAAATAATATATATTAGGAGTTTTCTATAATATATTTATACATGAGTTTGGACTAGATCACCCAACTCACTATTATAGGAGATTGAAAGATATTTTATAAAAATAAGTGGTTAGTAAGATTGCTATAATATAGGAAATGCTTTGCAATATGTTTTTATAATGGTTCAATTATAATATGTAGTATAAGAATATTACTTTGTGTGTCTGGCTTGAAAATATCTTTGCATGTGTTAAATCTACTTATATATATAAGCTCTTTAAATAACTAACAATGGTACCATATTAGGAAATTATTCTATAAAATGGAAAATTAATTTTTTTTATAGGGGCAATTGATAATCTCATTTCCTTGAAAATGAGAGATCAAGTTATGCAAACAGTGTGTTAGGTTTGATACACAGTTTTTTTTAATTAATTTTGAGATTATTTTGAAGCTATTAAGGTATTCAGTGCTCTAAGCACATATTAGTTTGACAGTATTACCTTACATCGGATTCAACACTTGGGTTAATCCTTAAATTAGTTATGCCATTAAGTGACCTATTAAATTATTTGAATTAATTACATCTCATCATTATTTGACCTAATCAAGTAACCATCACTCTTTATATTCCTTTAGTTTGATTGGTATGTTATAGTGGTTTTGAATGCAATCCCCTTGTGATTAAGCTCCTTTATCTAGTTAGTCACCATTACAATACTAGCTTAGCCTATATACTCTTCCTTACATGACATACAAATGATCTCCAACCAAAGAGGTGTTAAATAATCCACCTTCACTCATTTGTTTCATTTCCAAATCTACACTATTCATTTCAAGCTCATACCAATGTTTGAAATAATAATAGTTTGAATATGCGATGGATATATGAAAATATAGGTTTTAGTTGTATTAATGTATTTAATATAGTTTGATATTTGGTAAATGCTTTATAAATCTAGGTTTTTTTATGTTAATACAAGTTTATGGATTATCAAGTCATTATATCTTTTTTCTATAGTCGTTTATTTCAAAATAAAAAATAAAAATTATTCTTTTAGTTTCTAGTCTTTAGTTTAATCTTATTAAGATTATTTAGTCTTATTTTCATATATAGTTATCTTTATAAATAATAATTTTTATTAAATGTATTTTAATTTATAGGTTTTTGTGTTATATGGTCTAAATAATCACCAAAGTGTCAATAGTATATGTCCATAAAAATATAAAAATGCTATATAGATTTATCTATACTTTAATTGAGTATTTGAGTTTTGGACAAATAATAAAGTGTGTATGTTTATTTTGTGGCATGTTATCAACATTAATTTCAAGTCAAGTATTTGAGAAAATGAGTCAAAAAATTATTTTTACATCGATAAATTATATTGATTCAAATTGTCAAGATTAAAAACCAATCCTTTTAAAGAATGTATTAATGAGCAAACTTGACATCCTGATTCAAATGTGTCAGATATGAGTATGATTGGGTTATATTATAAATAATGACATTAATATGAACCTCAAAACTGCATCAACTAAGTAATAAACTCCAAATGAAGGATGTCATAGGCAACACAAGGAGGCCATTCAAGCCTCTCATTAGCCACTAGCAATGGGGCCACTTATACATTAGTGGCATGCAATTTTGTTGTGTGGTGTGGATTTTAGTTTTTTATATTTTCAGTCTAGTATGGTATGATAATAATAACAAATGTTTATTTTTATTCATTTATGGGTATTCACCATGTAACCCATTTTATAGAAACATTATATAATGTTGATAAAAATGTATTATAGTGATCATGATGCTTGTAAAGGGTTAGTGGTGATCCTATGCAAAACCATTGAATGTTGTACAGATGGTTATTGATTGTGTTCTCACACTAAGTAGGTTAGATGTGTTTCTTATAGTGAATGGTTTATAAGAATATGGTTCTTGTATGTGTTCCCACACTAGTTCAGTCAAATGTGTTCTTGATCTACATGGTATATAAGAAGTTTATGAAACAACCCTCAAAAAATTTGGAATTGCATTATCAAAGTAATTCTTGGGACTATATGTGGGGTCCAATATGCCATTTACTGAAGAAATATATGTTAATTCAATGTACTCATTTATGTGCAACTAGAACCAAAGGAGGTGATCTTAAATAATTATCCAAGGGTAATTACTTATAAAAGATGCTTTAGGGAAGTAAGTTATCTGAAAGAAAACTATGGGGTTCAGGGCCTATTAGTTTAAAAATACACTGATAAGTCTTAAGCACCATACATGGCACTAACTTTCCACATAGGACCATTTATAAGTCCTTAACTCTCACTAAGTATCTCATTCCATTTGGTAGGTTTTGGTTCCTCTTGAGGATGGTTAAATGGTTTCTTTTTAAAGGAATCAAAATAGATAACTTTAGGCACTCAATGTTGCCATTAAACTATAACATGTCTATGAGATGATAAATAATATTTAAATTTCTTATGATCTAACATGTATACTATCTAAGATGCCAATCCTAAATATAGTACCCAAAAATTAATTAAAACACATGTAAAATAACACAAGGATCCCATTATTATACTATAGAATTCATTATTGTTCATAAAAGAATAGAAACTTAAAAAATGAGTGGAAGATAGAGAATTATAGGAAACTAAACCAATGCTACCATCTGAGGGTAAGTATCCTCCTCTTTGGATCAAGTACCATTTCACCATTGACTTGTTCATTTTAAAAATCATAAGTCACACATTGTTAAAATTTGATTATAATCTGAATTGGATTTACACCTTAAAGCCTTCAAAATTATGATAGTTCCATAATTATGTAATCTAATTTTGTTTCAATTTATTAAACATGAATGCCTCAATATGATTAATGAGTAATGATATAACTTATGATCAAACTTATAGTTACTAGATAAGATATAGTAGGCAACCCATAGTTATATTTATTCGAGAATAACCCCCTAGAATGGCCCACACCAAGGACCCTCATAGAGCTTCACAACTTTTTGGGTCTTGAAAATTTATACCACAAGTTTGTTCTTGGATTTTCACATGTTGCTTGGTCACTACCCAAGTGACTAAAGGAGGAGCTAAAGTTGCATTTCCATGGGGTGAAATACAACAAAAGGAATTTGAGAATTTGAAGAACAAACTTTTCTCAGCCCCTATTCTTGCCTTGCCAGATTTGCATCAACCTTTTGAGTTGATGACAGATGCATCTGAATATGCCATGGGAGTTGTCATCATGCAACATGGCCACCCTATTTCATATCAAAGTGAAACTTTCACTGATACAGTCAGGAAATATCCAGCATATGATAAGGAGCTCTATGCCATTGTGCAAGCCTACAAATAATGGAGAAACTACATCTTGGGGAAAGAGATGGTCATCCACACTGACCATAGACCATTGGAGTTCATCTAGACACAGAGAAAAATATGAAATGAGAGGCACCAAAAGTGGGCCACATATCTTCAGCAATTCCACCTAATAATCAAACACAAAAAGGGGAGCTCAAATATAGCTATAGATTGTCTGAGCCACCCACTAATTACTGCACTCACAATAGTTCTTGACCTATGTAGACATGAGACTACAACTTGGGGTACTCTGTATGAAGTAGATCCTACCTTTGCTGATACATATCAAATGCTTTAAAAAGGTAAACATGTTTCTGATTTCTATTTACAATATAATGTCCTCTATCATATAGGGCACATCTATGTTCTATCTATAGAACAATCAAAGATGATATGGGAAGCACACTTCAGTAGGATAGTTGGACACTTTGGTATAGAAAAGACATTGGTAGTTCTTTAAAAACACTTCTACTAGCCCCATATGTGAAAGGATGTGGAAAGATATCTCAAATATTTCATCCCATGTGCATTAGCCAAGCCAACAAATAAGAAACAAGGATTTTACATGCCATTGCCAGAACCAACTAGGCCTTGGGAATCCATCTCAAAGGATTTTTTTCTCAAGTTTTCCCACTTCAAAACATGGTAAGAAATGTGTTTTTGTGATAGTTGATCATTTTTCAAAAATGGCTATCTTGATTGCTTGTAAGAAAAATATATCTACTGAGGAAACTACTCAACTATATTTTAGTCATGTATGGCTCTATTTTGGTCTCCCCAAGTCCATTGTCTCAAATTGAGATAGTAGGTTCCTAAGCATCTTCTGGTCTACTCTATGGAAAATGATGGATACCAAGTTGATGAAGTCCATAGCCTTCCATCCACAAACTGATAGTCAGATAGAGGTGATAAACCACTTGATTATTCACATGATTCAGATGTATCACTCCAAACATCCACACACATGGGATGAGGGACTTATTTTCATACAACATGGATACAATCAGGTGTTTCACAGCTTGACCAAGCACAGTCCATTCTAGGTATGTTTTAGGTTCCAACCCATGGCACCAATTGATATATATATATATATATATATATATATATATATATATATATATATATATATATATATTCCATTTTCCACCATAGAATACACACCTCATGTAAGATCTGAGGCAATAAAAGTAACAAAGTTTATTAAACAAATGAAACACATCTAACAACAAGTTTATGACATCTTAGAGAAGATGAGTCAAAAGTATAAGTAATGCCATGACAAACATAGGATTGTACACCATTTTGTTGTGGGTTACAAGGTTTTGTTATGGCTTCAGAAGGAATGACTTGCAGGCCCACAAAAAAAAATTTGGCCTCTGTGATATTGTCCCAACACCATCACCAAAAAAGTTGGATAAAATGATTTTGAGTTAAACCTACAGCCTACCTTGGTCTGCATCTAATTTTCAATGTGGAGATCCTCAAACCATATCATCCACCTCTATTAGACACTTCAGTTGTAGAACAATAACTAAACATTGATGAGCTTGATCCATAGTTTTTCTCCATTGGAGGAGGATTTGATTGTGGACACCTAGATGAAGACAACAAGAGGATGCTCTATTCTGCTTTATTGAGTGGTTAAAAGGGGCCACCTTAGCCACCAAGGTGAGTGGCTCACAGAGAATCAAATCAAGACACAACTACCACACCTGATGAGGAACATTGATGCAATGGGGACCATTGGTTTTCAAGGAGGGAGGAATGATTTGGGAAATAATTTAGGTGACAATTCCACCCCAATTGATGATGGAACTTTTGGGAGACATAAATTTTACACCATAGTTCCAATTGACTCATCATTTGAATGGTTGGAAAGATAATAATGAGGAGAATGTCATGAGATGGCATGGATATCTGATCAATGAAGCTTGAAGCTTGAAAACCTAATAGAAGTGCCCCAAATTTCAATTTTAGTAGTGTAGTCTAAAAATAGTGAGTTTTTAAACATAGTAATTCCTCAAATTTTGTATTGTTTTAAATCTTGGAGGTCAAACCACTTGATCTCCATTAAGATTGGTGACCTTCCACATCCTCCCCATCCTTTTAAAATGTGTATAAATGAAGAGGTAACCAAAAATGTGAATAAAAACATCTCTTCTTAGAGATAAGCATATAATTGTATTGCGATCTTGAGTAATACTACATCTCTTTTCAAAGAATTCATTGTTCTCAAAATGTGAAGACAGACATCTCTTCCCAAAGATAAGCATATAATTGTATTGTGATCTTAAGTAATACTACATCTCTTCTTAGAGAATTCATTTTTACTGTGTTATTTCTATGTTCCTAATATATTTATGAACCAGAACTTTTGAGTTTTGGATCAATGCTAAGCAATGCAAGAGATTAGTGGAAAAGACAAAGCAATTTGTTCTCATGGTGGTCAAACCACAAAAATCCAAGAAGGTTGATGTTATAGTCCTGACTACATAATCAACAAAACAAAAAAAGTAGATAGGACAAATCACAAGAGAATATGATGACTTATTCAAGTCACCCATAGGAGTTCCACTACATTTCCAGGTAAAACATTCTATCGATTTGATCCCAGGATCACCTTTGCCTAACAGTCCTATGTATCACAGATTTGTTTTGGAGAATGATGAGATAAAAATATACATTCAAGAATTGATCTAAAACTTAGAAGTTCTGGTTGATAAATATTTTAGGAACATAAAAATAACACAGTAACAATGAATTCTCTGAGAAGAGATGTATTACTCAAGATCGCAATATGATTATATGTTTATCTCTAGGAAGAGATGTTTATCTTCACATTTTATGTTACCTCTTCATTTATACACATTTTTAAATCATGGAGAGGATGTGGAAGTCACCAATCTCAAGGGAGATCAAGTGGTTTGACTTCCAAGATTTAAAACAATATAGAATTTGAGGAATTACTATTTTTAGAAACTTACTATTTTTAGACTACACTACTAAAATTAAAATTTGGGGCACTTACATTGAGTTTTTAGGGGTCAAAATTAATTGAGAAAATATCCATGCCATCTCATGATGTTCTCATCATTCTTATCTTTCCAACGGTTCAAATGGTGAGTCAATTGGAGCTATGGTGCAAAAGTTATGGCTCCCAAAAGTTCTGTCATTGATTGGGGTGGAACTGTCACCTGAATTGTCACCTGAATTGTTGCCCAAATCAATTAGATGTGCATTGAGAACTATTGAAGAACATGGTCCAAGTGTCAGAATGAGTAGAATAAGAAGTAAAATCATCTCTAAATGTGTCACTAATAAGATTTGTGTCTAAGAGATGTGAAACTGCCAAATGGTCTATAATGATTTGGCCCTTTATTGATTTCTAGAGAATTATCTTTAAGTCAAACTATATTAATAACATGACCCATTTTACAAATCAACCATAGAGATGTAGTTTTACCATTAGAAAATTAAATGGATCTATGTGTGTGATAACCTGAGTCTCGTTATTTACCATGTAATGTCAAAGTTTTTGTGTGGCAAAAACTAATGTTAGACATAGTTTTTCTATTACAGAATAATTTTTTTCATAATCAACCAATGTGAGATTGATGTAATAAAATGCTTGCTCAATATGTTGATCACTGTGATGTGCTGAAAGTGCTCCTAATACATGATCTATTACTAAGATAAATAGTAGAAAAGGCCTATCAGGTATAGGTGGTACTAAAATAGGCAAATTAAGAAGATATTGATTAATTGTATCAAAGCTTTCTTGTCAGGCTTGGTCCTAGAAAAACTTTGTATCTTTAATTAATGATTGAGTGAATAACTATGTTTTATCAGTAAATTGAGCTACAAAATGGTGGATTTCTTAGATCTTGACTTGTAAGGATTTAAGTTATTTTAAGTTTATTGGAGGTGGAATTTTGATAATTGATTTGACTTTATTAGGGTCAACCTCTATGCCACATTGGGAAATAATGAAACCTAAGATTTTTCCTGATGTAAGTCTAAACACACATTTATTTGGGTCTAATTAGACATTATATTTCTTAATTATTTGAAATATATTTCATAAATCAATAGAGTGATGTTGTCGTTGATTGGATTTAGTTAAAATATCATCAACATAATCCTTGATAGTATGGTGAATCAATTCATAAAAAATATGCATCATAATACATTGATATGTGGCTTTAACATTTTTTAATCCAAAAGGCATGACAATTTAACAAAATGTACCCCAAGGTGCTGTAAAATATGTTTTCTCTTGATCTTCTTCAGTGATTTTGATTTGGTTGTATCCTAAAAAGCCATTTATAAATGATAACATTTCATAACCAGATGTGGAATCTATGATCATGTAAATGTTAGGTAAAGGAAAATCATCTTTTGGTAATGCTTTATTTAAATCTCAAGAATCGTAACAACCCTAATTTTTTTTCATTAGGTTTTACCAAGGGGATTATATTGGAAACCTATTTAGGGTGTGCTATTGGTTAAATGAAGCTAACATCTAAGAGGCATTGGATCTCATCTTTAACCAAGAGAGCCACCTTAGGGTGTATTTTGTGAAAAATTTTCTTATCCAATTTAGCATCTGGCTATAAAGGAATTCAATAGACTACTATAGATGTACCAACTCTTGTCATATTTGAGTAAGATCAAACAAAGAGTTATGGAAAATCTATTAAAGTTTGATTAATATTTGTATCCTCTTCCTTTCATAGGGTAGTAGTTAATAAGACAATGTAAGGATCCTGATTGGTTCCAAAATTGAAATTAGATATTTCCTTGTTAATCAATGTCGACCAATCTAATGTGTATGGGGTTGTAGGAATAGTATCATCTGAATCAAATGGTATGTTTTGGGGAGAATCTATATACTTTTTGAAGTATGCTTGGGAAATTTTGTGATGAGAAAACATATTTTTATGATAGCAAGATGGGAGGTCCTCATATGCTCTATGAAATTATGAGGGATTAATCATTAGAGAATTCATCTAATGTGAACATATTTGGTGAAATTGTATCATCAATGAGATCAGTATAGATCAATCATAATGTTTAAGTATAATTAATGGTGTGGTCTATTGTTTAATGGATGGACAAAACTTTATATTCTTTGAATTGATGGAATAAGGTTTATCATGGAGAAGGTGAATTTGATATCCTAGCCCTTATTAAGTAGTTGGCAATGTCAAGTAGTTGGCAATGTCTTAGGTCCCAAAGTAATATTGAGTGTTACTTAAACCATGACTTTTCATGGAATGTTATCAAAACCTCTGATGGTCATATTCAAATGTTTTAGATCTTGAAGTTGTATATTACGATGTTTAAGAAAAGAAATGTTGAAAATTTTGAGTCCTAAACCATTATCAACTAACACTTTTTTTACCTATACATTGTTAATTCTTAATTTAATATATAGAGGTAGATGTTTTTAAATGATGTGGCATGGGGGTAAATCCTCTTTCACAAAGGAAATATGCTCTTGAGTCCATTGCATTGTGTTGAGGATAGAAGTAACATAGGATGACTCGAATGAAATAGGAATTCTAGTATTGTGAAAGGTTTCATACAACACATCTTTGTAAACATCTTATCACTGAATGAGTTCAATAACTAAAATTATATTGAAAGGAGTGCTAAACTAAGTGATAAAGTTATATCCATGGGTGTAATAAACCTTCCTATCTTCATAAAATTGGGTGATAACATGTACCACATGATATACTATAGGCATAGAGCTGGAAGTAGGTGTGGGATAAGAGCTAGATGTACCAAGTTTAAAGAAAAGAGGTATAGATATAACTGCTAGTGTTTGCTTGTGTCGAGTAGTGATAGAGAAATACTAAAAAATAGCTAATGAGTTATATTCATCTAGGTAGAAATCATGTATGTGGAATGAAATGCATGAAATTTGAGTTATAAGTTGTATAGAAATATGTTTATAAAGATCATTGCAAATGAGAGATAGAAAGCAAGGGATAGAGAGCATGGAATTGTGCATGAATGCATAAAAAAAATTCACATGTGATATGATATTTATAATATGTGTAGCAAGATAAACTTGAAAAAAATTACATATGAGAGATAGAAATCAAGGGATAGAGAGCATGAAATTGTGCACGAATGAATAAAAAAATTGACATGTGATATGATATTTATAATATGTGTAGCAAGATAAACTTGAACATTTTTCCATATGAGAGATAAAAATTTAATGAAACCTTGTATTAAAGATAAGTAAACATTTCTTTGAAGGATAGGGATCTTACTATGTTTAACAATAACTTTTTGAATATCATCCCGTATTATTAAATGTAAGCATGAAATGCAAATAATGAAGCTTTGTATTAACATATTTTAAAATTCATCATTCATGTATATGAGAGGACAGAGCATGGTCTCCTCATTATTTGCAAGATATTCAAGAAATGTTTTGAAATAAGTAAAATACATTTGTAATTTGATGTGAAATTTGAATTGGATGTAAGGTGATACCTCAAAAATAAAGGGACCTAGTATATGCAACTAGGGTTTGAAATATTTTTTAAAAAAAATATCTAAGGTAAATTTAAACATTTAGATGTAAAATTTTGATTTAAATATACACGAAAAATCATAAAATACTAGGAAAATATTGAGATCGAGTATATGCAACTAGTGTTTGAAATAAATTATTTTTAAAATACTAATGTTAATTTAAAAATTAAATGTGAATTTATGATTTAAAATATGTAATAAAAATCAAAAAATTATTGGAAAAATCAGCAAGGAATTTAGCCTAAGGTTTCTAGAGATTTTATGTGCAAATGATGTAAGTCAGGTTCACCAAATGATTTAACTATTTTGGAAATATTAGAGTCTTATTCCTAATTTAGTTAAGGATCTAGGTTGAATAAATCAATAAATAATATTTAAATAATTTAATTACTAATTTTTATAATTTATTTGTATTTTTAACCTTTCTATAAATAACAATAAAAATGAAAAAAATAAGACTTAGCTTAAAATGAATTAAAATGATTATTACAGGGTCTAATATTGGATATGTAAGATTGGGACAGTGTCACAAATTAGGATCTAGATTTTATTTTGTGAAAGGATAGGAGTGTCAAAATAAGACACCCTAGGGTTTAATGTTATTTTCCTCTTTTATCACTATTTTCCAAACTACTCACAAAGACCTAAGTTTTATAGGTTTTATTTATTTTCCCTATGTGAGCCTGCATGTGAAATCTTGATTACTAAAAGTCTAAAAAATTCCTTGTAGAGATGATTTAATCTTGAAACCCTAAACTTCATTATAGTTTGATAAAATTTGAGATAGAAAGGGTAGGGGTTAGTGTGTGTAAGATGTAATAAAATTTTATCCACACCCCTTATGTCAGCATGTTGCCTACATACCAATAATTTATAGAGGGATCAAACCATATGTAGTTCTCCCACTTAATATGATTTGTGCAATAGTGTTATGCAGATACAACAATGTTAAACTAGGTGTGCTTGAGGTGGCTAGGGACTAGTGTAAGAATTTGTATGTGCTTGTAGCTTTATTCTATTGTTGTATGTAGAGAATAGGGAAATTTGCTTAAGTGGTTTTGATTGTATTCTTGTTTGCTTTGTAATATTTTCCATCTTCCTTCTAAATAAACTTTGAATGGGATTTTATAGAGATATATTAGTCATGGTTTGAATGTATTTATGTTATGCCGACAAGATGAAGGATAGGAACTAGAAGCAAATAACCATTAGATCTAAAAATGTAATTGGATAGGAGTATCAAAATAAGACACCCTAGGGTTTGGTGCTATTGTCCAATTTGGACATTCCTGTGCTAAAGGTACAACACTTAGGGGGATTGAATTAGCATAGGAAATATAGCCTAGCTTAGATGGAATAATGTTTTAAAATTCTATAGATGACTAGGAATAATCAAAAAGGTGTCGAGAAGGGTCATGAGAGCATGCAAGAGGGACTATGGGTTGGGTGTCACAAGCCAGACTCAAGCTACCAATTTTGATATTTTATATGACTATATATGTGTTAACTACCAAGTGTGAATGTAGAGAATAAGTGAGACCTAGATCTAATGCATATATACATCATCTAGGATACATGATTTGTGTGAAAAAAATGTGGTAGAAAGGAACAAATAAGAAGTGTGGAATATGAGTAGTTATAGAATAGGTCTATAACATAGAATTGGATTCATTTGAATCATTTTTAATCAATAGATGTAGATCCATAATTTTTATTATAGATCTTATTTGTGGGTGCCATTAGAAAAGCTGAATTGGTGCTCAATTAAGGAGTAGGTACTTCCTTAGAGTTGGAACACTTAAACCAGGGGATTAATGTCTCCTTAGGTTTGGTGCCCTTAAACATTGTAACCAATGAGGTTGGATTAGGAAAATAGATCATATGAACTATTCTCACCATGGTTATCCCTATATTTTATTTTCCACATACATCTAGTGTTAAGTATATTTGGGAGTGTATGATCTCTACATATTCTTTCTAGTTTACATTTAAAGTGTTAAAGGACTATTTTAAATCAATTTTCTAGTTTACCCCCCTCTTAGTAGATAGTTATGTTCCTACAATTGGTATCAGAGCCTTGGTTACTTTGAATAATCTTGATTAGCTCTAGTAGATCTTGGATAATGAACACAAATGGCTAGTCAAGAAGGCTCTTCCTCAAATAAAGCACCTCTCTTTGATGGATCAAACTATGCAGTTTGGAGCATTAGAATGGAAGTATATTTATCTTAATTAGGGTTTTATGTATGGATGTATGTTATAAATGGATATGCAATTCTTGCTACACCTCCTATTGATTAGGCTATAAAGAAAGCATATGATAGTAATTCCAAAGCAAAGAATCTATTCTTTGTGGATTATCTAACTTAGAGTTTGTTAAAGTAATGAATTATCAAATTGAACATGATATCTAGAGCAAGTTGAAGAGCATCTATGAAGGTGATGATAAGGTAAAGTAGGCCAAACTACAAACATACAAAAGCAAGTTTGAAAGTCTGAAAATGAATGAAGAAGAGGAAATTGGAAACTACCTCCATAGAGTTTATAAAATAGTCAATGCAATTAGAGGCCTTGTAGAAGAGATGAAAGATTCAGTCATTGTCAAAAAGGTCTTAAGATCTCTACCATCTAGGTATGACTCTAAAATCTTTGTAATAGAATAAGCAAGAGATCTAGATAAAATCACTATTGATGAGCTGTATAGAACCTTCGTAGCCTATGAGATGAGATTGGTAGAAGAAGATACTTCAAAGAGATAACATACAATCACAATATCCAAAAGGGAAAAGTAAAATCACCTACATGTGGATTCGAAGAGATTGATGAATAAGAAGACAATTTTGTTTAAAAACTAATAAAATAGTCTAGAAAACACAAAGGTGAGTTACCCTTTAAATGCTTTAATTATGGTAATATAGGACATTTTTCTACTAAATTACCTTATACAAAAAGGATAAACCTGAGTAAGAAGAGGATAGTAAAAAGATGAAACCCCACTACTCCAAGAAGAAGAACTCCTTCAAAAATAAGGACATGTACACAAAAAATAATAGTGATTCATTGGATGATTGTGATATATCAAATGATGACCATGATTGTGCCTTTGTGGTTGAGGGAAATGAATTCATATTCATGACATTAGGATCAACTATTGTGGATCAAGAAAAAGAACAAGTTAAAGACTCTAATGAAGAAGAGGAAGTAGAAGTGAATCTAGAGGGTAAACTGATTTATGATCTAGATGAAATTGAAAGGCTAAGAAAAGATAACTCAAAGTAGAAGAAGCATGCATAAAAAGAAATTTAAAAACTATCCAAAAATCTTGAAAACTCTGATCAGATAGTAGTTAGCCTAAATACACAAGTTGAAGAGGCTAAAAGAATAGAATATGTAGTCAAATTTAAACTACAATCTAAATTTGATGAAAGCATGAAGCTAGAAGAATAAATAGTGGTTTTAAAAAAAGAACTTGAAAAATCTAAAGAACAAATAGACAAAGGTCTAAATAAGATAGGAGGCTTAGAAAGTCTTGATGAGTTAACCAACTCTCAAAAGCCATCAAAATAAAAATCATCTTAGTTTCAAAAAAAGGACAAGTCCCATAATTAGTACATCTGCAAACTTATATGATAACTTTAAAATAGAAGAGGAATCAGGAATAAAAAAATAAAAAAATTTCAAGAATGCCTTTGAACATATAAAGATAGACACAAGCACTACTTATGTGAAGAAAGTTGAAGGAGAAAAGATTCCTGAAGAAAAGAAGAAGAATAATAAGTCAATCTCTTAAAAAATAATGAAGATGCAAAACACAAAGGGAGATGATGTATATGGTTACATAAGGGTGAGATAATTGAAGAAGCCATAGCTAATAAGACCTCATCATACACAAAGAAATGTTATGACCATGTATTCCTCATTTATCTATCATTATTATTATACCTGTAATCAATTTGGCCATAGGGCTAGTGAATGTAGAGTTATACCTAAAAGGAGGACAAACTTTGTGAGTATAAATTCATTTTCTTCTTTGATAGATACAAAAGTAATATGTTATAACTGTAATAATTTTTTTCACATAGCTAAATAATGAAGAAAAACTTTATAAGACCAAAAATAAAAAATAAAAGGAAAGGCATGCCCCCCAGTGTGAACAAAAGTTCACAAGTCTCTAAAAAAGGGAAAGATAAGACATACAAAAAATCTAAGAATGTGTGGAAAGTGAAAGATTATAAAGTTTAACAATTTATGATTGCTCAAACTGCACTCTATGGCAAGGAGCAAAATTGTGGGCAATAGACAATGGTTAATAAAAACACATAATTGGTGAAAATATCAAGTTCATCAATCTAATTAGATGTAAGGAAGGACCTATCAGTTTGGGAGATAATATTGTAATAAAACTTTTTGGTAAAAGAACCTTGAACATAGATGGAATATTGTATACACATGATGTCCTTTATGTTGAAGGATTGAAAAAAATATGCCAAGTGTCATCTAAACGTGTTACAATGGATATAAAGTCATATTTAATGTAGAAGGGTGTAAGATAGGGAAATTTGGAAGATTAGTTTTAGAAGGGAAAATAACTGAAAGTAATATTTATAATCTTAGTGAAGTGAATGGCAATAACTATCTGATAGGATAGGTTGATGAGAGTTGGTTGTGGCATAGAATAATATGCCATGTCAACTTTGATAACCTTGTAAAAGTGAGATAAAATAAGTGTGTTAAACACATGCCTAAGATAACCAAACCTATAGACACCACTTGCAAGGAATGTCAGTAAGGCAAGCGAATAAGGGTTAGATTTGAAACAAAGGAGTATGCATCTACAAAGCCCTTAGAGTTAGTTCATACTAATATTTTTTAACCTACTAATACAAGAGGATGGAAAGGAGAAATATAATTCATTTTTCTAATATATGATTACTCAATAATGACATGGGTAACCTTTTTGAAGGATAAGTCTCAGGGATTTGAAAGATTCAAAATCTTTAGGGACATGGTTGAGAAGGAGATTGGACCAAAAATAAAATGCTTAAGATCTGATAGAGGTGAATAATTCACCTTAAATGAGTTCATATAATACTAAGAGAATCATGGAATCAAAAGGTATTAATTTTTAGAAAAGACTCCATAGCATAATGGATTTATTGAAGAAAGAACATAATAGCCAAGAAGATACAATGCTAAAAGAGGCCATGTTACTTGATGGATACTAGAGATACTTAGTACAAATAAAATTATATACCTTGAATAGAGTTCAACAAAGGGTAAATAGTGAGAAAACCTCCTATGAACTATGGTATGGAAGACTTACCTCTATTAAGTATTTTAGGGTGTTTGGCAGCAAATGCTACATCAAGAGAAAAGAAGATAACTTGGAAGCTTTGACTCAAGATGTGATGAAGGAATATTTATTAGTTATTCCACTCAAATAAAATAATAAAAATTCTAAAACAAAAGGCTACAAATAATTTTATAGAGTATCAATGTGAAGTTTGATGAAGGCTTGAAACATGTTAAACCTGATAGAGACATATGTAAATAAGAATCAAAGTCTGAAGAGGGAGTAGTTGATGAAAATCTTGAGGAGGTAAATGAAAAGACACCTCTAAGAATTTTTCAAAATGATCATCCTATAGATATGATCATTGGAAATAAACATGAATGAGTCCAAACAAGGAGAAGAGTTGTAAAAGAGTAAAGAACAAGTAAGTTTTGCTCTAATATCTAAAATTGAGCCTAAAAACTATGTTGAAGCCAGAAAGGATGAGAATTGGTTAAAATCCATAGAAGAATAACTAAGATAAATTGGAATAAACAAAACTTTGGAATTAATTACAATACCTTCAAATAAGAATGTAATAGGCACAAAGTGGGTCTTTAGAAACAAGCTCAATTAGGATGGAGTTATTATAAGGAATAATGCCAGATTGGTGTGCAAAGGATATGCACAAGTTGAAGGTATATATTTTTGAGAAAAATTTGCTCAATTTCCTAGATTGGAAGCCATTATAATATTTTTGGCATTCTATTTTTATAATAAATAAAAAGTATATTAAATGGATGTCAAGTCTGCTTTCTTAAATGGGAACCTAGAAGAGGAAGTCTACATAGAACAACTAGAAGGTTTTTAGCTATCAAAAGAAGAAGATTATGTTTTCAAACTGTAAAAATCTATATATGGTATAAAATAGGGACCTAGAGCATTGTAATAAAAATTACACTAGTACCTACAACAATAAGGATTCCATAAAGGATGTGTAGACAAAAATCTGTACTTTAAATTACAAGCTGAGCATATGTTAATGGTTATGGTATATGTAGATAATATATTTTTTGGTGGCAAAAACAATAGAATGTGGACAAAATTTTATACTCAGACACAAAATGAGTTTAATATGTCCATGCTTGGAGAACTTTCTTTTTTGTTGGTCTACAAACAACACAAACTAATGAAGGGATATTTATATCTCAAACCAAGTATGCTAAGGAAATGCTCAAGAAGTTTGGAATGAAAGACAACAAACCAGTAGGTACTCCCATGATAACTATATGTAAGTTGAGTAAAAAGATGAGTTCCTTGATGCAAATTAGAATATGTATTTATCAATGATAGGAATATTCTTATACCTAACTACATCAAGAACTAATATCATGGAAGTAGTGTGCATGGTTACACGATTTCAATTTGCTCCTAAGGAGTCACATGTCAATGCAGTGAAAAGAATATTTAGATATATCAAGAGTATAATTGATTATGCCTATAGTATCCTAAAGGTGAAGATTTCATGTTGACAACATATATAGATGTTGATTGCGTAGGATGTGTGGATGATAGAAGAATCACTAGTGGTGGTGCATTTTTCCTTGGAAATAAACTTGTTTCATGGTTGATAAAAATGTAAGAGCCAGTTAATCTTTCTACAACAAAAGTAGAGTATGTTATAATAGTGGCATGTTGCACACAAGTCTTATAGATGAAGAAAACACTTAAAGACATCAAGGTAGAATACAAATCACCTATATCTATTCTTTGTGACAATTCAAGTGCTATTAACATATCAAAGAATCCAGTGATGCATTCCATAACTAAGCACGTATCAATCATCATTTTTTAAAAGAAAAGGTTGTAGACCAAGAGGTCACAATGGAATATGTGCCAATATAGGATCAAGTTGTAGACATATTCACCAAACCTCTTTCCAAATAAAAATTTGAGTATTTGACATAGAAATTGGGAGTGGTTGCTCCTACATCACATCACTAGATCTTAGTAATAGGGAGTGCATTTAGGGGGAGGATCACATAAGTTTTGTTAATCCATGGAAGAAGAGAAAAAAGGAAAGTGAGGTATGCATGTTTTTACAAACTTCTAATGACTTCATGGTTGAAAATTCTTGGACAAACTCCTTTATCTAATAAAGGGGGAGAAAAATCTGGACAAATAGGGCTAAATTTGGAGTCCATTTACCATTGATGTCAAAGGGGGAGAAAAAGTGCAAATGTTCTTTGTAGAAGTTTACCATATGTATTATGTTTATCAAGGAGGAAGATATGATAATGCTTTATGTGTCCAAGTTGTGTTTTGGAAAATGTTTCATTACCTACAGGGAAGAAAGGTTGGTTTGAGTAGATTCATCTTACATTCATCAAAAGCCAATACAAGGAATGCAAGTATGGTTAATTCCAGAGGAGCAGAGCATGGATTATAGGTACATAGCATTTATTTTACCATCAATGCAAAAGGGGGGATTTTTAGAAATATTATTGTCATTGATGTCAAAAGGGAGATTATTGGCATTATGGATGTCATTGATGTTAGAGGATCATTCATAAGTAAGATTTATAGAGAGATGGATTGAAAAACATGTTTTAAAGTTACATAGTGCAAGGTCCTAAAAAGTTACAATATTGTCATAAAAAGTTGTCATGCTTTTATAGAGACCATTTTTGGAGGTTTGCAAAGGAAATGGATAGAATATATATTATGGGTTTTCAAGTACATCTCAGATGTATGGTCTATAGTTCTAGATGATAAGAAATGAGTTCAAAAATGAATAATCTTTGCTCTCAGCCATTATTAGGGTTTCTCAATAAAAACCTAAGGGTTTTATTCATGGCATTCATGGGCATTTTTATTTTTGTCTTGACTAAAAATAGGAAGTAACCAGTCACTTAAGTCATAACTTAAGTATTGCTCATTATCGTGCACCCAACCCCTTCGACCTAATGATTATCAACTTGGAGGAGTGTTTAAAGACATTAATAATTCTTAAGTCCATGAATTAATATTTGTATAAGTTTTATTAATAGTGGAACTTAGATATTGAAGATCTGGTGGTTCTCATATGTCCATAAATCTACTTCACTGATGTCAGCTCTTGATCATGGAAACATGAAATCATGCCAAATGTCTAAAGGTGATTGCATTACATAGATCAATGGTACATGTTGAATATGAAGATAAAATGGTTCTACCATTATACATAAGGTTAATGGGCCCCAGTGTTGGAAAAGAATTTGATATGGTGATGTGTATCCTTGATGATGTTAGTAAAGTCTTAAGACTGACCAAAGGATAATATTCACCTAGAAAAGATTTACAATGAGCACTAAAATCGTCTAACAATGAACATTAAATCATGTAAATAGAGATCAATGACATGGTTCAAAGTCAAATATTCAATGATTACATGTAGGACTAATAATTGGTAGAAGAGTGAGGAATGATATCAATGTGCTTAAAAGGCATGTGAGGGTTAGAAGTGTCTTAATTATAGAAACATGTGTCAAGGTTCAGTGGTTAACATTAAAGAGTTAAAGTCAAGAGACCTCTAAGCAGATTATTAGTGTATATTAAAGGTGAAATATCAAATGGTTATATGATTTCATTAATTTAAATATCTTATCTAATAGTTATCATTTAAAGTTGAGATAATTAAATGTTGATCATTAGATCATGGTGAAAAACTTCAAGATCTACGGGTAGTATTTAAAGATATATTTTATCTCAATGGTTAGGCGATGGAAGACTTAGATAAGTTATAGTATATGGAATAGAGAATTATATATATATATTTGTAATTAATCTAAGTTGTATTTAATGGCATTTAATATGTATCAAAAATAGAGTCTGATACATGCTAAGAATAACATCATAAGTCAAAGAATTATGGTAGCAGTGTGTGAATTCAGGAAGTAGGAGAATTATTGTTAAATATATATGAATTAAGTCTAATAGATGAGTGTAATGTGTTAATTACCAAGTGTGAACATAGAGAAGAAGTGAGACCTAGATCTTATGCATATATACATCATCTAGGATACACAATCTATGTGAATAAAAGGAGGTATAGAGGAAGAAAGAAGAAGTGTAGAATATGAGTAGTTGTAAAATAGGTCTATAAAAAATAATTGAATTCATTTGAATCACTTTTTAATCAATAATTTTATTTCCATAATTTTTATTATATATAGTATTGGTGGGTACCGTCAAAATAGCTAAGTTGGTGCTCAATTAGGAAGTAGGTTCTTCCTTAGAGTTGGTCTTATTAAATCAAGGGATTGGTGTCTCTTTAGCGTTGGTGTCCTTCAACATTGTAACTAGTGAGGTTTCTATTATGAGGCTAGATTAGGATAGTAGATACCAACATCTATTCTCACCATGGTTTTTCCCATATTGGGTTTTCCATATAAATATGGTGTCAATTCTATTGGGGAGTGTATGATCTCTGCATATTATTTCTAGTTTGCATTACATTTGTTAAAGGAATATTTTAAATGAAGAAATTGATTCACTCCCCTCTTAGTAGATAGTTTTCTTCCAATAGATGGAAGATTCATTAGTTTTTAATGAGCTATGGGATGTTGTAAAGAATGAAAATCCTACATTGCCTATTGAACAAGCCAAATTTGATGCTTTTAATATAAGTGATTCTATGTCCCTATCTTTAATCAGGTGTTGTCAAAATCAGGATAGTTACATACATATTGAGAACTCTCCTTATAGTTACATTGCATGGAAAACCTTATCTGATTTATATGATAAGAAACTTAAGTCTAACAAGATAGGCATCCAAAGTTAGTTGATTACTTTGTCATTAGTGGAAGACGGGGATATGGGAGAGTACATGTCTAAGTTGAAGAATATTTATACGGAGTATACTAAGCTTGGGTTTAGAAAACTAGATGATGATCTCATGTTATTATTGCATTGAAAGGACTCCCTACATCCTATAAGAAGTTTTTACAAATTTTGCATGTCTCTAACAAGATCACATGCATCACTTTTGATAAATTGGTTGTGTTTCTTATTCAACATGACATACCTCTACCTAATAAATCGAAGAAAATTGATGAATCCCATGTTTTAGAGTTTAAGTCTAGTTCATCTTCTTCTAGTAAATAAAACTATAAAGGGAATAATTCTACAGGGGCTCAAGGTTATAGAGGAGAAAGATTTCAAAATCGAGGTAGAGGATATGATTAGAATAATTATTCAAATCAACAATATATCCATTCTCATTCAAGTGAAATGAGTGATAAATGATGTGGTTATAACTCTTATATAGGTTGAGGTTGAGGTAGATCAGACATTCAATGTCATAGATGTGGGAAATTTGGTAACATTGCCTCTTAGTGTAGGATTCTTTTTGACAAAATTTAGAGTCCATAAAAAGTTACTAAGTCTAACTCTGATCAATATTTTGACCATGATTATGATGAGTATAGCAATGTTACTCATGAATCTACATCCACTACTTTAGGGAACATTGCTTATATGGAATATGAGGCTAGAGATGAGATCATAGATGTATGGGTTTTAGATATAGAAACAAATAAACACATGACATTTAGGTAAGACTTCTTTTAAACTTTGAAAAAATATTCTCTCTCTCTAGTATCCTTGGCAACTAAGTCTATGCATACTTGACAAGGTCCTAAGTCAATTCAAATTCTCCTTCCTAATGGATCTATCAAATACTTTGAGAATGTTGGGTATGTTCCCACATTGCAAAAACATCTTCTTTCATTGGTAGCTATTTGAAATAAAGGTTATCAAACTATGTTTGAAAATGGTCTCATTTATATCGATTCAGTGAAGGATTGATATAAAATCATGTAGATAGGATATGATGATGGAAATTTGGTTAGATTGCATTGTAAAGTAATTCCTTTCACAGTGAAACTTGTGGAAACTATTGATATAGGTATAGGTACTATGTCTACACAATGATTGTGGCATCTCCGCTATGAACATTTGAATGTTCACTCTTTAGTGGACTTACAAATATATGGTATGGTGAGTGGGTTACCCAATTTTTTCAAAGATAGTATTCTTTAGGAATCATGTGTTTTGAGAAAAAAATTGGGAAAATTTTCCTAATAATTCTTCATGGAGAGCTACCAGATGTTTCCAATTAGTTCATAGTCATATATATGACATAAAGAGCTCATCCATTAGAGGGTGTAGGTTTTTTGTGTTGTTTATCGGTGATTTTTATAGGATGACTTGGGTGATTTTCATGAAAAATAAATCATATTTTTCCACTAAGTTTGTTGATTGGTAACACTTAGTTGAAAAAGAAATAGGTTCATACTTGTCCACTCTTAATTCAGACAATGGTGGTGAATATACTTCAAATGAGTTTTCAAATTATAATCGAGAACATGGAATTCGTCAAAAATATAGTAATGATTACATTCCATAGCACAATGGAGTATTTTAATGAATTAATAGGAATTTAAAGGGTAGAGCATGAGTTATGTTGTAGTATAAATAGCTCAATGATAAGTTTTGGGTTGAAGCCATTAGTACTATAGTGTATTTAACAATTAGGTCCCCTACAGTCACAATTTTGGGGCAAACTCCATATGAGGGTCGGTATGGGTTTAGACCAAAATTTAAACACTTTAAAGTTTTTGGATGCCTTTCTTTTGCTTTATTTCCCATTGAACATAGAACTATGTTTGAACCATGAAGTGAAAAATACACATTTCTTAAATATTCAAAAAATAAAAAGGGATATCATTTACTTGCATAGGATATAAAATAATTCATAGTGCGAAGAGATGTGATATTTGGTGAATATGGTACTGTGAACACTATAGAGATTGATTCTCAATTTCATAAGTTAGAGAGGAAGATTACAATGCATGATAAGGGATTGAATAATGAGGGAAATTCTCAAAGGGTATGGTATGAGACTAGTATCCCTTCTCTTTCCTCTCCTTCCTATGTTTGATGACTTAAAAAATGTTGAAAATTGTCTACGTTTTCCTTCAAATTGTGCACATGATGAGAATTTTGGTGTTCCTGATCTGAATAGTTTAGATAAGTATCCAAAATGGGCTCAAAGTACTTTTTCTAACTTGAAAATAGATGAAGTTGGTCTAATAGGTCCTAGTTGTTCTCATAAATAGCTGAACTATATAATGGTTATTACTGCTTCTTCCACTGAGCCATTTAATTTTGACAAGGCTTATACAAAACAAGTTTGGTACTAGGCAATGCAAAGTGAGTATGATGCAATACTTAATAATAATACTAAGTTTGGTTTTGGTTGATCCTACTCCACATGTTAAACTCATAGGATGAAAATGGTTTTATAGGACTACGTATAAATCATATGGATCCATTGATAAATATAAGACAACACTTATTTCAAAAGGTTATGCACAACAAGAAGGTATTAACTATGAGGAAGTGTTTGCACCAACTACCAAATGGAACACTATTAATATGGTCCTTGACTTAAAAACACAATTATTGGAAAGTAATCTAGATGGATGTTAAAAGTGATTTTTTGAATGGTGATTTATAGGTAGAAATATATATGAAACAACCCCAAGATTTTGAGAAAGTGAGTGCAGAGCATAAAGTGTGTAAATTGATCAAAGCTCTGTATGGGCTCACACAGGCATCCAGGGCTTGTTATGAGAAAATGAATTCAAATTGAAAAAAATTGGATTTCAATGTAGTGAATCTGATGATACTCTCTATTTTTGAGTGAAAGTTAAGAAATTGGTGATTCTTGTTCTCTATGTTGATGACTTGTTTATCATAGGCAATGAAAAAAACCATAACAAGTATGTGAAGAAGGATTAAAACATGGGTTTGAGATGATATATCTTGAACTTATTCACTACTATCTTGGTATAGAAGTAACTCAGAAAGATAATAGTATTTCCATTTCACAAACTAAGTATATTTATGAGTTATTAAATAGGTTTGGAATGAGTAATTGTAAACCTAGCCTCACTCCCATGGAATGTAACTTGAAATTGTCTAAGGATGATGGTAGTGCCTTTTTTGAGGGCACCAAATACAAATAGTTAGTGGAAGGTTTGATATATTTGATGACTACCAAGATCAATATATCATTTTCCTTTGGAATTTTATCTAGGATTATGCTTGAGCCTAGAGAAATTCATTGGCATGTAGCAAAAAGAGTACTTCCTTACCTTTAGGGAATGAAAACATATGGCCTTGAGTACTATCATAACAAGAACTTCAAACTTATTGGGTATTGTGATGTAGATTTTAGTGGATGTGTGGATGACAAAGTATCCAAAATAGGGTACACTATTTATGGGTTAAAGAATAATATTGTGTCCCACTTTTTGGAACAAAGGAGATAGTAAAAAAAAAGAAATTGTGAACATTTCTCAATTTGGATAGACAATAGTGACTTAACTACATAAAATGTGAAAATGGTGTAAACTAATGAAATGTTTCATTTTAAGTGTAGATTACATTTATTATTTGTTTAATAAAGAAAATAGACTTTTTAATACATAAATACATAGTGTGTATGCTTCATGTACAATTTTTTTTATTGATTACTTGATTTCTCCTCGTCATAATTTTCTTAAAACATAATATTTTCTCAAGATTTTTTGCAAATAGGTCTTAGAAACATGGACATACTACAAGATTATTTTTTTAATTATTTTTTGATTATTCTTTTTTTTAAATTTTTAATGATTAATGCTAGGAATATCAATGCTTATGAATTCTCCTCGTGATATTTTTTTATATATATGTCGAAATAGATTAATTTTTTCACCATTGGAACAAGGACACTAAACTCGAGTGCATTGATATTTTTCATTTTTTTTTGGCCATAGTCTCTTATTTTTCCTAGTGCCTAAAACATATGGTAATTCATTTTATAAATAAGTATATTTTACTAAATAAATGAAAATAAATATTAAATATTATTAAAATTTATAAAAAATCATATTATTAGAAATATCATAAAAAAACCTAGTTATATGTAAAGCCACATGTTTCTATTTTATTTTTGTATCCTAATACATGGCATCTGAAGTGGTAATTTTAAACCAATAGTAGATTTCCACTTCAATGGGTGAGGATTTGATGCCACATGGGGTTCAAACCAAGGGGGTTCATTCAAACCCCCTTCAAATAAATCATTTCATTGCCCATTTTATTTAAATTATTAGAACACATAAAGTAAACATTTGAACCCTCTTCATTCAGACCCCCTTCAAAAAGTACACATGGGGGTTTGAATGAAGGGGTTTATTCAAACCCCATTTTTTTTTGGATTTGGATGGACTTAGCCACCAAGTGGGACTCACTTATGTTATTTAACCTATCTATGGGTTTAACTGACATTGCTTGGTGTTGTAAGAAGTAGGATACATTGGAAAATTCATCAATATAATCAAAGTATATTGTAGCATGGGATGATTCCATAGAAATTATTTAGTTATAGTGCATTTTTGAATATCTTGAGATTTCTTAGATTCCTCCTACATAGTTATACATTGATAATCAGAGTGAAATCAAGATATCCAAGAATCTAGTATTTCATGCCAAAATAAAACATATGGATGTTAAATATTATTATTTGTGAATGTTGGTGGCAAAGAAAGCACTTGATCCAATAAATTTCCCAACTGTTGATGAGACAACTGACCTTTTCATAAAACCCCTTGACATAATCACATTTGAAAAATTTAGAAAAATGCTTGGCAATGACTTTGGATCATAGGGGGGTTTTTTAGGACTTGTTCCAAAGTCTTAACTTAGTTTAGGATTTTGGTAAGTTAATTAAAAAAAATTAAATGGGGCATGCTTCTTTTTATAAAGACACCCCTGTAAATAAATTAAGTTAGACTTATTAGGTTATTTTTGTATTTGTGTTAATAAATAATTCTACCTTATGGGTTGCATTCCCATAAATAGTTAGTTTTTACCAGTTATGAGATGAAAACTATAAAATCATGTATGGATTTGTAAAAATTGTTAATAGCATATTGGCACCCTTTTTATGTACTTGATTTTTTCAGATTAATAAAATACTTGTGGACCTACACTTAGTGGGCATAAGATTCAACCTAAGTGGTTAATATGTTATCATGACAATCTATTATATTTGATTGGGTGTCATGATTTGTTTTATGAATAATTTAATTATTTCATATGTGATCTAGAGAATAAGGATTTGTTTTTATAGATATCATGTTATGTTTTTATAACCAAAGAGATCAGGGTGCATTGATAAAGCAACTTGGTTGTTATATGCACAACCTAGGTTCAAATCTTAGAGGTATGGAAAATGTTGGTTATGGTCGTATTGGTATTAACACCAGTTGTGGTGGAAATAATGTGGTAAGAAATTTAAAAATGCCAATTAGGGCGGGAATATTGGTATTTTGGTATCGGCTAATACTAGCCGTTGACATAATTGATTCAGTTGCTCCAGTCAAAAGCTACATATATATCTAAAAATTTATGTTTTTATGTATCTCTTCATATAAAAAAGGTATTGTGATGGAATTTTGAGTATGTGTAGGTATCTTAGGTTTCCAAATGAGTTTCTCTTACTTATATATTGAATATGACATGATTATGTAATGGTTTTCTTAATTTAATCAAGTAGTTATGTGATTCAATGTGACATAATCATCATCTCTAGTAGTGGATATTCACAAACAAGAATGGATACTAAAATTAATATTAGTATTGGTAGTCACCATATATCTACTTAGTTTATGTGGAACCTTTGTGAGATAAACACTTAGCACATAAATCTTGGGTGGCATAAATATAATAAAATGCCTAGTTATTAGTGTGGACTATTTATCACATGACCATGAAGTAATATGAATATCCTTCATGGATAGTAAAAAAAAAAGGTAACAAATAAATAAGAGATACAAATTCATATAAATGATAACTAAAAATTATTATTGAGTGATTGATAATCCACATGTTTTTCCCATGTGGAAAATTATCTGTAAAAGTATAAAGATTTCAAAATGGGCCTTAAATATATACTAAAATAGAGATCACTAAAAAATGCAACCATAAGCCCATGATAATGAAAATTGATAATACCTGGCCAATATTAGATATAGCTTTGAAAAATGAATATATAGATACAAATTTTATTGTGAGGAGATCAAAGTGAATGGAAATTTAAAATAAAGCATGGTGTAAAAATGTCTATTGGTAGATTATAGTAATATAATATTTTATCACAAGGAAGGATGTTGGTAAGAATTTAATTTTAATTTTTGTATCCAAAGGATATAAAATCATAAAAATTATTAAATAATGAACATTGAATATGACTAGAATGATATAAGACCATGCAATCAATAACATGTAAATATGTTTTGTCATAATTATGCATCCCAATTAGAAGATATATTATACCACATAACCTTTTGAATACTTAGTGGAATATGCAATAAAATGTAACAACATAATATCATATCTTTATTATATTTCAATATCATTAAATTGAAATAGGAAAAATGACACTAACTAAATAATTATCTAACTATGAGATGCATTAAAACATCAAATCCATATATCTTTACTTTTTAGTTCATAATATTTTTAAATATAGATATGATGCAGAAGCATCATTGTCAAGTGCAACATTATAATTGGTTTGGTTGGCATAGGGTTTTAATAGTCTTAATTTATCATGTGATACAATAAAGGATCTCGTCTAATCTTAGAAGTTGGTATAGGTAAGTTTGATGTTTAAAATGTTTTTTCCCTCCAAAATTTTAATTTGAAATTTCAAATGTCTTTTAAATAAATACAAGGAAATTCGTACTCATTTATGAGTCATTGTGAGTTTTTATAGGTCCTTTAGGTGTGTAAAATGACTAAAAGGGTCTTATAGACCTTATTAATGTTATTTTCATCTTTTGTAGTCATAAAATTTAATGTAATTAAAAGATAAGTATATGAAGTAAGCTTACTATGTTAAGTTTAGGCAGGGATGAGGGAATGTTGTGTAAGTTCAGTCAATTCTAAGCTTAGAGTACACTTTAAAAAATTGATAATTATCAATCTCAACAAGGATGATGCATTAAAATTTGTGGACAAACATGAAAAATGCCTAAATCCATGACTACCATATCTAATGGGGAGTTTGTAGTCCATAATAAATAAAGGTTTGAGAACTATTACAATATAGTTTTATAGAAGATAACGGTTTGGTTTTAATTCAATCATGATAAATTATGTCATTTGTGTAAAATAATTATATTATATTACACTTGAAATCATTTGGAAGTTGAATTTGAGTTCAAGATAGTAAAATCTCCAAAACTTTGTGTTTTGTGTCTCTATAGTCGATTATAATTTTTAGTATCACATATGAAAAAGTGAATGATATTGATTTAGAGTGTTTTGAATTTAAATATGGTATATTATACCATGATGAAAGTTTTATAAAGATATAAAACTTCTTAGACTCTATAAATAATCATTTTTTACTCTCAGCCTCCCTATTTTCTATGTAAACCTCATTTCAGAGTGTGGTGACTTATAAGGCCATAAATTACAAAATACTGATCAAATCAACTTTAAATTTTATTATAAATTTTGTAAGAGTTTTTAAAATTAAATACATTAATTTTGAATTCAATACCATCATTTTAAATCTTGCTCTAATGGACAGTGTAAAAACTACCTATAGGTGCTCATTTTTTAGAGACTTGTGATCAAGTTCAAAGCAAGTTTTTAGTATTTTAGAGTTCTTAAACATAGTTTAAATATTTAATAACATTTATTATGTTATAAATACCTTAATAAAGTTTATACTATGGGATGGAATATTCAAATACTAATTTTGACGTATTATAATCCAATTAGGCCTAAAGACCTAAAACTTGAGTTTAAAGAGATTAAGTCTAATTTCCTTTTGAGAAACCAATTAAATATTATATTATCTCAATTTTAGTGATTTTTACAATCCAATAATTAACTTTAGAATCTATATTGATAAATATAAATTTATAATGCCCTTCCTAAGATGTAACAAGCTTAGACACAATCTTTAGTTAAAATAATCCCTATAAGTTTAATATCATTGCCTTTAGTCATTCATATACTATGTGAGTTGATCGAGTCTAGGAAACAAATAAAATTAATATTTGTCTATTGCAAAGGTTCAAGTTATAGTCCTATAAAAAGTTACAAGTTTCATTGAAGAAGGTTGAATTGAAGAAGGATCATTGTTGGCATCAAGATATATCATAACCCAAAACATAATATATAATATCCTGTACATATACCTAGCCATAGTAATATTAAATTTATCTCACAATTCCAAGGCATAGTAAGATGTTATATGTTAATTCACAAAAACATACTACATCATTGTAAATACTAAATGAATCATTATTAAGTCACACGAGTTTAAATATTTGAAACAAAATAGTTAGAAATGACTCTTGCTATAACACATTATGAGGATATATGCATACATCCAAACTAACTATGTGAAAATATATTTGCATAAAGTTAAAAGACCTTAAAACTTAAACAATTATTTGAAAACCTTTACACCATGTATTTTTCATGTACTCAATAATAATTAAAAACTTTATTTTGTGTGTCATTAATGAATTAAAACTCAAAATATAATTTACTAAATAATTATCAATATCTTTTAGGAAACTTGATCATCTCATTTTATTTTGAATGAATAACATAACTCTAAAGGAAAACTCTAATACTAAATAGATTTCAAAGATATTTGGTATTAAATCACAAATATCTACAAAACTATCCTTGTATAAAAGACCAACATCATGTTATATGAAAAATAATCAATCTTATATAGAAAACCCAAAATTATAATGGCATGAATTAGAGGATGGTATGATGAACTTAATTGATATTTGGTATTAAATTTATTCCATAATGTCCTCCAAATTTGATTAAAAATTTTCACATATTCATTTTAAACTATGATTTATGACAAATTATGTAGCCTTACAACTTCTTTGAAAAACAAGTTAGAAATGTTTGTTTCTTCACTATTTCCTAACATGGAAAAAAATGTGAAATTTTGGAAAATATATCAACAATCATAATTAATTAATAATGTCCTCTATCTATTTTCTCCAAACCTAAACCAAAATGCGTACTTATATCCTCCCATTATTTCCATGTTATAGAAAATGACTGATAAAACCATGCATCTCAACTCGTATCTTTCAATTGTTGGAAAAAGCTACATTGATAAAAAAAAAAAACTCATCACAAATATACATTCATTCATGGCCAAAATTAAAAGTATTCTACTAGTGTTAATTTTTTGTCATAACGAAAATTTCGTACCAGTATTCTTCTATGATTTTATATTATTAAAAAATACGCATTGAACCTCGTTGTATACATAACTGTGCTCCTTAGAAGCAAAAAATTCGTGATGAAAATACTCTAAACATGGTGTTTTATCCCCACTCAATGTTTTATACTATCCTCACTCATTGTCTCTACTCGATTTTTTAATATCACCACTCACATGTTTTGCACACGAATTCCATGTTTCTTTATAATCTTAATCCCTTTAATACTATTACATGATTAGATATAATTCTATGAATTTAACAACTCATTCATTAAAAAAAAAATCTAATCCATGCATCAACAAATATATTAGAGTTTAAAATTATATGATTCAAAAACATTGAATAAACCTATAGTAGTTTCTCCCACTACAAGTGTCATTGATTCAAGTTATTTGGACTATTAATGAATTTCAATTCTTTATTTTTTGTATACAAAACATTATTTTTTAGGAAATAATCAATGTCTCCATTTATTTAGAGATTTTACAATCGAATAAAAGTTTTGATCATATAATTAATATTTTTTATTTCATTCATTTAACTTCTCACTTCCTAATTACATATAACTATTTGTCATACACTAAATATTTATGATTTCCTTCATTTAACTTCTTACTATAATATGCAATAGGTTTTCCTTCTTTCCCCAATAATGTTCCTATTATTTTGTCACTATTATTTTGTAAGCTTACTTAAATATGATAATGCCACTACTATTTTGTAAGCTATGTTCTTCTTCACATGTTGGAAACTAAATTATACTTCCATTATACACACAAATTTTATTTTATCCTTTCACATTAGATCAATGATCATTTTTCATGCTCTACATATATTCCTAGTGGTTTTCTTTTATAAACTCACAAGTCCATGAAAATTGCAGGCCTCAAATATATTATATTTTTATAGGAAATCCATTATATCTTTCAACTTATTTGGATCCATATTTCAACATTATTTATAAATCATAAATCCCACATATATTACTTATTTCTACATGAAATTAAATATATTAAAAAATTCATGATCAACATTTCATCTTGTAACTTATCTAATATGTTGTACAAATTTTCCAAGTGTTCCTCCTTTATCTTACTATAAATCAATATGTCATCAAAATAAAAAATGAAAAACATACCAAAAAATGTCTTATCAACTTAATTAATCAATATCATGAATGTAATATGTTCATTATTAAACTTAAATGGCATAACCAACTATTGATATTAAAACTATTTTGTCTTGAATATTTTTATACATTCATTACCTTCACTTATGTGAATATGATGAGATGAATTATTCAAGTGAATGTTCATGAATCATATAATTCCACTCAAAAAATCCATCCAATCATCCATTTGTGGCAATGGGAATCTATGTTTAGTTTTAATTAGTGAAAATTATCAACTATCCACTTTTATTAGTTGTTAATATTATTTCCACTACACATGGGATCAAAGATTATTTTATTATCCCTTCACACAAAAGATTATTTTTTTATTTTTTCATCCTTCCATTCTTTTTATAATTCAATACATGTGTCCCTTTTTTTTGATAAAGTATAACAAAGTATCAAATGAATGTGATCACTTTATCTTCTCATAAGTAATATTCCCTCTGGTAGATGATTATACATAGTCTCTTTAAATTAAATTACTATCTCATTCAATTCTCATGGATTTTTTCTCTCTATCTAATTTTTCTTCATTTTCTTGTAAATTAATGCATAGATTGCATTCTTGTTCACTTCCTTTTATAATTTAAAAAAAAAAAATCATCAACAATCTAAGACCGTTGTCCACTTCTTCAAACCTATTTTCAAGTGATTCATTTTGTGTGTTTCTTCATATTTTCATAATGTATATATATTTCATCATGACCATCATGGTGCAAATTATAGTCAAACATCTAAAGTCTTTCAATTAATATTTAACAAATATCCATATGAATTATTCACATTAAAACTAAGCTTCATATGTACCAATCTAAAAATGTACTAGATATTATTCTTTCATAATAATTTAATGTCCCTTCAAAAACCATGAAATATTATTTACATATTTAAAAAAGAACACCATAAAATTTTTATAAACCATTTCTTATTATTTTATTTTTTTAATTTAATTAATATTACCACTTTTAGTTTGAAACAATTATGTATACAATAAAATATGGTTTTAAAAGTTTTATTTCATTGTACAAGACTATTTACCTACTTTATAGGGTTTAATAAATACCCTCTTCATCATGATAGCTTCTCCTCCACATTTTTGTTTCATATATGTTATCAATATATGGATCTCTTTGTTCATCAACTTGTATAATAAGTGTACTCATATCAATTAGTTTATTCCCTTTATTATATATATGAGGAAACTCAAATCCTTTGTGGAATGCCACACCACACCTAAAACATGCAATTTTTAATACTCTAGGACTCTCTACGTTTTGAATTACCTCTATTTATTTGGGTATTAGCATAATTTTGTATAAAATTTCTTGCTTCAGCTTCTTACATTTCAAAAAAAAACCTATGTATCTTCTAAGGTAATGAGGGAATCTTATTTTCCGTTTCACCACTATTTGTTGTGTGCACAATAAATTTTGATCTAATTTCAACACATACTGAGGGTTTTCTTTTATATATAACTTTTTAGTCATACCAAACTCATCTTAAATTTACAAGCATAATTGATTTACATATCTTGAGATATTATCAATTTTTTAATATTGGTTATGTACTTTACATGTGTTAATACCCTTAGTATTATATACAAAAGCACAAATTCAGGGTAAAATCACTTTTTTGATCTTATAGGTGTATTTACATATAGTAATAATATTTTTTATGTTATAACCCATAGTGGTATGGGGAACCATAATGGATTGTATTCTTATTCGATAATTTTTATACCCACAATATTGTAATCATAGTTAGGCAATTTCATATTAATGTACCTATATATACTTCCACATGTAATAAGGGAAAACCGAAATAGAAAAGTAAATTTTTGTATTGTAAGATGGTTAATTTAATATAATATCAAGAAGGAGCTTACTATGATGGGTTTTTACATGTGAGGTTTTCCCAGGAGGAGTATTTGGTACCATGTAATATTGTGTTCATGCAATCTTACATGTTTAATTTTATGATATATATTCCATTAGTATTGTTCCTCTTCTATAGGTTTTTCAATCACTTTATCTTTATTTGGTATTCAAACTAAGCTTTATCATTTTGTGAAGAGTTAAAGTTTCATTTATCAATAATAAAAAATTTCATGATTTTGAGTGTTATGCATAGTAATATTTGTGTTGAGGATAATTATAGAAAGGATAATGAAAGAATTATAAAAATCTAGTGGTATTGTTTTTTAATCTCAATATTGAAGAACTTCTTATGAACAAATTTCAATGGGTCAATGTATTAGGTATACAACTGATAGGTATGAAGGTACAAGATTTATTAAACATGAATAGGAAGAAAAAGAGTTAAATAAGACTATTTGTACATGTTTTCATTATTTTTAATGTTTCAATGAAGAAAATGATAAGTAATAATGGGAAAATTTTGGGACTTTGTATCAAACAAACTTTTGACTAAACAAATTGATTATTAGAAATAAATTGTATTCATAAAAAATAAATTATAGCAACTCTGTATCTAAACATATAAATTATTTACATATTTTGGTAAGTTAAATTATAAAAATATTAAAATTACTGTCATTTAAAAGTGTATCAAATTTTCTTTGTTCATTTCCTAACTATTGGGATAATCTAGTTATGGTATTGACTAATGATCCATTGACATTATAAATTTAGGACATAGTATGAGATTATTATTAGATGAAATGAGGTGGAGATAATTTGATTATTATTTAATATAGGATGGACTGATTGTATGAAATATCTCACAAGAGAGAAACATAAATAAATCTAGACATTTAAAATGTAGAGCTAAAACTCATACTACAAAAAAATATAAGATAAAATGCTATAAATGTGTTAAACATGGGAATTTTAAGGCAAAATGTAAATCTATAAAGTTTGAAAATGGTAAATCATTTAATGATTCAAATTCTATATAAAATATTACTCTTCTTTAAGGCTCGAAGTATTTATTCCTTAAAGCATCAAGCTCACATGGATGCCATGCTTTATGGTTGATTGAATTTAATGTGGCTTTCTGTATTTATCCCCAGAAGGAGAGGTTATATGAATATTAAAATAGAATTGGAGGTTATTTATTCTTGGGATTAAAATATACATAAAATAATTTTTTTTTGAGAGAGAGTCAATGTGATGTTCACATATGGAAGGGTTATATCCCTCCACAATGTTATACACATTCCAGGTTTTGTTATAAATGTAATTATAAAATAAAAGATGAAATATTTGGGTGTGCAAGTGATATTTAAAAAATAAAACTACAACATAATCAAATGCATAAAACCATGTGCCTAGTGTATATCTGAATCATGTAAACTATATCAAATTTAGATTATTTTTTCAATTTTATATACATGAAATCATGTCTCTATGATATTCCCCACTAGTATGCCCTCATTTTAAGGTCAGGTTAATGCAATGTGATAGTCAATTTATCTCAAAAGGATAAGAAAAGAATTCTATCTATATCAATCATGAAATAATAAGACATATAGTGGTATCACATCTAAGTAGATGTATAAATGAAGCTCATAGTATCCAAACATAATAATCCATAATATTTATTAAATGGATCAAAAAATATAAAACTAACAAGCACGATATTAACAAAAAAATTACATACACAAAATCACTCTATATCATGCAAAATGGAGTCTAAGGAGACCATAAAAATGGGGTATTTTTCAAATGACACACATTTAATTGGAGTACATGTTCAAATTTTCATACAAAATTGAAAAAACACTCCATGCCATAGTGTCACCAGTAGACAAAAATTGTGCTCTAATGTTAAACAATCGAGACATGGTAGCAAAACAAGAAGTGAACTCAAGTAATCAATGTAATAAGATTAATAGGTGAAATATAATAAATTATCATAAACACATCATGCTATTCCTCAAATTAATGTTTTAGTAAAATTTCCTATAACATAACATATATACAACACTCTATAGGATGTAATCATGAGTATACACATATGGAAGAATTAGTATATAAGATGAATATTATAATGTAAAATGATTATAGAGTAATAGAGTTATATAAATAATGATCAATAGATGCAAAATATGATAAAGTAGTTTATCACATAGGTGGAGGAAAGGTTTAGCATTTGTATCCTCATGCATCATATACCATATATGAATGTATCATACTTAAGTAGTCATGAAACATCTATGAATATAAAAAGTAAATGATATGATATCTAATAACATAAAGTAAACAACATATATGTAAAAGTTAGTAAATATATGTATGATGCATATTTTGGTTTTTTTTGAATGTTTTTATATTTTCTTGATTATTTATTTATTTTTCAATTTTTTTTATAGTATTATTATCAAAGCTCTTACATTAAATGAAAAATGATACTAGAAACTAAAGAGTTCATTGAGAATAAAAATATATGAGGTCCTTATAAAATGCGTATCATATTCATATTCTATGTAATTTATATCATGCTAATCATAGTAATATATTATATTTTGATGTTGAAATTGTTACATTCAACTCATGGATTATGTTTTATATGCATATAACTAACTAACTACCCCATACTATGGTATTGTCCCTTTTATTCTAATTTGAAACACGTATTATGTCATGTGCCTTTATTAATATGTCATTGATTTAATTTATTTATGAATTAGATGAAGACAAAATTTATTTTTCTTGGTTTTGATCTAAATATGTTCCTTCCTTTGAAAATGATGTTGCATTTCCTTAAAAATCAAATGATATGAAACCCTTGTTTTTATCAATCATGGCTCATGTTGACTTTAACCATGCTCTTAAAAACACAACATTGTATGAACTTAGATTTTAAATAACATGAAATTAAAATGGCATGAATTTAAATCAAAATAAACTCTTAAATTGATTGATCCCATACACATTATATATATAGTAGTTTGATCTAAGTCTTGTTACTTATTTTCAAGAGATATCAGAAATGATATACAAAAGTTTATTTATCTTTATAGTACTTAACCTTGATATCTGTATATGGCTTAGAATTTATGTGAGCTATAAAATCAATAGTTTCTTGATATGATGAGGGTATTTTAATTTCCCCCTTCATAACCATATATGAAAAATTATATTTTTCTATTGTATCTTGATTTTCAACATCATTTGTTAAAAAACCTAATTTATCCAATTATTTTTATAATTAGAAATTTAATTTACCAATTGCTTTTGTTAACATTGTTTTATTACTATATTACTTTTTTAATTGTTCTTTTTAATGTTGTTTCTTTTGTACTTTTGTTTTTTCATCTTCATATTTTTGTAACATTTATTTCTCTAGTTTTTCCTTTCAAATCTTTTATTTCTCAAAATTTTTAAATTGGAGCTATTTTTTTTATCTAAATTATCCTTTTATATCCATTAAGTGAAGATGAAATTACTAGTTTAAATAAATCAAATTATACCATGGTGTGTACAACACAACTTGTCTTTAATTTTATCCAATTGTATTTTATGTATGTGAATGACCTAAAAACAAGATAATTTTATAGGTTTAATTTATGTATATAATCTAAAATTGAATAATTTAAACATTATTGAAAAAAAGAGAGCTACGAAGGAGTACACCTATGTGTCAATGCAACCATGTTTCCCCTTGGTAGTTTGTCTTGGTAGAGAGGCTTGTTAGCCAAAGAATTAGAGAGATGTTAAAAATATTTATATTATATGTGATGAAGGGAAGTGGAGGGTGATATTTCCCTATAATATTTTATAAGGATGAGTTATATCGATTATATCAATCACATAGAATATCAATCATGCAACTCAAGTATAAAAAATATAGCCAATCCAAACAATATCACTCGAGTCAAAAATTTTAAAAATAAAAACCCAAAATAATATAATCATAGTGTCAAATGAATATATGGTGAAAAATATCGATCACACTAATAGAAAATAGTTAAATGTTGTAGACAGTTAAACTCCTAAATGTTACATCTTGTTAAGGTGATTGCATAAATTCACTTATAATATGAAACTTTATATGTAATTTAATTCATGTGTACCTAAAATATATATCAATTTGAATTATATATCAAAACATAACCTCTAATATGTACATGTGTATAATATGTATCATAAATCTAAAAATATCTTTCCCAGGTCTTTACCTAATGCATATAATTCTACTCCAAATGTATATCTGAATAATGTAAAATGCATAAATTGAGTCTAAATTTTCTCATTATATCAACATTATTTATGTTGTGTCATGTATTATATGGAATTTTCTCATTTATATGCCCCACTTTTTAGGTGAGGGCATTACAAAAGTTACAATCACTTTATCTCAAATGGATGAGATAACTATGTTGTATTTGTATAAATCAAGTAGTAAATAATCATATAGTAGTGTCATGTTTAATTATATATATATCAATGACTATATAAATATGACTACATAAAAATCCATAATATGCATGATATGGATCATGAAAAATTATATAATATAACAAGATCAAATAAAAAAAATAAAGCACACATGAATGGGTACTCACTTTGTTAAAAATGTGTTACAAGTTATGTATGAATTTTTCATTCATGTCATGAAAAGTTTCATTAATTTCATTCTATTTTTTCATTTTTGTTCTTGATGTTGAGTTCATAAAGCCTTATTTGAGGAGCCTAGTGAAATGACATAGACTTAGTAGCATGATGAGTTAAGCTATATGAGACCTATTTGAGCAAGGTTGGAATCATGTGAGCATGGAATTAGTTTATTTTTCATTTGAATGAGTTTTTTAATACATTTAGATTGGTTTCAAGTCATGATCATAGTTTAAGTGTGACTGATAGTATAAGGCCTAGTATGCAAATTGACCTATAGTGGCCTAATGAGGGGTCGAGTTAATTTCAAAGGATTTAAAAACTATTATGAGAATTGATAGAGGTATGAAAGGTTATTTTAAGTGTGTGTACAATTTTTTATGTTATTACCTAAATAATAAATCATGAAAAATGGTGATAAAGTCCTCTATGTGCATAGAATGGGGTATTATGGACTTGAGAAGAAATTTCTTGTTCTTGTTGGCACATGAAACTGTTGCATGAGATATTGATCACTTCATGGAATTTTTGGAAATTACCTATATTTATTTTCCTATCATTGGTTTTGGATATGGGGGGAAATCCTTTACGACTGATTTCTAAGAAGGGAACACAGTCAAAACCCTTTTAAAACACTTATAATGACCTGATAGGAAAGATATTGTTGATTATGGATTAGAATGGTTCTATTGACCTAGTTTGATGTTTTTAAAATTTAAATTAATCTTCAAGTTTTACATTAAAAAAATTGGTTTTTCTTGATAGTGAGTAATAGCTATAGGAAATCCCTTGTTTCTAGGAGATATGATGTAGAAGGAAGGGTTGACCAAGTCAAAGCATAAAAATGGATGGAGGATGATGATTAATAATTTTATTTTATGAACATGAAATTTTTTGATCAATTTTAAAACCAAAATTATGATAAACTTGTCATGGAATTTTGCCTATCCCTAAATAGGTCTAATGAGCAAGACAGTGAGAAAACTAGGTGAGAATGAGAATGAGATTAGGGATTGGTTACAGAGTATTAGAGATGGATCCAAAATAATTGGGTCACTAATAAATAAAAATTTATCATATATATTTTTTTTCTAAGTTTTGATGATGCCTATACTCAAATAAAATGTTGTCATCAAACTAGTTTGTCTAACACATTGAAGTCTATGTAGAATGAAGTAGTGAGATTGGTCTGTAAGATCAATATTGATATGTGAAAATGAAATATATATTTAAAAATATAATATAAGGATTATAAAGGTTTTAAAAAAACCCATTAAATTATAACATAAATGTTCCCATAGGTGTTCTAAGACTTGATTTTCTTGACTGTGTTTGTAGTGCTACATGCAATTTTTTGTATGTATGCGAGAATGATGTTTCTGACTCATTTTTCAATAATTTTAAGGATAAAATGATACTTAAGGTGATATAAATTTAAAATTTTATAATTTTTGTGTATTTTTATTCATTGTAAGTCCCTATTCTAGTATGGATAGTTAAATGTTTCTGACTATTTATTGGCAATATTTGGTGGTTATGAGTAAGCCTTTTGCAGGAGTGTTCCTGAGGCCTTTTGGCCTATATGGTGAAGATGAAATCATATATATAATTAATTTATGTCATAAATATAATATAAATATTATTTTATGTGAGATTTATGTGTCAAATTTGTGTATGTGGCTTAGATTTACAAGACAGACTTTATGGCAGTGAGAAGGCCTAAAGGCGAGTAGAGCTAATTGGATAGTTCAAAGAGTGAAAAGAGAAAAATAGTTTTTGGTAAATAAGAGGAGATTATTAGGGGTATATTAAATTGTCATGTGAAATTTTTTATCTGTTGGTAAAGGCAAAAAGTGTTTCAAGAAGGTCTAAGTGAAATGTTTGCTTAGAAAAGGACTAATTACATTAGGTCTCTATTAGTCCGAATGGTGGTTTTAGCCCTTAAGGGTAATTTTTGACCTATTTAATGTTATTTTAGAGTTTTAAATTAATTTATTTATATATTTAAAGTATTATCCAAGTTTTTTTAGGTCTTTTTCCAATGAATATGGGTAAATTCAAGAATCAAGTTTAAAGACAAGGCCTAATAGGCCTATTTTAACTAGTTAGAGAATTGAGATAATACGTGAAGGATATAGAGATTTTTAGAATAGGTTAGGGATTTAATATAATTAGAGAGTTATTTTTAATATTACATTAGTAAATTAAATATGTTTCTATAGGTGTTTATAAGGTCATTTAACCTAATTCTCCAAAGAAGAGGGCTCATTAAGAGAGAAGGCCTAATAGGCTATTTGAGAGAGAAAGAAGTGTGAGAAGAGAAAAATAAGAAGGTAATCATCAGTTGAATAAGAAATAGGTGTCCAATTTTGATCAAATATTCAAGAAATATTAGTTGGTGCTTGGTTTCCTAGGGGGTTGGAGCCTCCTTGTAGGTTGAAGCTTGTTAAAGCACTAGTTGAGTTGGTGTTTTACTAGTAATGGTTTGGTGCTCCTTATGGCATTGGTGCCTCACTAAAAGTTTGAATAATTTATTATATGAAATTAGTCCAATTTTTTCATAAATGGTTTTTATTACCCTAAAGTGTTTCCCACATAAATCTTGTGCTCATGTGTTGTGTTTTCACTTCTTGCTCATATGAATAATTGTTTGTGCATTGTTATATCTCTAAATCTATTTTATTGACAAGTTAATGATATATGGAAATTAAATAGGATTTTTCAAACTTATTCACCCCCACTCTAAATGAATATATCTCCAACAATTTGTATTAGAGCCTGGTCCATTGAGAAGACCTAACAATCTAAGGGAGATCTTTGGAACACTAATATGGGTCTTGGCAATGAAATGTTTTCTATGATTGTCATGAGAATCTAACCATAATTATTAAAAAATATTCTAAATTTTTTTCAAAATATAATTATAACATATAATAATCTACCCATCTTATGTTTTAAATAAATACTTTAGAGGCACAAGTTGAGCCAGATGCTATCTAGTTAAGGATTTACTAAAAGAATGAGGAAAGTACTAAAAAGATTAACAATATCCTAGATATTCAAAGATCCTTTATGACATGGTAGGTCTTGGATTCATATAATAATAAAAAAATTCAATAAATTTTAGGATCCAATATACATTAATCATTCAAGGAGTGATGAAATTGGTATAATCAAGACCTATATGGAAGCTGCCAAATTTGAAGTCAAACATCAACAAGTCAAGAAGGTCCTTCCTCCCTCAAGAGATGTCAAAGGAAATAATGTATCATCTTATCTTAATAAAAATATGAACAATTTAAAATAATACAAGTATGAGGACTTCTTCATGTGTTATTATTTCTCTTGTGGTAAATTTGGACATAAAACTATCAGCTGTAGATTAAAAATTCAAATTCTATGCTATAGATTTAACATAAGAGGACACATTTAAAAAGAGTGTAAGACAAAATATATAAGGATAACCAATAATTTTGATAATTTATAGAATCATGACACTAAATAATGGATCAATAAAGTAGACCCTATATAAAAGAAGAAAAAAATAGAGGAGAAGAATAAATGATATCCTAAAATTATTTTCACACTCAAAATGAAGATTTGAAATGGTACATAGATAGTGGTTGTTCAAGTCACATGATAGGAGATAAAAACAAATTCATAAATTTGAAGAAAAATTTCGTTAGTTTAGTGAGGCTTGGGGATAAAACATTTTTTAACATAGTTGGGAAATGTGCTTTGACCTTGGACAATGGGAAAACCAAAACAAAAAATGTGTTTTATATAAATGTATTAAAACATAACGTATTGAGTGTGAGTCAAATGTGCACCCAAGGACATATTCTAATGTTTCTTGAAAATGGATGTGAGATAAGGAGAGAAAAATATAGAAGATTAATTTCCAAAGCCAAGGGAATTGAGAAAAATCTCTATGTACTAAATGAGATCACAAAAGATAAATGCTTCATGAGAAAGGTAGATGAGAATTGGTTATGGCATAGGAGGTTAGTTCATATGAACTTTGATAATCTAGTCATGATTAGCTCCAAAGGATCTAAGAATAATATGCCCAGAATCTCTAAACCTTTAGATGTTTTTTTCAAGGCATGTCAACATGGTAAGCAAACAAGGAGAAGATTCAAGTCTAAAGAATATTCTACTACTATACCTTTAGAACTAATTCATACTATTTTTCATGGATCTACAAGGATTTAAAGTATTTAAGGAGATAGCTACTTCATGTTACTTATATATGATTTCATAAAAATGACTTGGGTGGTATTATTAAAGGAGAAGTAAGAATCTCTAAGCAAGTTCAAAACCTTCAAATCTTTGGTTGAAAATGAAATTAATGTGAAGATCAAGTGTCCTAAGTATAAAAAATTAGGAGAGTTTTAGTTAGATGATTTTGGTGAGTTTTTTGAGGTCAATGGAATAAGAATACAATTCTCAGTTACTAGAATATCTCAATATAATGGGGTGGTTGAGAGAAAGAATATAATAGTCCAAGATATGATAAGGACTAGGGTGAATGAGTCAAACAGATGAGATGGTTAATGAAGATAAGTTGTGAGTATTATAGTTTACACTTTGAAAAGAGGTCATATTAGGATCAATGGTGATAAGACTACATATGACTAATGGAATGATAGACTTTCAAGTGTTGATAGTTTCAATATTTTTGGGATTAAATGATATATTAAAAAAGATGATGAGGATTTGGCAAGTTTTATTCAAGATTTGATGAAGGTTTATTCTTAGGATATTCATCAGTAAGTGTTAAATATAGATGTTATAACAAAATGTTTCAAAAGATAGTGGAGAGAATAAATGTGAAGGTTGATGAGACAAAAAATCCATATTCTTAGTCAAATGATGATGAAGGAGAAATAGAGATAGATGAGGATGAAGAAGAGAGTGAGGAAAGAAATGACTCAAAAGGTCCTTCTAGGTAAATTCAAAAGGATTATCATGAATCATAAATCATTAGAAACAAAATTATAGGTATACACATAAGGAGAAGAATGGTGAGTGATGTTAATCAAGAAAATATTGCCTTAATTTAAAAATTTAAACATAAAAATTATATATAAGAAAGTGAAGATAAGTTTTAGTCAAATACAATGAATGAAGATCTAAATCAAATTGAGAAGAATTAAACTTGGGAGTTAGTACCTAGACCTAAAGATAAAAACATCATTGGTACAAAATGGGTTTTCATGAAAAAATTTAATGAGATTGGAGAGGTCACTAGAAACAAATCTAGACTTATGTGAAAAGGATATGTTCAAGTATAAGGAATGGACTTTGAAGAAACCTTTTCTCCTGTAGTAAGGTTAGATTCCATTAGGATGTTTATTTCCTATGAAGGTTTCAAAGGATTCCAGATATATCAAATGGATGTTAAGTTATCCTTACTAAATGGTATATAGTGAACAACCTGAGAGTTTCTTATTGATCAATAACAAGGACTATGTTTTCAAGTTGAAGAAGGTCCTTTATGGTTTAAAGCAAGTCCCTAGAACTTGGTATGCTAGACTTCATAAGTACTTTTTGGAACAAGGGTTCAAGAGAGGAGTTATAGATAATAAACTACATGTCAAAAATAAAAATGATCATCAGTTGATGTTTTTAGTCTATGTGGATGATATTATCTTTGGTGGAAATAATCAAAACATGACCAAGTATTCTTCATAGGTGATGAAGTCAGAATTTGAGATCTCTATGCTTGGAGAACTATCCTTCTTTATTGGACTTCAAATCAGTCAAAATGAAAAAGGTATGGTCATTTCACATGTAAAGTATATAAAAGAGATGTTAAATAGCTTTTAAACGGAATATTATAAGTCTATAAGTACACATATGGATAAAATATGCAATCTAAGTAAGGAGGATGAATCCTTAAGGGTTAATCTAAAAAAATATAGATCCATAATTAGGAGTTTGTTATATACTACTACATCTAGACCAGATATCATGCAAGGAGGAGGTCTTGTGGTAATATTCCAAGAAGATCCTAAGGAAATTAACCAACAATTAGTCAAGAATATACTTAGGTATATCAAAATAACTTTTTAATAAGGTTTATGGTACCCAAGGAGTAAGAAGCTTGATATAGTATACTATATAAATGAAGATTGTGCTAGGAGACTAACTAACAAAAAGAACACTAGTGAAGGAGAATTATTATTAGGTAAGTATCTAGTCTCATGGTTATGAAAAAAATAACCTTTATTAACTTTATCCACTTGTGAAGCTGAGTACATTTTATCGGCCTCATGTTGTACTTAGGTGTTGTGGATGAGACAAACCTTGAGAGATTACAAGATAGAGTTTGATGACTATATTCCTATTCTTTATGATAATACTAGTACCATAAGTGTTTAAAAAAAAATTGTCTTTCATTTAAGTACCAAAAATATTCCTATAAAGTATCATTTCTTATGATACCAAGTGAGTGAACAAAGCATTAATCTTGAATTTGTGTCTACCAAGGATCAGATTATAGATATCTTGACTAGGCCTTTTCTAAAGGTTAATTTTAAACATCTAAGATAGTAATTGGGTTTGGCTCATATTCCTATCAACCACTAAGAAATAAAAAGTGCTTAGGGGGGAGCTTATTAGGAGGGTTTTAAGCTCCAACAATAGAAAATAAGTGCACAAGCTATGAGGTCAAAGGGGGAGTCATATTAATCTATCAAAAAGAAGCTATCTGAGATATTCAATATGAAAGGAGGAGTTTTATAACATGATATTTTATTTTTGTATATTGAAGTTTTATTTTAGGTAAGTGCTTTGTCATTAATTTCAAAGGGGGAGATTGATCTGCATTGAGAATATGTTTCACAGTAAGAGAAGTCTCTTTGAGTCAGATCCATCAATGATTTGTTACCATCAATGATAAATGGGGATATTATTGGGAATGTGTTACAATGTATGAATTTAATTGTCACTAATTTCATGAAAAGTTTCATTAATGTCATTATCTATTGTAATTATTTTTCTTGACATTTAGTTCAGAAAGCCTTATTTGAGGAACAAGTAAAATGGTGTAAAACTAGTAACATAATGAGTTGATCCATATGAGACCTATGTGAGTAAGGTTGGAATAATTTAATCATGGTATGAGTTAATTTCACACTGGAATGATGTTTTTAATATATTTAAAGTGTTTTCAAGTCATGATCATAGTCTAAGTGTGACTAGTAGTATAATGCCTAGTATGCAAAGTGACCTATAGTGGCCTAAGGAGGGGTAAAGATCATTTCCAAGGATGAAAAAACTATTAAGAGTATTTAAATATGTGTTAAATTTTATTTTAGGTGTGTGTACAAAGTTTGCAGTCACTAATTAAATAAAAAATCATGAAAGTTGGTGATGAGGTCCTTTGTGTACACACAATGGGGTGTTACAAACCTAAGAAGAAATTTATTATAATTGTTGGTACATGAAACATTTGAATGAGATCCTAAGTAATTCATGCAATTTTTTTAAGGTGCCTATCTTGATTTTCCTATCATTTGTTTTGTAGATGAGAGGCAATCCTTTATGAACGATTGCTAAGAAGGGAGACTAGTCAAACCACTCTTAAAACCCTTATAATGAAATGATAGGAAATATATTGTTGTTTATGTCTTATAATGGTTCTATTGACCTAGTTTTGTGTTTGGAACAATTAAATTACTCTTAAAGGTTTCTTCATATGGTTTTGGTTTGTCTTGATAGTGAGTAGAAGCTACAGGAAACCCCTTATTTCTAATAAATTTAATGTAGTAAGTAGGGTTGACTAGGTCAAAGAATAAAAATAGATAGAAAATGATGTGTAACACTTTAGTTTATTCCCATGAAATTTTATGATTAGATTGTATACCAAAAATGTGATAAATTTGTCATGGAAATTTGTCTATCACTAAATAGGCCTAATGAGCAAGACAGTGAGAAAACTAAGCAAGAATGGGAATGAGATTAGGGATTAGTTGAAGAGAATTATTGATCCATAGGATTTCCACCCCATAATTATGATCAATAATTTACAATATTATCAATTAATTAATTATTATTGAGAATGTAGGTGTGGCATTATCTGGGCAATAATGCCACACCTCCACCCACAACATTTTTAATTAATTTTTAAAAATTGATATCAATTTATATGTATTTTAGTATATATATGATTTAATAATGAATATTATATATATAATCTGTACCATTCTTATTAAAAAAATGCATGCATATTAATATTTTTTTAAAATGTCATTATATATGGAATTAAATTCTTCATAAATAGAATTGTCAAAAGTGGCTTGTAAAAATAAGGCATGGAAATTTACACAAAATAATTGCATGTTATTTTAACTCAAGTCTTTGGTGTATTGCATGATAATCTTGATTTACCATAAATTACAATTCTTGTCTATGGTGTTTCTTTATTATTGATCTTGACACCAAATACTCAAGTGAAACAAAGTAAATAAAAGACAAATGTCATCATGATAACATTGGAGGATATGGGCATGCATTTATCTAAGCATGGTAATCTTTTCAAAAACTACATTAGCATTAAACTTCAAATAACATGAAATTCATTTTTTGCATTAATAATAATAATAATAATAATAATAATATTATTATTATTATTATTATTATTATTATTTAGAAATATTATTATTATTATTATTATTATTATTATTATTATTATTATTATTATTATTATTATTATTATTATTATTATTATTATTATTATTATTATTATTATGTGGCATTGATTACTTCTCTAGTGCTAATCTTGATCTTGAAAAACACATATTTGGCATATTATTGTGGTAATTTATTCTTTAAAGGTCTTGACATGCAATTATTTAAGTCATTGTTACCTAGCATTAAATTATTGGAGCAAATAAATTTTAGCAAGTTTGATTGGCAGCACTTTATATGGTGCAAATGTAATATTTAATTCTAAAGAAATATGTGAGGAATTTTAACTATTCAATGGATTGCTATTTATGATAGCATGGATCAGATTTGGTGCTAATCCTATGTCATTATCCATAACCAGCTACATGCATATCCTTCCAATGATTTTGAACTCCATTTTGAGGATTTTGGTTTTTAATGGTTGTAGAGAAAAAATGAATATAGGTAGCAGGAAATCCTAGAAAGCCAACACCATGCTATTAAAATAGGAAAAACCCTAATTCAGGGAAATTATCGATGGCCTACTAGGGAAATTTATTAATGTTTGGGAAATGCCAAGCAGAATTGAGAAATATATAACTATATGTTATTTTACATTGGTAGTAAGAGGATTTTGGTAGAGAAGCAGTGGGTTTGCATAGAGAAAAATTGCAGACAGAGATATGTAGATACAAAGGTAGAAAGAACCTTCAATAATTTGAAATAGGTTTATTTTGTTACACAAAAAGATATCTAGTATTAAAAAAAAATTATTTACTCAGAGAGATTTTTATAAAAATTCTTTAAGAGTTTTAATAAGATCAAAACACACATAGAGTGACCTGGGGACGTATTCATTTGGTGAACCCCATAAACAAATATTTTATGTTATTTGTTTTTAGATTTCTTTTATGATCAGAAATCCTTTCAATTTCCTTTATTAAATTATGGAAGTTTTATAATTTTTTTTTTTAATTATTAAAAATGGGAAATTGGAAATTAAAATATTTAGTTTATTTTAAATCTGATCCAAGTAGACTATAAAAGTGTTTATAACTTGGATTTTTGGATGAGTTTGGTATCTAAGCCTATACTCAAGGCCAATTAACACATTATCTATTAATTCTAATGTATTATATATTAACTTGATCTTGATCAAGATGTGGTGAAGGTGAACTTGCTAAATTTGATCCTAAAATTGGTGCAAGATGTGCAAGCCAGCAATTAAGTATGAGAACATAAATGTTTCAGGTAGAATTCCAGTATGCCTTCCTCAACATGAAAATTATAGTTAAGGAAATGTATGAGAAACACAAAAAGGGGAAAGAACCAAAGGAATATCAAGATGAAAGATAATAAATTCCTCTTTCATCTTCACCTTCCAAAAAGGCCTCCTCTTTTGCAGAGTATAAAACTCTCTCACACTTGAAATTATATGTTAAATTTGATTTTACAATTTATAATGGTGGGCTCAGTGATAGATAAATTGGATAACTAGGCTAAGCAGATTGAGATATATTACATGATTCATAATATTCTTAGTGAGGAAGCCAATGTTTAGTTGGATACTCTATGTATGAGTGACACAACACTCATCTAGTGGGATAGTAAGATTCAAGAGGATCTCAAGCAACATGGTAAGATAATATCCTCCTAGAATGATTTTATTTTTGAAATAATAAAATGATTTTATCCTTTTGGTTATATTTATTAGGATACTATGGATTGGTAGACTTTAAGACAAAATAAAGGTCAAAGTGTGTAGAATTATATTGAGGAGTTTAAAAAGAAGGCATTAATGTTGGGCATTTCTATGTATATTTCAAAAACATTACTAAAGTATATTGGAGATTTGCATAGGTATTTAATACATACTATTCTCATGTTTAATCTTTCTAACCTTGATGAATTATATGTGCAAGATAACAATATGGAAGCTAGGGGTAACATGACCAAGGAAGGCTATTGAAATAAATCTCACAAGCTAGTTGAAAATAGAGGAAAAGGTAAAGGAAAGGGTAAGGGTAAGTATACTTACACTGTTAAGAAACAGGTAGGAAAACCTTTCTATAATCATTTTAATAATAATCATGATAAGGCTATGTGTTAGAAACTCCATCAAGAACTCAAGCCAAAGAGGTTCTGGAATGAAGAAGAAAATAAGTCTAATGTTTTTATCTAATAGGACCTGAGATCAGATTTTGGTGATGAAACAAAAGTGACTATTATGGGTTTGCAAAGTTCAACTTCTTCCTCTTCTAACCCTAAACCTTTTTTATTGATTCATCTTCTAAAACTAAATATAAACATGGTTAAATAAAAAGAATTGATATTTTATACATAAGAGTCATATCTAAGCATACTAAAATAGATACTCTTTTTGATAGTGGATCTCAAGATAATATTATTTTTGAAGAGGTTAAAAATTTAGGACTTAAAACTGAACCACATCCTAAAACAAATCCTTTAGGATGGGTGTGTGATGATGCAAAATTTAAGGTCACAAAAACATGCACCTTGAGGTTTGTTATTACTTCAAAATTCATTGATGAAGTAGATCCATATGTATTTCCTTTGGATATTTATGGAATTTGTTTGTTATTTACATACTTATGTGATAGAAATGCAATATTTTATAGAGAATAGAACAAATTTGTGCTGGTAAAGGATGGGATTGAATACATAGTAAGAGCCCATTGTGTTAAATCTAATTTGAAACTTGTTTCTGTAGGACAAATGATATTTTTTTAAAAACTCAAGTAAGAGTTTTGTTCTCATGATTGTGAAAGCCAAGGATAATGAAAAATCTAATGCCTTAGAGGGTTGTGATACTGAACATCAATTTGAAATATAAAAGATTATTTATAACTATAATGGTGTTTTTTAGGAGCCACAAGGTTTACTCCCTAAGAGGGAAATTCAACATGAGATTCAATTGCAATAGGATGCCTCTCTCCCTAATATTTGCATGTATAGGTTGTTAGTAGTAGATAATGAAGAAATAAAGAAACAAATGATGGAGTTACTTGAGAAAGGAGTCATTCATCCAAGTACCTCCTCATGTGGTTCACCTATTATCTTGGTACCAAAGAAGGATGGTACATGGTGGATGTGTGTGGTCTTCTGAGATTTGAATAAAATCATAGTTAAAAACCACTACCCTCTTTCTCATATTGATAATTTGCTAGAACAATTTAAACATGCAAAGTATTTTAATAAGTTAGATTTGAGAAGTGGTTCTGACCAAATAAAAATAAGTGATGGTGATAGTTGGAAAACCATTTTTAAAACTAAGCAAGGTCTTTTTGAGTGGCTTGTTATTCCTTTTGGGATTTTTAATGCACTTGTTACATTTATGCAGGTTATAAATGATGTGTTAAGATCATTTCTTGATGATTTGTAATTGTGTTCTTGGATGACATTTTAATATTTAGTAACACATGAGAAGATCATTTTACATACGTCAAAAAATTCTTGGATACTTTGCAAGAGGAGAAACTATTTTTAAAGATGTCAAAATGTGAATTTGCAAAAACATCTTTGGTTTACTTAGGCTATGTTGTAGGGAACATTTCACTAAAAATAGACCCTATAAAATTTTTTGGCATAGTAAATCAGCCAAGGCCTAATAATTCAATAGAAGTTAGGAGTTTTCTTAGAGAATTCCAATTCTAGAGAAAATTTATTGCTAACATCTCTTATATTACATCTTACTTACATGCTTTAACAAGTGTCAAACAAATCTTTCAATGGGGAGGAAATCATGAAAACTATTTAAATACCTTGAAAGAAAAGATAAGTACAACCCCAATTCTTGTAGTTCTTTATTTATAAGAATCTTTTGAGATAGAAACTGAAGATGTGGGTATGCAATAAGGGCAATGTCAATTCAAAGCTAAAAATAGAATTGTTTTCATTTGAAAACCTTTACAAGTGAAATTAAAAATTATCCTACTTATGATAAAGAGTTGTATGCTTTGGTGCAAAGTGTGAGAAAGTGAAAACACTATTTGATGGGTAAATAAATAATAATCCATACAGATCACTGGCCTTTGAATTACCTTCAATCACAATATAAGATACAAAAATGATAACACCTTTGATGGATGGGATATTTTTATTAGTTTCATCTTGTTTAAAGTAAAAAAGGTAACACATAACAAGGTTATAGATATGCTTTCTAGACCTCCTATTGTAGCATCTACTATTTTGTAGCATAGCCCTTTTTTTTAATGAATGTTATAAGGAACAATATGCTAGATATGTGGATTTTAAGGATGTCTATTAAGATTTAACAATTGATAAATAAGTAGAATCATTTGTTTATCATGTACACAATGGAATGTTATATCATCTTGGAAAAATATGTTTTCCACAGGATGAAAGAGTTCACATGATTAGAGAAGTACACATTTCTCTTATTTTGGGTCATTTTGGAATTGGCAAAATAGTTGCACAATTATAAAGATATTGTTATTCGGTCCATATGATAGAAAATATATCTAAATATATCAAATGTTGTATTCCTTCTTCCATAAGTAAAATTAATAACCATAAGTGAGGATTGTATACACCTCTTCCTATTCTTAACCATCCTTGGGAAAGTATTTTTATGGATTTTATAGGAGGTTTACCTTTGTCATGAAGAAAACATGATTATTTGTATGTGGTTGTGGATAGGTTCAAAATAATGTGTATTTTGGTTCTTTATACTAAATAAGTTATAGGCAAGGATACTATACATTTATTCTTCAAAATGTTTATATCCATTTTGGGTTACCCACTTCTATTATATTTAATCATGATGCTTGATTTGTTGGAGAGTTTTAGTTAGATTTTTGGGATTTTATGGATACTAAGCTAAAGTAAATCACAACCTTTCATCCACAAACCAATGGACAAATAGAAGTGGTCAACTGAATAGTGGTATATTTACTCAAGGGGTATTATGGTAAACATCCTAAATTGTGGGATGAACATTTATATTATGTGCAACATTATTATAACCATGATTTGCATTATTCTACTTTAAAGTCTCCTTTTGAGACTTGTTTTGGTTATTTTCCTAAGTCTCCTTTGGACTTATCTTTTTAAAATTAATCTAACTCAGTGGTGGATGGAAATAGTGAAGTTGAAAAGGCTAAAAAGTTCATTTAGAGGATCTAGATGGTCCAAAAAGCTATTCAAGAATAGTTGGGAAAGAGCCAAGCTAAATATAAGGCTAAGGATGATAAATAAAGAGTTGATTATCAATTCAAAATGGGTGATTGGGTTTGGCTTCAAATCAAATAAAGACTAAAAGGTGAAGGCAAAAAATTAAAATCAGTTAGGTATGGTCCTTTTAGGATTTTGGAAAAGATTGGTACAATTTTTTTTATTGGATTTGCTTTCTTATATATAGACTTATTCAATGGTTAATGTGGAAAACTTGAAATTATATGAACCTTCTATGATCATGGATCGAAATGAGGGTATTCAAGCTCCTAATATTGATTAGTTTTCTATTGAGTCTCTTCATGAGTTGTAATAAGATGTTATTGTTGACAGGAAAATGATAACCACACGAAGGGGTAATACATATTATCTTCATGTTGGTTTTAAACGGTTGCATCTAAAAAAGGCAAAATGGATTGAAATTAGGAAAGTGAGGGAAAAATAATCTCACTTGGTTGATAATTAAATCAATTGTTGGATGTCTAAAAGCTCTCAGTTGGGAGAAATGATCTAGGGAATTTCTACTCCATAAATCTGATCAATTATTTGCAACATTATAAATGAATTAATTATTGTTGTGAATGTAGGTGTGGTATCATTTGGCCAATAATGCTACACCTCCATCTAAAATGTCTATAATTAATTATGAAAAAATTCTATCAATTTATATATTTTAATATATTTATTTTAAAAAAAGTGTCATCATATATGGTGTTAACTTCTTGATAAATAGAATTATCGAAAGTGACTTGTAAAAATAAGGCATGTAAATTTCCACAAAATAATTGCATGTTATTTCAACTCAAGTCTTTGGTTTATTGCATGGTAATCTTGATTTACCATAAATTACAAGTCTTGTCTATGGCATGTATTTATTTTTTATCTTGGCACCAAATATTTAAGTGGAACACAATAAAGAAAAGATAAATGTCAACCTAATAACATTGGTGGATATGGGCATGCATTTATCTAAATGTGGTAATATTCTAAAAAAATTCATATAGCTTTGAACTTCAAGTAACATGCAACACATTTTTTGCATTCAATGTGGGAATAATAATAATAATAATTATTATTATTATTATTATTGTTATTATTATTATTATTATTATTATTATTATTATTATTGTTATCATCATCATCATCATCATCATCATCATCATCATCATCATCATCATCATCATCATCATCATTGCATTGTATAATATGTGGTATTGATTATATCTCTAGTGACAATCTTGATCTTGAAAAACACGTATTTGGAATATTGGTGTGACAATTTATTATTTAAAGATTAAAGATTCTTAACATGAAATTATTTAAGTCATTATTACCTATCATTTAATTCTTAGAGCAAACAAGTTTTAGTAGGTTTGATTGGTATTGATTTATATGGTGCAAATGTAATCTTTAATTCCAAAGAAATATGTAGGGAAGTTTAACTATTTAAATAATTAATATTTATGATAGAGTGGATCAGATTTGGCTCTAATCATATGCCATTATCCATGCCAATTTACACACATAGCTTGTCAATGATGTTGAACTCCATTTTGGGTATTTTGGTTTTGAACAGTTGCAGAGTAGAATCGAATATAAGTAGCAAAAAATCTTAAAGATCTAACTCCACGTTGTTGAAATAGGAAAAATCCCAATTTAGAGAAATTATTGGTTCCCTACTAGGTAAATTTTTTAATGTCCAACTAATTCAAAGTATCGTTGAGAAATATATAACTACAATTTATTTTATAGAGGAAGCAAGAGGGTTTTGGTAGAGAAGCAGTGGGTTTGCCTAGAAGAAATTGAAGATAGAGATATCTAGATACAGAAACAATAAGAACCTATGGTAATTTCAAATAGATTTATTTTATTACATATAAATATATCTGATACTTAAATATATTATTTACTTAGAGAGATTTATATAAACATTATTTAAGATTTTTAATAAGATTGAAACACTCATAGAGTGGACCTGGGGACATAGCCATATGGTGAACACCACAAAAAAATATTTTATGTTATTTTTTTATATTTATTATGTGATTAACAATCCTTTATATTTCCTTTATTAAATTATGGAATTTTGATAAATTAATCTTTTTAAATTATTAAAAAGGAGAAATTGGAAATTAAATATTCTATTTATTTTAAATCCGATTTAAGCAAACTGCAAAAGTTTTTATAACTTGGACTTTTGGATCAACTAGGGATGGATCCAAGTACATGTGATCATTATTAAATACATATTACTCATATCGATTTTTTTTATAAGTGTTTATTATTCCTATACTCATTCAAAATGTTTTCATAAAATTGGTATGTCTAACACAGTGACGTCTGTGTAGAGTGAAGTAGTGAGATTGGTCTATAAGACTAATATTTATATATGACCATGAAATATATTTTTTAAATTATGATATAAAAATTATAAATGTTAAATTTTTTTTCCCATAGGTGTTATATGAACTGATTTTCTTGACTTTGTTTGTGGTGCTATAAACAATTTTCTATTTGTATGTGAGAATGATGTTTCTATCATTTTGCACTAAATTGAAGCATCTAATGATATTTAAGGTGTTATAAATTTGTCATAATATCATGTTAATTTATTTTTATTCATGCTAATTCCCTGTTCAAGTATGGAAAGTCAAATGTTTTTTACTATTTGTTCATAATATTTGGTGGTTTCAAGTAAGCCTTTTACATGAGTGTTCCTGAGGTCTTTTGGATTGTATGGTGAAGACCAAAGAATATAGAGAAGTATTTTAAGTCATAAATATCCTATACATATTATTTTATGTGTGTTTTATGTGGAAAATTTTTGTATATGGTTTATATTTTCATGACATACTTTATGGTAGTGAGAAGGCCTAATGGCAAGTATACCTAATTTGATGGTTCAAAGAGTGAAAAAAAGCCAAATAGTGTTGGGGACATAATATTATATTATCATGTGTATATTAAATTCACATATGAAGTGTTTAATATATTGGTGAAGGATCAAAATTTTCCAAGGAGGTCTAAGTGAAATGTGTGCTTGAAGAAGGCCTAATTGCATTAGGTCTTTATTAGGCCTAATGGTGGTTTTAGACCTTAAGGGTAATGATCGACTTATGTAATGTTGGTTTCACTTGTGAAATAATTGTATTGATATATTTAAAGTATGATACAAGTGTTTTTATGTCCTATTTTAACCAATATGGGTAAAATCAAGAGTCTAGTATAAAGACAAGGCCTAATAGGGCTATTTTGATGAGTTAGAAAATTGAGCTAGTGAGCCAAGGATATAAAGTTTTGGAGAATAGATTAAAGGATTAAATATCATTATATATATGTTGAATATTCCATTAGTATACAACTATGTTTATATATTTGTTGAGAAAGGTCATTTGACTTAATTCTACCAAGGAGAGGGCTAATTAAGCAAGAAGGCATAATAGGTTATTTGAGAGAGAAATAAGTGTGAGAAGAGAAAAAAAGGAAGCTCATCATAAATTGAATAAGAAACAAGAGTCCAAGGGTGATAATAAATTCAAGGTAGATGAGTTGGTTCTTGGATGCCTAGGGGTTTAGAGACTCTTTACAGGTTGAAGCTTGTTAAAGCACTAGTTGAGTTGGTGCTTTACTAGTTAGGAGTTAGTGCCCCTTGAGGGGTTGGTGCTCACTAAAATTTTGACTCATTACTTATATTATATTATTCCAAGTATTTCATTGATGGTATTTAATCCCAAAGAAGGTTTCCTACATAAATCTTGTACTCATGTGTTGTGTTTTCACTTCTTGCTCATATGAATAATTATTTATGCATTGATATATCTCTAGATCTATTTTATTGATAAGTGAATGATATATGTAAATGAAATAGTATTACTCACATTGATTTACTCTCCCCACCTCTTAGTGAATATATCTCCAACACAATTATGACACAAAAAGTGGTTCAATGATACTTCAAACATGAGGAATGTTCAAATGATGTAAACTCAATGGGAATATAAGTGAAAATTTCCACATACCAAAGATACAAGTAACACTTGGGGAATTATGGAAAAAAATCAAAGTAACATGCTCAAATGTTTCACAAGAAAGATGAAGAATCAGACTAGAAGTACACTAAAGTAGTATAATTTAAATAAATGAAGTAATGAATCATAAATAAGTAACATAAGCATGTCATACTAGTCCCTCATACATAGATTTCAAAATGTCATGTATAATAACATATAAAATACATAGTCCCTCCACAATAACAAAATTTGAAATGATCATATAAAAATAAAAACTATGCCACTCGTGATCATATAGAAGAAAGATGTTTCCAACATAGTGTATCACATTGGAAGAGGAAAGCTCCAACATTTTCATGATTGAGATATCATTGGTCTAATGTATGCTTGTATCACAGTCAATTGATCATGAAACATATGTGTCCATAGCAATGACATGTTATCTACTAACATAAAGTAAACAACATATGAAAAATATATATAAAACGTGTTAAATGCTAAATATTATTTATATTTTCAAATTATTTGAATGTTTTTTTATTTTATTGAATTTTTTTTGGGATTTTTTAATTAATAAGCACAAAGTTATTGATAAAAAATCTCATTATAAAACAATGAGGTCATCATGGGGATGCCTATGTGAAGGCCCATTATCATTTGTATCATATTCATATGTTGCATAATCAATATCATTATGATAATACCAATATTATATATTATTAGGATAATAAACACCAATATAATAATTTCTATAACAGATATGTAACTTATCAGGTTTTTATTGAACTTGTGATATACCATTTTTAGGATCTATGTATGAAAAATTAATTACAACATAGATTAAAAGACCCTTCTTTAAAGTTTGTTTTTATTTATTATGTTTATCATTGTCAAAAAAAATCATCTCATTATAGGCTAGAGAAGAGTCATGTGTCTTTTATTGAAGATGAGAAAAATATGTAATGTGTGCTTTGACTTCTTATATTTTTGTAACATATCTTGTTCTAGTTTTGCCTTTTGAATATTTTCTTGATCTAATTACTATATTTACAACCTTTTTATTTGAATTATCCTTTGGTATCCATATTTATTATTTCTTATGTGTTTTAGGATAGGTACTCATAATGTGAGGGAGTTTCTTGAATTATGTATCTATTATATGATCACTACTATTAGTTATACTTTGTATTTTCTTCTTAAATGTGAAACAATAATATGTATTACTAACATTCATTCTTTTATATGCACAATGATACTTTGATCTTATTATAGTATGTATGAGGTAATTGGATCACATTTTTTTTTGAATAATTTATGTTAGGCTTTCACTAGGAATGTTATTGGCCTTTTGTTTAATTTTTTAATCCTTATTTCTAGATAAATTATCTATTAGATTCTTATTATATAAAATATTTTTAGGTACAACATTTATATATGCATATGGAAACACATGATGAACATTATCATTTTCTAAATTTTGATAGTATTTAATTTTATTTTCCAATAATGTAATGTTTGAACTAAAGTTAGTTTATAGCTCTTCTACTATATTTTTCATAAGAATGATTTTTTTCATTTAGGGATTCACAAGCACAAACACTAGGTGATTCAAATTCAAATGCATACACTCACCATCTAGAAGAGATGTGGAAGATAGAGGGGTTTGAGAAATGAAAGGTACAATAGGATGATCCACCTTACCCCTTAGAGTAGTGATAGCATAGACCTAGTTATAAGCAAAGTAACTATCACCCTCTTTATGTTTACGAGGGGAGAGAATCTCCATTTTATACATTTTAAATGTTCTAAAAACTAATATGATGAAATGATAATAAATAAATATAAATGCTATGGAATGATCCAACATGATAGGAGTAATAAAAATTAAGTGATTACTGTAATTTGAAACCCTCAAATTTTTAAAACCATATATCAAGCTAGGATTTTCATAGGAAGACTTAGAGATCGAGTTCACCAAATGTTTGATCCTTTTTTGAATTAATTATTTTTAAAAATATGTCATTCAAAAATGAATTGAAATATTCTCAAAATAAATCCAATTAAATATTTTAGTTTATGATATTCAATATCAATGTTGAATTTTGAAAAATAATAAATATAGAAATTATAATGCCAAAAATAGCTTTGATAGTGTAATCATGAATAATTGAAAACACTTAGATTATGAAATGATGAACAAACATATATAATTTGTACAAGTGTGTAAATAATTTATCTAACTTTTAAGAAATAATTGTCAATTTTAAGATATATTATTTTTATCCACCTAGAAACTTGTGTCAACATGTGGACACTTATGTTGATCATACTATCCAAATATGAATGCAATTTCCATGTAAAAAATGTTTGTTGTATCAAGATAAAACTAGTTTATTATGTTTTGTCTTTATATTTCATTTCATAATTTGCATATGGATCTAGTACACATATTTGTATAATTGTTTAAGATTTAAGATGTATATCTCCATCTTATGCTAGGTTACATTGCCAAAAATGGTTTAGTGGGATCATGATGCCGAGCTAACCTCAAAGAACCCTTTCTCAAAGAGTACTTCATACATATCCAATACTCTAATTATTTCATTATACATATATAATTATTCCATATGTGTTGGTATGTGTGTGAACAATAGTGTAAAATGATATATGTGAGTGCATTCAATTATTTATCTTATAACTTGAAAAGTATACCTCATGTTCTATTATATGAATGATTCAAACATGTAATAATACTATTATTATGATCGATATGCAAATAGGGATGGATAGGTAATAATAAGATAATTTTATGCTTTGATATTTATTAGTATGTCTAGGATTTATAGGTGATTGATTGATGTCCAAATGAATTGGATTTGACTAATTTTTATAGTAGTTAATTTAAATGATCCTCACATAAGGATTAATGGCATTACTATTTTAACCTTTACACATCAATATATTTTTTAATTTGAGTGTTGATATGGTAAGGATAGTTGCATTAGATAAGTGACAATAGTTTTGATAATAATGTCATGTTTTGAGCACAACTATCAAGAATGGAGGAGATATGTTGAGGTTATGTAACTAAAAGTGAAGGATATATATCCATATTTAGGTGTTTCCTTGTTACAGGTAATCTATATAATAATATTAATCAATTTTGGAATAATAAATATATAACTAGCCTAGTGAGGTGTCAAATGAGATCCTTTCAACTACAAAGAAAATCAATATTGAATGGTAGAGCCTTTATTTATATTTTTCAAGTGTAAAAGACTATTTTAACATATAAATACATATTTATGCATCCAAATTTTCATCTGACTATTATAATATGACTATGTATGAGTGTCTAATACTATAATTCATTCCCTAGATTATCTTTTACGATCTTAAAATAAGATTTGGTTTAATCCCATAAACATTTTTGGTGTGTTTCAAATCAACATCAATAGGTAATAAAATGTGGAATTATAAGGAGGTTAGTAAACTCATATTGTTTGAATTAATTTTTGGTTTATATTTTTGTTAAATTTTGTAAAACCCACTCTCATTTACATTCTCCATCTTCTATTATGTGTTTAAAATACAAATCAATAGATAAGAAATCATAGAAGTATAAGGAGGACATAAAATTATGATGTTACCATCAAAACCCAAGTTGATATTTAATTTTAAACCTCAAAACAACTTATATCTCCACTCAATCATCACTAGGTGTCAGTTTGATCCATGTTTTTCTATGATTCTCAACCTTGGAAACACATCAAGGACCTAGGAATAGAAGATGAAGATAGTCAATATTTAGTAATAAACCTATCTCACCCTTGAATCTCACTGTAGGCTTTTATAGGATAATAGATTGGTTATTAGGATCAATGATTAATATCATTAGGGATGTCCATTTTCTATCTAGGAACCCTCAAATATACATCCATTATTTCACACCTAATGGAGGACACACTTATCAATAGAATATAACATCATAAAATAGTTCCCTGAGACTTCTGAACATGGGATATGAGGATGTAGCACATATACTCTAGGAATTAACCTTATAAAACATAATGTATGAATTATTTTTGAATCTCCACTAAAACTCAATCACTAAAAGGAAGTAATTAAGTAACACCTTATCCTATTTTGGATAATTTATTAACCAATGAGTGTCACATTAAAAAACTTATAGCATGAGGAAGTAAATTAAAGAGCCAATCATGGCCTTCAACCTGAGATTGTAAAATATGTATAGTTGTATCATGATTTTTTATAGGCCTAACACCTAATTATCACTAAAAATTTATAATAACACCTTGGACCCTTGAAAAATGATATTCATCTAAAGATATCTCATTCTCATGGACATAATAATGGAATATCAACGCAAAATTTCCAACCTTGAACCAATCCTGAATTTTAATCATAATGTTCTAGTAAATGAATATTATAATAATAATTAAACTACCATTGAGACAAGAAACTCCAAATAATCCCATAGTTTTATTATTTTCACCAAATTTAAATGTGAAAATACATGTCCAAATGCAAGACTTATTCCTTGTCATTAATATTGTCGAGAGTGCACAATAAGTCTATGAAAAATGAATTAGATGTCATACAATGGATGGTGCAAAAACATAATAACAATTTTATAGGTCTTAAAATATGTGTTGGGTATGCTTGTGGTGAGACTAAAATTAAAACATTCACCTAATAAATATACAAAATATAATTTAGTTGTCCTATCAATCATTGAACTAATTTCTTGGCATCAGTAAATTTGTTAGCTTATTCTACTCAACTAGTGTAGAGTAAATAATATAATTCAACATGAGGAGTTGAAATGTATTTAACTATTTAATAATAATGAAATATTTTAAAAAATATGGATTAATATGAGTTTTTAGCAAAATAACATAATACACAACAACATATTTGAATCCCATACAATTATTAAATCTACAATCTCCACCATGATGTTTGAGACCTTCAACTTTCCAGACCATGGATTAGAATTAAAAAAAATTATATTCATTATTTTCAAGAGTATTATAATTATAAATATGTATTTATAAGTAGTACATAAAAAAAACATATCACAATGTCCAACCCTACAAATAATAGCTCCTCTTCCCTTATTTCAAAGGCAAACAAATATCCTCTAAATATAAAGGGTAATGGTCAACATCCCAACATAGAAGTATAATATATCCTAAGTGAAAGTGGCTAAAACATATTTAAGAATATGAAAAATATAAAATAAATTATTACACTACATTAATTTTACCATATCAAAAAACATGGCCTTCTAAAATTATTGACTGAAAAATCAGTACAAAATAAATAAAAGCCTACACATACAAATGTAGTGATTCATATGAAATAGGTTGAATTTATTCATTTTATCCTCAACATTAAGATATTGATGAATAATTTTCATGAATTTTTAGTTTACTTGAGGACTTTAGACAATGTCATGATAGTAGGAATTGGTAGCGAATTATGTTTAAATACAATCAAATTTAATAAAATTGTTCTTTACTTTAAATTTTTTTGAAGTTAATAATTTTTTTAATGAGTTATTAAGCATCACCTTTCAATTATCATTATAACCTAGACATCAAAAATTAATAAGCATCCAAGTAGTAGAGATTTTAGATGGTTATGGAACATTATTGAGTCAAGATTTGTCCAAAACACTTAAGGGTTATATGGTTATATATTATTCCCATAAGTGGTTGTCTTAGAGGGGAGTATCCAATCAAATATTAATATATAATGAGCCCAAAATGAGATACAAGATCACATAATACAATTATAAAAATGAAAAGGTGAATGTTATGTCATCCAACATTTGCATTTATACCATTTCCAATAGACCCACTAGTTGTGAAAATGAGAAAACATGTGATTCACTAGACTTATGGTCCTTTTAATTTTATGGGACAAATTTTGAACAAGGTTTAAAAAACTATTAATTTCTATTAGTCTATAAAAAAATAACATATGGCATCAATATGATTCAATTATGTTGTAATAATAATATTGTGGGCTAACAATATTAATTCCTAGGTCTACAATTTTTAATAAAACACAAGGTCAAAGAATTATAAGTATTTGGAGACACATAATTACTAGTAAATCTGGTCAAAAATAAATTTTAGTACATAGAGTCTTAAAAAAATGCAAACATGTGGATTTGTATTTAATTCATACATTTAACAAATTAAGATATCCATCACTAGAGAGGATATTTGACATGAATAAAATAAACCTCAAGATCTAGAAAAACCTAACTCATTTTCCATCTATCCACTACCACAAATACTAGATAAATCAATTAACCTTACAACATTAATACTAACCTTCTCTATATTGAATCGTAAATGAGAGAAGTAAGGTAGTTTCTAATATAGTACAGGGATGTGATCACTTTGGCATTTGATGATCTATATTATTTTCATCCAAGCATCATATCCACACCATCCCAATTAAAAAATGGTAAGACCACTTTATTGAGTAGAAATGACTATTCAATTCCATCATTGAATCTATTATTCATAAATAAGTTCAAAAGTTACTCTCAACCAAAATCATTTTCCTAATATGTCATTCTAGTCATGTGGATAACTTAGTTATTATCCATAATAAAAGTAGGTAAATATGAATTTGTGTTTACTCCAAGAGACTAATTACATCATAAAATAAACACAACTATCCTTTTCAATATTTGATGATGTAGATAATATGGTTAAGCAATTTGAAATTATGTCTTTTTATAAGAATATCCAATCTATAACCATGATCTAGTCAATAATGAAAATAAGGTAAAAATAATATCCATGACCAACAATGGATTTTTTTATAAGAGTGTGACTTTCATTATAATAAATGCAAAATACCCTTTGTAACGAGCCATGGATTTTTATTTCTGAGGTTTGATTGGTAAATGCCTAATTATTTATAGTGATGACTTGGCTATGTTTTATAATTGTAGGTTAAACCATATATTTCACTTGTAGAATATATTTGAGAGGTATAAAAATTATTACAACCTTTTACATATCAATAAGATAGTTATTTGTGTTACCAAATGTAATATTTTTGTTGCATCATCACAAAAGAATGTAGTTTTTTAGAATCTAAAAAAAATTGAAATTTCAATAATACCATCTAATAATATTTAAAAAAAATGAAATAATTCTTTGGAAAATTAAATTTTGTAATAAATTTCATTCATTATTTTTATGATACTTTCATATCCCTTAACCTTTTCTTAAATATAATGAAAAAAATTAATAGCACCTCAATCAAAATCAGTGTTTTAAGACATAAAAAACACCATTATGTAAGCTTTAGTTATGATTATCCATGACTTTATAAAGTATTTATATCTCTATTATTTGACATAGAAACATATTATAAAAATCATATTAATACCAAAAATCAATGACAATGATTATCCCATTATTTTTAGGAATACTAATTTTAATAATGCATAAGTTAAATGCCTCATCTTCGACAAAAAAAAATATGCCTTTGTAAGGCACTAAAAAATTCAGACACTACATGATTAAAATTAAGGTCCATATTACTGTACCAAACCATGTTATAAGTTTCATTTAAAAAAAAAATGAAATAGAATAATGTAGAGGCAACTATACTTATAAACTTTAATAATATGACATAGATGAAACCAACCAAGAATGTCAGTAGATAAGGTCTCACTTAGATAATCACTAAAGTGGAATATATAACTATAATACTATATTTAAATGGGAACCAAAACATGTCTGATAAGTTGTATTATCAAATAATTCAATATATTTAAAGTGAAGCATGCCCTTTTATACTCAGTAGAAAGAAAATAATATATTTATAGGAAAATGAATATCATTAAAATTTAAATAAAGAATTATTGTACCATTAAAAACTATGAACAAATCTACCTTAAATGTGTGACTGGAGTGCAATATAATTAATATATGGGTATTTTCAAAAAGAAATATAGGATGTGGTCACTCCTATGGTAATACATGTTCACTAAAAAAAATTATGACATGGATATTATTGTCCCAATTTTTCCAATCAAATTAGTACTTTACATGAATTCTAATTATTTAAAAGAAGGTAGATGCATGAACCCATGCCTTTGTAGTAGTTTTTTAAAGATACTTCTTAACCCAATGGGTATTTTACTTTATTGGTGTCCTCAACCCCAATTTATTGAGATATTTATTTTCTTAAAACTTTATATTATTGTAAAAAAAGTATTGAAGTAATAGAAACAAAATTCAACATAGCTAAATACTTTTTTGAGTTTCATGAAATAGGATATTGTCATAGGGTTTGGAACTCATTTATCTATTTTTTGTGATATTGGACCTACATTATAGATACCTAAATTCACCAAATGGAATTATGATAATAAGATCACATTGAATTTATATTTGAATTATTATCCTTAAAATAATGAAGCCACATTGTCAACACATAATACTTTCAATCATTTAATAAATGAAAAACTTAAACGATACACCAATAAGTTGACATTCACAAAAAAAAATGGTCTACGAGTTGATAAAAATAGGAAAACATAGACTTTGAAATGATCACCATTCCTCTCCTATATAAAAAATAGCCAATGTACCCAATTACCTTAAAAATTCCTAATTATCAATTCATGTAGGAATGTATGGAGAATATGATTGCATATATTCAAGAATATAGAGTATCTTCCATATGGAAGATGGATGAGGTAAAACACTTTTTAAATTAAGGATATGTCAAGACAAAATGAAAATATGATTTGATATAAAACCAAGTTTTTTAAATCCTAGAATTGTTCCAGTGATGGGGTAAGGCATATGAGAAAAAACAACAACATTCTATGTTGGATCCTTCCTGGATTTCTCCATATCATAATTTAGAGTTTCATAGACACTGTGCATTCAAATTTAAGGAATTTCAAGGAATATATCTAGCTCTAATAGTGAATAGATAGTATTTGAAGAACTAATTCTCATTTTTACCATCACCATCCATCATGAAATGACTATGAGGTATATTCCAAGTTTATTATAGGATTATATTAGAATTAGATAATTTAAATTTTACTTTGTTTTTTCCTTTCTTTTTTTAAAAATTTTACCAACATTATTTTAGTTTTGGCCTTTCTATTTTCTTGATTTAGTTTTTTTATTATTTCAATTGTTGTAAATAAGTGGTGTGAGGGAGAAAATAACATAAACTTATAAATATTTCCCACTTCCACCACAATTTTTTTATTGGTTGAGTAATACCTCCCTATAGCCATGCCCCAAAAACTGTTTGACACATTGGAATTGGTTGAGAAAGCCTTGAATTCACAATAAAGGGTTGAAGGTTTAGGAAATTTTATTTTATTCTAGACATAAAATATAATGGTATATTTTTAGATATAAAATTCAAAATGAGAAACTTGTTATATTAATTATCACATGACTTAAGAATAATTATCAAACTGAAATGAAGTCAACACTATGATTCATAACAATAAAATTTGTCCTAATTTTTATAAATCATTAGAAGTGAAATAATTTATGAAAATAATGTATATTAAATAACCCCTATAATTTGAATATAATGGTTCCAACCCATCTTGAAAACATTCAAATAAAATCAAAATACATATTTTTTTTGAAATAAAATCAAAACATTTATTAAATTATGAGTATTTAGGTAACATATAATAGGCCTATAGATGTTTGGATGGAAATAAATAAATACCTATATTGGAACCACAAATATATACATTATGTCTATGATTTTCCTTCTAGTAGTAGATAAATTCTTAACCCTTCTCCTTTTTAGCAAATAAATGAAGAAAATGAAATACCCTTCAAAATTTTGAATAATGATACTACTCTTCTATTTTTTTTTAAATACCTAGAAGGCAAAAGTATATGAATAACTCTTCATAAACATTTTAATTATCTAAGGTATCAAATATTTGTAGTATATGTCTTAAATTTGACTCAAATTTTTCATTTTTTATTTATATTATGACATTTTATTCCATGTTCAGATTGTTTTGTCAAATGTAAAATATTAATTCTAGATTATAAATACTAAATTAGTATTATCCTTTAAATATATCCATTTTTTATTGCTAACACCTTCATTATTTTTTTAATAGGGACCCACTTCATATTCCAAAATTCTATTTAAAATATTCATGTTTTTTTTAAAATAATGGTTTAATCTATATTTATTTGACTCAATGATAATTATTTAATTTTAAAATTTTAGTTGAATTAATATCTTTAAAATGAATTTGAGCTAAGTGAATGTTGATAGAACACAATTTTTTACATAGTTTACTCAAGTAATATTAAACATAATATACTAAATTTTAATTCATTTTCATAATATGTAGACACAAATTTATACCATTGGACTTGTGAAATTATATTTCCTACTCTTTCACAATAGTTTGTTTATTTTAATTATGTAATTAATATAATTTTTTATTACTAATTCATGTATTTTAGTATGCATGTATATTTAAATTTATTCATGGTTTTCACATTCATTCACACTCTTTTAATTTTTTCAAGGATACGAACATATCATAACATTCCAAGTATATTATCCTCATTCAACCACAACACACACTCTTCATATATCTATGCATTGAACATTTTGATTACAACTGAAACATTAGGATCATGCAACATATTTATAAATTTTTCATAGTCCATCCATTCATAAATTTCCATTAAAATTATAATAAGATTCATATTAGATAATATTCAACTTGTAATAATCTTGATCCAATGAAAAACTACAACTTATTATGTCTTTGCAATCCTGCACTCTTGTTGTTTACAAAAGTGCTTCTATACATATCAAGACTGATGTAGTGGATAATAAATATATAGAATCCAAATTTCATCATGTCATAGCCTTTGTATTTAACATTTAATTTAGATAAAAATAAAAATTATAATGTGTGACTATGAAAAATTAAATAAGGATTTGTTAGTTTTCATGTTATTTCCCATCCACCTCTTAGTTAATAAGACCAAAAAAATACCAAAGACTAAGAAACGATGAACCTATAATAAAGAGACACATGGATTCCATAAATACAATCACACATTTAATAATGTTATAAAAAATTACACAATAGAAAAAATAATGACAAATTACTTGCCTTTAGTGGACTTATAAAACTACAAATATTCAAGTTGACATAAAATTTTAAATAGGAAAAATACTTCGATTAAAAGTAAAGGGTCATCTTAGCATGTAATCCACACGAAATATAAATATCACTTGTTCATTGAATATATAATGTGAAAACAAATAAAACCTATTAATTCATTCAATTTATATCTGTATATAAAAGATATTTCGTACAATCTATCTTCTCAACAAGAACATTTATATTTATAAAATAACTTTTTAAAAATTTAGATATAAAACATATACATAAACAAGGAATAAAATTTATATATTTTCATGTTTAAAATCTATGTATTACTTCATGTCATCTTATGTAACTATCCAAGTTTTAATAAAACATCAAACTACCTAAAATTATGTTGGAATGAGATTCAAGAAGTAAAGTGTAGTATACAATGATGTAAATGAGGTAAGGCTAGTAAATGATGAAGAGAGACCCACCTCTAAATATGCCACCTAGACTAAAGACTTGTCAAAAATATATAAATTTCATAATCATAAAAATTGAAACAAACATAAGGTATTTCCATATGTATACTTGTTTCACAATATCTTTTTCAAAACCAAACATTTGGATTATATTGTATTATAATCAAAGAAGAAAAAAATACATCAATGCTTAGACTATCTAAAAATGGGTATTATAAAATTCCTTGATCCACATATATATAGTCATAAGGTAATATCACAATGGATTATAACAAAAACCTCAAGGGAGTATTAAAGTAAAAGCCTAAAAACTTGTAGAGGTAGGTTAATACAAAAGATGTTGACAACATTCTTATTCACTATTTCATATTAGGAGTCTAAATTCTTAAAAACTAACAAATAAAGTATATCAAGATCTAGATATACCTCATGTAAACAAGGTTTGGGTGCCCATATTTTTTTTTATCATCAATGATATATAATTCCCATCCTTGGGAGAGACTATTTATTTTAATCTCAAGAAATAGGTTTTTACAATGAGAAATGGAGACAATTTTAGTATGATTTCATAACTTTTAGATCTCACATATACTATAGTAGTTTTTGTGATAATAATAATAGTTAAACCTGATATAGGGACACCATTAAATTACAAATTTTTAGTTTTATGCACATAGGTTTATCCACTACGTTGGGAGTATATGTGACTAGCTTTATACCTTAGTTTACTAGGTCAACAATGAAGAACCCATGTCTATATTGCCAAATGAAAAGAGGAACTCTATAGTTATTATAGGATCTTTTTAAAATTACTTTAATGTCAAATTTTTATGAAAAATTTATTACATATGTACATGTTATGATTACTTATGTGTATCCATTATAATTTGTCTAAAAATGAAATAGTATACCAACTTGTTAATGAAGTTTATGTAGTATGTAAGGAGAAGAACAAACATTGATGGCCTTCAATTCCAAAAATTAATTGCATAAATATTAAAAATTTTGGACCCATATACATGTATCTATAACACATAATCCATGTTTCAATTTTAAAAATATTTACTTATGCAATTGTGACACAATAATGAATATTAAGGCACATATAAATGACTTAAGAGGGAAAGTATATTATGTATATAACCATATCCATCACCCTCAATATTCGTTATCCATAAATGGGTAATATAATGAATATGTAAAGATAAATATGAACATTTTTTTTATTTTTTTGCATGTGTATTGAAATAGAGAAGTGCATGAACATCTAGGATAAACTAAGAGCCTTTGAGGTCCAAGATGATTCATTAAGAACATAAGCCATCCTAAGAAAAATTATGTTGAATGTTTTACCTCTAGTAGAATCCTCTATGATGAATATCCATATGCATGACATAAAATAATCATTTATTTCCCATTGTGCTCAGGTTCATTCCTCTTCCAATGTAGTTTCAAATAATCCTTTCACTGTTGACACAAAAAAGAGAAGGTTGTAACCACTCCCCCTCCTTTTCCATCAATTCATTTACTTGAGGATTCCATAATTTAAAATCATTAAAATATTACTTAATTTTAAATTTACACACCAATATCACACTAAAACAACTCTCTATGACTAGATTTTACTAAAGATAATTGACACCAAGGATTTCAATGTACTATCCTCTTATAAAAAATTTTCTTGTGACTATTCAATATCCACCTAAAATGAAAGTAGTAGTTTCACATATCTTAGGATGTGTGGAGAAAATTTCCATCACTATTATCACTTAAATTCTATTTAATATAAAATTTACTCTAGTAGGTGTATCCAAAATTTCAATGCCAATGGTTGATCCAACTAAAATTTGACCTTGATTCCTAATATCATTAAACATTATAATAAAACCTAAAAGAGCCTAAATGAAAGATTATTGTGTCCTATAATATCACCATCCAATTTATATCATTATAAAACCATCCCACCCTTCAAATGGAAACCAAAACTTCTCCTCTTGTAATAATAAAAACCTTAATAACAACTTCTCCACCTATATTTGAAACTTCCATGCCAACACCTTCAAATGCTCCTACAAAATAGACAATTGTTTCGACTTCTAAATGTACATATTGCCTCATAGTCTATCCTTAAAAATACATTATTAGGTCTCCCCCATTTTTTCCATCAACAACATTGGCCACACCACTCTCATCCGCTACCATTCTTATATCCCAAGTAGAGCTATATTACATGGAGAGTATTCATTTTGCAAGGCCAAGAGAAATAACATAATTATGATAGATGAACTATAACTAAAGATACAATTTAATTTGCCTGCTATAAACGTAAAAACAAATCATCAAAGTGAAAATAACTAAAGGGGAGATTCCAACCTCTCATTAAACTAAATAATAGGTATTCACCTTCACAAAGAAGAGGAAGGAAAACTAAGGAGATGCATGAATACCTAAAATACCTTGAACCCATTGTGAATATAAAATAATGAAGTATACAAAAGTGTTTTCTGAGCGATGAAATAGAAAATGAAAATATTATAAGCCTAGATAGAGGTATTAATGTATAATTTTATTTATGAAGATTTGAAATAGAAATTTTAGTCTTTATATGATTTTTTTCTATTTTATATATATTTATATATATATATATATATATATATATATATATATATATATATATATATATATATGCCAAGGGAAATATAACACCTTTGAAACATATGATGCAAATTTATGTACATCATATTCCTCTTTTTGAGATAAAATTTTAAAAAAATGTCCAACTTCATCAAGAAAAATTTTTATCCATAGCCAAAATTATCACCCTATGACATTAGGACATGTTATAATTAAATTATTCATATGCAAAATTATTTACAATATTATATAGAAGAGATGAATATCATTCATTATTATATATATTATGTGGGTGATGTAATTTTAAAGTATATTTAGATTAATTAATTATTTTATTATTTAATATAGAAGGTAGGTTATATACTTTCATTGAATTCTTAGTCAGATTGGCTAATTCATGAATGCATTAAAAAAATGAGTCCAAGAATAAAATATGGAAATTAGTGTCGAGGTAATTCATCCTTGTTATCTATGTAAAATAGTATATATAATTAGTATTATCTATGTGAGGTGCATTATTCAACCCTTTAACTAGCCATAAATCCCATTTATCCAAAATGAAAACATTTTTCACAATTCTAATTATTAATTTGTTGAGGATAGAAGCATATTATCAAGCATGCATAAAAATTATATATGCTCAATATGTTGATGATCCCTAAATTGGAGCTTCTCAGGCCATTACTCCCAAAACTGGTGCTTATTTAGTTGGTGATACTCGAAATAGAGACTCTTAGATTGATGAACTCTAAACTAGCACTCCTAAGTATAATATACCGAAGACACATACAAAAATATTGTACAACAAGTGTGTGTGTGTGTGTGTGTGTGTGTGTGTGTGTGTGTGTGTGTGTGTGTGTGTGTGTGTGTGTGTGTGTGTGTGTGTGTGTGTGTGTGTGTGTGTGTGTGTGTGTGTATGTATGTATATTAATTTTACCATTTCCATTTTAATTTTTTTGGAAACATTATAATTTTAAATTCACTTATAACTTCATATTATATTGGAAAAAATCATTATAAATTTTAATGTACTACTAAACCAAGATTTAGTGGTGACCTTAAAATGATGGAAGAATTTAGGAGTTCATATTTAAGAATAGAATATGGAGCAATGCTCTTGAGGCCCATACAATGGTGGGAGTATTTAGAAGTTAATACATAGGAATGGAATACATAGTAACATAAAAGATAAAATTATTTGAGTGGAAACATTCACCTATTATTTCTAATAGAATGGAGAGGACCTGTGTCTATTCAGTCAAAAAAATTGACAATTCATCATATAAGTGGATTTATTCCACTCTCTCTCATTATACTTTTGTTTTAAATTTCAGGATCATGGTTTTTGTAATGATATCAGTATTTTGATGATGGGTTTATTACCACATTTGATATAACATCCAATTATAAACCTTGTGACGAGTATTTTAATAAGAACATTGAGATCCTTGAAATCTTTTAGATGTTCATGAGATCATTAATGATTATTCTTCCTTAAATTTTAGTATATATATTATATTATTGTGTTGTATGATTTTATTTAGATGTATTAAATTACTAACCTATATAGTTTTTTTTTAACTCTCTTAATCTATTTATTATAGATAAATGTGTTGCTACAAACAATTTTATATGGCAATTCATGTTTCAAAAGTGTCAATATGGAGATAAAATTAATCATGAACCTTTATTTATTAATTTTTTTTGTTCATATTTGTATTAGTTTCAAAAATACAAATGTAGGCAAATTATACTATATTTCAAAAAATAACTCATTCAAGAAATATCATCTTAGTAAAATATGAAAATTATCTTCTCTTAGTTACTATTCCCTCTCTTCTATGTTTACTTTATACAATCCTCACTTTATCATTAGGAACCATTGTGAATATAATTTCAGAGTGAGATTGTAAATGTATTAAGTTTGAGGGAAGCATAAATTTAGTAGTGATCTCTTTGGCATTGTAATATCTACAAAATTCACTATAATATTCGAAGCATACATTATAGGAGAGTCTAATACTACAACTCATGCCCTAGATTATCTTTCATAATCTTAAAATGAGAGGTTTTATTCCCATCACCTAATATAGTATGTTTTAAATCCACATCAACATATAAGTAAAAATGGCACTATAAAAAGGGAACTAATATACCATAATTATAATTAATTTTGGGTTTATATTGTAGTTGAGTTTTTTTAGAATCCAATATCATTTAACTTTGTCATCTAACATTGTGTGCTTAAAATACACATCAACACAAACAAATACATAAAGTGTATAAATGCATCCCCAAAATGATAAAACCACTTATCTTTAACAATTTCATAGGTTAGTGACATGATAATATACAAATGTTATCTTTTAATAAGATAATAAGTTTTCCACCTAATTATTATCATCATCCTCATCATCATGATAAAATCAAAGGAACTCCATTTTAAAGTTTTCATAGTATTAATGGAAATTGTGACAATATTTTTTTTTCATTGCAGTAAAATATTTTTAAACTTATAGATAGAGGTATTTTTAAATTTTAAAATGATGAAAATAGATAAATAAGATACCCTTCTCCATTTAATTAAAAAAATCATGCAAGGAAGACCTATATTTTGAAGGGTGTTATTATAAAATAACTATTCTACAGATTATTTTTCTATGAGAATATATTCTTGTAAAGAACATCTAACTATAATTGATCTATCCCATGATTATCTAAATTTGTAATTAATAGTTATAAAAAGCTCTGCATATAAAATAAAATAGAGAAGGAAAATTTAGAAGAGATAAACTAAGATATAATTCATTTATATTTACATCATCATCCAAAAAATAATGGATACTAAAATAAAATTGAAATATTTATAATCATAGGAAAGTTTAATTCAACATTAATTTCAAACAATAATAAAAAAAAAGACCTAATTTATATATTTCATGAAAAGATAAACAAAATATTTCACAAGACTACAACTATTTATTAGTACATACATCATGGGGAGTTAATTTTTATTATAGAGATAATATAAAATGTCGTCACATTGAATACATACATTTTAAGATAAATGAAAATCATACAATGCAATATAAGTTAAATATTCAAAGCATGCAAAATAGTTACTTAAATAAATAACATGAATATTAATAAAAATAATCATATATTATGGGTCAAAGTTTCCATACAATTAGGGTAAATAAATTAAAATTTCACATCATAGAAGGTATATGAATCATTTTTCTCACTTCATCTACTCTCACTATAATTAGTGGTTCCAATATCACCTCTATGACCACATGATGCATATTTATATTGTATCACACACACTCAAAATAATCACAAATCTTCATTTGTCTATATTATTATTGTAAATTACCATAATGGACCAATATATATCTAAAAAAATATTTTGTAGGCATGGCTAGTGTTTTTCCATCCTACTTGTCTTGAATATCTCCAGAAACAAAACTAGATGAAGTAACATTAATGATAATAGGACAAATGAGAGGTGTATGAACATGTCATATATAGTTGTCCATCTTTAGGAACATTATACTAACTATATCAAAGGGAATATCCTATGTTAGGTTATGAATAGGCACATTGACCATTTTTTCCCAATACTCTTCACCTACCTAATAAATATACAATATGTTAACAATATATATGTAATAGGTATGAATTTGAAATAAATAAAAATGCACATATATAATCACAAAAAACATCAATCACAACTATCAAATTATATGATACTATATTAGAGGAAGTTATACCTCCTACTCATGTTTCATCTCATCCTCCCTAATTTGTGGGCACTTGAAGATTTGAAAAAATGGGAATGAGTGTAGGCCATCTATCCCATATACACCATTGGATATATGCTTCAGTCTACCCAAAAAAATTGATCTCTAAAAGAAACATTGGAAGAACCACATATTGGGTAGGTAATGGTTCTAAGTTTGTACCAATTATCACTAGGATATCATTTCAGAGACCTATCCATGCATATGCAACTGAGGGTATATCTTACAAAATTTTGAACTAGATTGTAATCCACTCAATCTTTTATATATATATATATATATATATATATATATATATATATATATATATACACACACACATATATATAGGTAATTAATTATTAATATAAAAACTAACAAAAATGTTTCATAACTCCATTACATCCTTGGTCTTTATAATATAACCATGATATGGTATTTATATTATGCTGACAAATGGGAGCCTATCTAATATCACATGATAATCCATCATGCTAATGTCATTATGTTTCTCCAAGTTTCATTATTCTAAAAAATATGAGGGTGGATCCAATCCAAAATGGATCCATAAATAGGCTAAATAACATTAATATGCTCATAGTACCATATGTATATTAAGGTGACTACACTAAGGCCTCCACCATGGCCTTCCAGTGTGAATATTTAAAGGTCCCTATATAAATGGGAAACAATGGTGTTCCCCCTAGAATATAACATGGTGATCTCAATTTTATCATGAAAAAAATCATGTATACAATATTAAATGAATATAATACCACTATTTAAAAACATTATATGCAACAACACCTCAAGGAAGAACCATAGAATCATGTGTTCTATAATCATCCCCATAAGAATGGTTTGTGTGTGTGTGTGTGTGTGTGTGTGTGTGTGTGTGTGTGTAGAGAGAGAGAGAGAGAATATATAATGAAATTAAATATTAGATAAACTATATGAATCATTTCTTTTAATACTAAATAAAGTTAATAAATTCCATGGATGATGCAAAGACCGAACTTCTGGAGGTCATAACTTTTGATTCATAACTCTATTTTATCTCTCATTTGCGTAAAAATAATTATCCTAAAAATTTTAACTAAAAAAAAAATACACCATATTTTGTTAAGGACATTTCATAACTTTTTTAGGTCATATGTGACCCTCTAAGGGTCCAAAACTACATTTTTATATTTTTTCAAGTTTTGTCAAATTTTTAGTAATAACATATTTATATAGACAAATATAAAAATCAATTTAAAATTTTCAATTAGTTTAATATTATTGTTTATAAGACCATATGGATACTTTAATTTTCATTTTAGCTTGCATGCAAAACTTACTAAACCTAGAGATTTAAAATTTGTGATTAGATGACAGTTACTAAATATTATAATTTTCTAAGAATTTTATGGGTCAATTAGGATTAGGTAGATTTTGATTTATTTATATATTTTGATTATGCATGTAAAATCAAATTTATATTTAATATTTATTTGAATACACTATTATAATATTTTATTCACTCAATTAAAATCAATAGAGAAGTTTATTTTCATGCAATTTATGAGTGTATGACTATTGATTATTTTCTTAGCTATTCTATATTTTCATCAAAGAATCATAAACTAAAAAATATATTTAATACCATAAGAGCCCATAATAAAATATAATTAAATTAAATATTATAGACACAATATGAATCATTTTTTAAATATCAAATAAGTTCAAATTTTAGAGATCATAGGTTACTACATATGGTTAATACCATCAGACATTAATGCTTTAGATAATTTGTTAATTTAGATGCATGAAGGTACTTAATTAAATGGTTATTAGTTAAAATTCCATGGATGGATAAAAATTCACTGAATTTTTCAAAATAAATTAAATATGGAAAAAAAAGCAAATGAAATTTCAAAACTTACTAAGTCAATACAGTGCCTATAATGCAGTGTGTAGGAAATAAAAAATTTGAGCCAAGACATCTCAAAAATTGAGCAAGGTGATAAATCATAGCTAAATATTTCAATAAATAGTGTGATAATGAGTTATAAAAGAGTAAAAACTCGGTCTATTTATGTGGTTGAATACACAAATGTAATATCATAAATGCCATATATCTAAATCACTCCATATTAGTTGCATTGGAGAACACAAAAATATTTTTTTATTAAATGATAACCTTTATAAAATCATTAATGATAACATATTATATTCCAAAATTATGTGGATAGTTTCCTTTCACACTAACGTGGTCTTAAAGTTTCAAATTAGTTGAAACGTTTAATTATCGATATAGGCTATGGCTTTTTAAAATTATTCTATATTACCTATGAAACAAGTTTATTGATATATATTATCTATCTATGCTTTATTAGAAATTAAATAATGTGAAATGAATAATAAATATTAAACAAATCCATATAATGAGATTTGGTAATAATTAAATTGAGTAAACCTAGTAAATTATACTAATCGTCAAGAACATATATATATATATATATATATATATATATATATATATATATATATGTTCTTGACGATTAGTATAATTTACTAGGTTATATATATATATATATATATATATATATATATATATATATATATTTATATTTATATATTTGCATCCATCACATATAAGGGGTACATACATTGGAGTTATTTCATAATTATCATATTTTAACATAAATTATATTATCAATCTTCTTTAATATACATGATATAAATTATTAAATTTGAAATGGTTTAGAATGTAAGTGTTGTCATAGTATACAATATTTAGATTATCAAAATCAGAATATTACGCTTAATTAAAAATGAATAAAATATCAAATCATTCATTTATATGGAAAATATTGGCATACTAATATAAATTTAAGAATCCTGATTTTAATAATGCATAGTTACATAATTATCAATAATGATATTGATTAGTGTACTCATAAATATTAATGGATCATGATACTAATTCATGAACATATAAATATTTTTCATATTAGTATGTCATGTTGCTAAATTACGTCACACATAAAATAATGTATTTTATAGTTAAATAAAAGATGGTTGTCATTCCAATTCACAATTATCATATTTGTGTTCATGATGGAGGCATGAACATTGTCCATTATCTTTTGTTTATACATATATTCATACATTAATAATAATTAAATGATTATACTTAACTCATAATGGAAGAATGAATGTTATTCTAATTAAAGATTAACTTGCCTTTGAAATCTACTATGGATTTTAGCCCTAGACACAATAGGAAGTCTGAGTCTCCTACAAGAAGTTAAAAAAAAACAAAAATTAAGCACACCAAGGACAAAAGAGAACCAACCAAAGAGACATCTCAATAATTACCCAAAGGGAACCATACAAAGAGAGAACAAAAGTAACACCCAAAATAGATATAAAGAACCGTCATGGTACATAGAGGTCCCAAAATTAATAGAGTTAATAACAAGACCAGAAGGGTCCCCAGTGGACCCTAGACCAATTTTGACTGGATCAGGAACTAGGGACCACTAAAGATCAAGGGAGGTTTCATATAACTCCAATTCCATCCAAAAAGGGAAGTGAGAACCTACATACAGATAAAGTTACTTGGTCTCCCAAGGGAATCCCTTAACAACCATAGACCAAAAATCATGGGCATAATGGGAGACCCAAATATCCCAAATGGAATCAAAGGGGATTCTAGAGAAATCACACGAGAAGGATTACATGGGGAATCCATGAAGCTAAATAAAAAAGGATTCCTCAAGGAATAAACTAGTCAAGCACCATCTTGGAACTTCCCTTTTGATGTCATAGAGAGCATCCTCACCCTTGATGTCAAAAGAATTATTTAATAAACCATTATTCATAATGAGTTCGTCCTCCTTGCTACTCTCTTCACTATTGTGAAACAAATCTTGTAAAAACATGGAAATCTTAATAAAACATACAAAATATACCAGAAGATCTTAAATGAGCCTTTTAATTAAATGAGGTCCTTACTTAAAAATTAGTCCTAAAGCAAGTTTGAAAGAGAAGAATTCAGTACCAATATTCATACCTATATTACACTAGAAACTAGGCAATAATGAAAGTTAGACTGGAAAACTAGAGAGACTAGAGAACCTATGGGATATTCAGTATAATCCAAAGGCAAGTACCAAGATCCTGATTACCATATTTGGGATAATGCTCACAAAAAAATAACAAATAAACTTGAGAACATGCACTAGACCTCATATTTCCATCTTCAAGGGCTTATCACAAATAATCTCCTCAAAATGGTAGATGAACCCAAAGGACACCTTGATGTCAGGCATCTATTTTAGCCTAAAGATAGGGGTGAGAGTAAATATAAAAGAAAGCATGAGAGAAAGAGATTTGAGGTCAATGCACACGCCCATTTTACACCAGTAATGATAGGATAAAATTCCATTTTGATTGAATTAGGATAATTAATCTTGGGCATAACATTATTATTTTTCCTCCATATCTCCAACCTTAAAAAATGAGTGACTAAAAGACCCAAAAAAACCATCTAATCTATCATTTATCCTTATGTATCTAAAATAGATGTTAACCTCAAGATTTCAAAGCAAGGTAAGTAGGCCAATATGGGAAGGAGCTTCCCATCAAGGCATGTCTATTAGACACCTGTAAATAGCATCAGATTCAAAATTATCCCACATGAAGACCAAAAAGGACCTCCAAATAGGGAAACATTCTAATAATTTGGGCCTTAGTACAAGATCCTTCCCAACATAAAGGATAACAACATCAGTAAAAGAATCCATTCAAAACCTAGTCAATATTTGGTAGAAAGCATAGCCTAAACCTTTACTAATATCAACAAATCATAATTATTTCACATTATCCTACAACATGAGATGCTCTTGTATAATGTCCACTAGTTGGTCCTTTAGGGCCTACACACCCCAACTTAACAACAACCACTGAGGATAATATAAAAACATTTTGTTATGGAATGAATTTTATTAATACCCATATAATCATACCTTTTTCATCATGGATTTGACTTGATTGAATTGGATATAAAAATAAAAATTTAATATATATTCCATATACACTTGTTGATTCATTTTTATAGACATGTTAAGGTTCAGTGATATTTAACACATCAATCCTTGAACCAAGCATAGAGTTTTCATTTCATCCTAAAATTGTTATTAAATCAATTGGTTATAAGCATATCCACTTCATAAGATAGGATTTGAATAAGACTATAAGTCCCTTATTCTTACATACAATTTGTTTTTGAGTTTTTTAATGAAACTAAAAAATCTAAGAATGCTAAATCTTTTGACCGCAAATATATAATTTGATGCAAACGTTTTCAAAGTTATCATCCCCAAGTCAAAATATACTATGTAAATGATTAATTGTTAGAAGTCAATAATTGACCAAAAAAATGAAAATAAAATCAAAGGAAAGTGTAAAATTGGTTGTCTATATCCTTGTTAGATTTTGGTTAGATATTGAACACAACCCAAGAATACACCTAGTGATAAGCAATCCATCAAAACTTGACATATGCTTAAACACATATCAAAACCTAAAGTATGATTGAGTACATACTAGATCCTGACACCCCTATAGACATGCCCTTTAGATTCTACCTTTTATCTTTGAAGACATCAACACATGATACACTACACTACCGAACAATCATGAGGATACAAATGCTTACTCATGCACCTTAAGTTTTATGTCATTAATCCACAAGATTTATTTTCACACAAGAGGGTTTATATATTATCTTCAAATCTCTTTTATTTACCCATTTTTACTCATTCCTCTATACTATAATTTACAATCCTATATTCTTTTGAACTTTAACATTGTAGGGGTTCATCGAGTCAGATTATTTTAAATCAATAAGATTTAGGGTTTGTTTTTGATAAATTTGACATTAATATTCATAGGGTTTACTCAATATTTAACCATGTTTGTATAATAATTCATATTGTAAAGGTGTATAGGATATTTGTTTGATATTTATGTGTTATGTGCTCATTTTGTTATTGTATAAGTATAGTTTTTCCTATCTTCATGACTTGTAATAGGATATAATATAAATAGACTCCAATTTTGGTGCCAAGTAAGAGAATAAGATGAACATTCATAGATTGGAAATGTATATATATAATTTTATTTGTAAGAAGAAAAGGATTCCACTTTTGAAGAGATCAGTAGAGATTTATCTAGTTATGGTTTCCTGTGTGATTTCTTATTGTGTTACTTGCATAGATTCTTATGTATAATGTTTGGTTATTTTCTATCTAATTAATTAGAATTATTTATTTTTATTTATGAAACACTAGTTTTTATGAATTCCTAAATAATTCAAGATAATTAATGCTTACTATGTTTCTGTTATCCAAACTCCTATATGAATACAATAAATTATTCTATGCACATGAAGTAAATCATAATTATCTTCATCCTTAACATGATATGATGCTTCAAGAACCTCTACTAACAATGGTTTGGTCAGTGTGGAACAATCCTTTCAAAGAAAATTATGCTAAGATGGTTACCAAAGTAGAGAGATATTGAGGTATGGCTAGACCAAAAAATATGTAATTTTATAAAAGAAGAATAAAAAAGGACCAATCTTACCATGTAATAAATCATTCAAGAGCATACTTATGGAGAGATTTATAAAAGAATTTGGTGAAATTTACATAAATTATTTGATAATTGTCTATCATGGTTGGAATATTATTACTTTAATCCAAGGATGGAAGAAAATATAATCCAAACTAAATAAAATAGAGACTAATTGCAGTGATTGGAACCAACTAGACAATATTAATAGATCATTGGGTTGATACTATAGTATATGGGTATATAACTAAGTTTTTAGTTCAAGGATACATATCTTTCAAAGGTTCAAATGACTTTTTTGTTAGAGTAATTTCATGGAATTTTTCGCAGTGACTACCTATCCTTGTGAAGATGTTAGTTGTGGATAAGGCCATGGTGTCTACTCTGGTTAATATGGAGTAGTCACTTCAGTCATATGGGGGTGTGTAAGACATGATAGTGAATGATTAATAGATGATTAGACATGTATTTAACCTAAATATATAGTGGTGACATGAGGCAAGAAAAGTTAGAAGAAAACTTTGTGTTTAAAACATGAGTTTTGATAGTATAATAGATGGAGTAAATAGAATAATACCCAGGTAGTTGTGAGTAGAGTTAAGAGTAGCAGTAAAATAGATTAAGAATGAGTAGATAGATGTGATGAATGAGATGAAATAAATGCATAATTAAATATGAATAAATATGATATTATATAAAAATATGAATCATGATAGAAAGAAAGAAGTGACAAAGAATGAGATGAAGAATATATGTTTAAAGAAGAAGGCAAGAATTATGTAGAAGTAGATCAGTTAGATGATAGACATAGTGCATATTTAAAAGAATAGGTATTATAATAAGTACATGAATTATTAACCAAATAAATATAACAAAGTCTCAAAGTAATCATAATTTTAATCTTAGAATAAGAATAAGTCATAGGAAAGAATCATTCAGCATAAGAGCACACATCCCCATAGCCAAATTTCTTATATTCCACTAGAATTTTTCAACCAAATGAATAAAAATATAATATTTGGGAAGGTTTATTTTTAGAATAGGTGTATTTTTTAGTACTATAATTGAAACAACCTCAATTTTGAAAGTATTGAAAGCCATAGGGTTCGTTGAAACCAAGTAGATAAAATTAGGAATCACAAAACCACAAAGTGTGTAGATTAACTTTCCTAGTGAATAGGTAAATATTCATAGTAAACAAACATGATCACACAAATATCCTCCCATTATAGTATTTACATAATATATCCCCTCAACACTAATTTATAAAATGGGTGATGTAGGAGCATTTATAAACCTGGTGACATAAGATGGTTCTACGGACCCTAACTAGTATTTACTAACATGTGAGATGAGATGGAAATATAAGGGTATTGATAATGAGGCTATAAATAAGTTTGAGTTGATAGGGCCATTTAATGTAAGAGAAATTAAGTTTATGTACCATAGATAAATCATTTAGGTAAGTCTACAATAGGTTAATGAATGACTTATCATAGAATTTAAAATAAAGAAATGTATAAGTCAGACTATTTAATACCTTAAGGAGATTAGGATAAATTCTAGAGAATCAATCTATGACTATGATCATAGGTTATCTAAATTTATGAATAAGGAAGAGTTTGTTTAAGTGGATAAAGATAAAGTTGCATGGTTTGTCAAAGGATTGTGTTTTAGGATTAGGTTTATTATAACACATACTCAATATGCTACTAAGGAATATGCTAGAGTTATTTCTCTATAAGTGGATAAAATTGAAGAATATTAGGAAGATCCTATAGTGGGTTCTAATATTGAAAATTCATTTCAATATTTTATGAAGAGGATGGAACAATATCATGAAGCAAATAAACCTAAGCTAAATATATGGTGCATGGATTTTAGGAATGATGGAAATTACAAAAATGATTGTCCTAAAATCAAGATAGAGTTCTATAAAATTTTTAGATTATTAGGGAATACAACAATGTATTGCCATGACTTGTAACAATATGTCAAAAGTCCATAGATTTTATACTGTAACATTTTTAAGTCACATAATCCTGATGAAAATAATTTTAGGGGTTTGTGATAATTGAAAGAAGACACTACAAAGAATGTATTCACCATCATTATGCATCAAGTGTCCTCAGTGAAGTAGATGATTCCAAGCCTAGAGGTTGATAAGGGTTTACAAACCAAGCATATCCATAATGGATTCCTAGTTTGCCTCAGTACCAGCCTCAAGGTATATCTAGATAGACCCCTCATTCATCAAGTTGGACACCACCATCACCACAATACTAGTACATAGCACATTGGAACTCAAAAATGATAGATCATCAAAAAAATAATTAGACCTTATGATTTACGTAGAAATAATTTTTAATTGGAGATAATACCCAATAGAATTAATATTGGAATACATTGTAATAATAGAGAGGTTATCAATCAAACATAGGAGGATCTAGGGGTGGATATAGAGGAGGTTACCATGATGGTAGAGGAAATAATTACCAATGCCATCTATTTCAATGTTATTTTTGTGGAGAGTATAATAATGCAAAATGCAATTTCCCTTTAAATCCATAAATATAATCTTATTGCATATATTGTAGAGTATATGATTAGTAAGAGAGAAAAGATTGTCTTGTCTTAGAAAAACAAAGAAAGGAAAAGGTAATTGAGAATGTCAACATGGTGAATATGCAACCTAAGGAGGATGCATTTATGAATGCCATCACAAGACACAAGCATGTAGAGAGAGGATTATCTCCTTTAGAAATGCCTTGAGACTAGGGAGTCTACAAACACAAACTAGGATAGATACTTGGATCTAGTTATAGAAAAGGGGCTCATTATGAATCTATGTAGATGTTGAAAAATATTCAACATCAAAACATTATTGAAGGAGATGCTATAATAATAGATGCCTAAATATATGGTCAGATTGTGTGCATTATGCATTAGGATGGATTTGTTATTACACTGATAAATTTACTAAAGATTTTAAGTCACTACACAATGAAGACATCTTTCATAACATCACAAACTTGATACATAATTTAATGGAATATATGCAATGAGGACAATAGAAGATATAAAATCTTGTTTGGTATGTCAAAACAAAGAAAACATCGGATGCAGATGTGTAAATCAACATTGAATTTATAGAATATCAAAATCCAAATGTTGTCTTTGACTTTGGCATCAAAGTCAACATGATCCCTAGGTCCACATAAGAGGTGATTGGATGAATAGTTATAAGTTATATCCTAGTGAATTTAAGCTTAACATACTATGGAAGAGTTGACCCCATTGATAGATTAGAATATGTTGAGAATAAAGTCAAAGAAATGAGCCTAGGAGGTGATTTTGAATTCATTGATATGAAGATAGTAGCCACTCATTATCCTATGCTTATTATCAAAAAATGGGCATATGATGGTTAGATGGTTATCAATATTGTGTAAAATAAACTAGAGGTGCATCAAGGTGATAATATTATCATCATTACTCTAAATAAGGTGCACAAACCTACATCATTCTAGTTGAACTAGACTCTCCTTATGTTGCATATGAAACCAACTAGATGAAGGTAAACTCTGAAGAGAACCTAAAATCTATATGCACATCCAAGTTTAAATTATTATATGAATATACTAAACCTCAAGTATAGTCTTTACTCAGTCAATAGTTGAAGACATATTAACAATGGAAGTCCAAACCAGTAGATACTAAACCATTGTCACATCAGCTTGTCATAGAGGATTGTGAATCCATGTCTACTAAGTCCACTACTCTCTCAAAAGTTGGTTTTTTCTATCAATTAAATGATCATATGCAGGATTATATAGATCTAACTAGAGAAGGTAGTTTGACTTGGGAAATATATTTTTTTAGTGTAGTTTCAGATACACATCTACTTAATCGGTATCTTGGTGATCACAAAATCTAACCTATGAGAATGGTTTTCACCCATGAGAGAAAAATTCCTTTGTATTATGTGACTGATGATATCAATCAATTCATTTTGAACCTATAAGTCCATGTAGCCACCATTTCCTAGTGGGTCAGTCATTTGAATTATGTTTTGAAGTGAGTTATAGTGACACAATGGGTAATTCATAGAGATGATATTCTCAATTGTGGAGATGCATGTACACTTATGATTAACATATTTCAAATACCATAAGAAATTATAAGTAATTGGACATTATTTAAAGAAGGTGAGTGCCACAAAATCCATATCCAAAAATATTTTGAGGTTTGGAATTAAGAACATGTGGCACTGAAGTACTAGTTTCACATCTTTCATTACACACTTGCCCCTTTACCACCATCATGGTATATGCATCAAAAACATAAGAGGAAGACAAAACATTGGGCATAGATGTAAAGTGACTTCATATATACTTTTGTCTTTGAATATGAGAATCCTATGGTTCATAATGCATATATAAAAATCAAACATTTTCTATGTCATGGTTGTATAAAAGATTTAAGTACCATGATGAAATATACTACAAAAAATAACACAACCTGTGACCTAAATACAACATTACAAAGATATAAAGTAGCCATCATGGAAGAATAATCTCTTATTTAATCATGCCACAAAATATATGATGAAGAGGAGGAAATTGATGATTCAGATACTAATGATGATGATGATGATGATGATGATGATGATGATATCAATATGACTAATTTATTTAAACCTAAAAGGCTAGTAGAGCCATTAAAGGACCCCATCACAAAACCCACTAAAGAAGACAAGATATGTAGCATACAAGTTCGAAAATAGGAATGGAAATGAATGGTACAAAAATATGTTTCTAAGAAAAAGCATAATATTTATCAATATCCTATCAAAAATCACATGGAAAACATTAGAAGTGAAGAGATTCCTTAACTAGCACATATAGGTGACTATTGGACTAAATCTAATGTTTTAGAAGGTATGAAACTTTTATGGGATTATTAAAATGTGTTTCCTACTAAATTTTTCATAGTATTTGATCCATCCCAAGTAAAAATCCATATCAAACTCAAGGAGTGCATAGGACCCATAAAAAAATGGACATACAAATTGAATCCAAACTTGAAGTTAAAAGTGAAGGTTGAACTAGATAAAATTCCTTTTCTACATGGTGATTATTGAATTTTTAATGATGCATGTTTGAATGATCCATTTTGTATTCCCTTCACAGTTGAAGTTTTAGAATCTATTATAGGTCATGAAGTCAACTCTTTCATAGATGGCTTCAGTGACTATTATCAAATACCCATTATAGAAGAACATAGAGCTAAAATGAACTTTACCATGGAATGGGGATCCTTTGCATATAAGATAATTCCTTTTCTCCTCAATAACACACATGTAATTTTTTTTTGAGTAGTGGTGAATGCATTTAAGGATTTTATTCATGACTTCATATAAGTCTATCTCAATGATTGGATAGTTTTTTCTTTATTTAAAAAACATTTTTCTAAACTATGTCTCGTTTAATAATGTTTCCATGCTCTGTGCATTGCCATAATTTTGAAAAAGTGCTTATTTTTTACACCTTTTGTTGTATTTCTAGGTCATGTGGTGTGCAATGAAGGTTTTTTGGTGGACTGGGAAAAAAATTGTAGTCATTCTAAGTATGCCTCCACCAATCAGCTCCATGAAAGTGTGATACTTTTTAACCATATAGGGTACTATCATAATGTTTTCAAGGGATATGAAGCCATTTCAATCCATTGGATTATTTACTATGAAAAGGTACAAAGTTTATCTAAACTTTTTAGTGTCAAGTAGCCTTCATCAAACTAAAATAAAGACTGATCATTGCACCTATTCTCATCTTTCCTAATTGAAAAATTCCCTTTCATATTCATGTTGATTGCTTTTATATCACAATCAACATTGTGATTTCATAGCTAGGAGATGGTGGAATAAACCACCCCATACATTTTTCAAGTTGAAAGTTATATGATACATAAAATAATTACATGACAATTGAAAGAGAAGCACTAACTATAGTGTTCACACTATAGAAATTTTGACACTATCTTCTTATAACACCATTTGAAGATTTTACCAATCATTGAGCTTTGTGATAACTTATCAATAGTATTATGCTCAAAGGATGCATTTTAATATTGTTGATGCTCTTTCAAGAATGCCAATTTTGCATTAACATTAATCTAGGAAGATAAAATGTGGGGCTGAATCATCTCAATCACATCACAAATGGGGAAGAATCAGAAGAGATATAGGAAGATTCTCTTCATACTCATGTATTTCACATTTTTGTGATCCCTAAAGACTTTAGGGAAATTTCTAATTTCTTACAACAAGGAATATTCCCTATGAAATACCAAGAAAGAGATAAGAATCTTTTTATTACCAGAGCTTTACCATATACTATTATAAATGGGCTCTTGTATCAATTAGGGAAACATGTAATAATGCATAGGGTAGTTATTGAACATGAATAACCAAAGATTTTATATGGGGCATACCAAGGAATAGTAAGAGGTCATTTTTATAGAGAAGTTATTGTAAGGAAATTGTTACAAAGTGGGTTATGGTGGTCCAAACATTTTTAGGATGCACATAGAGTAGCATAACATTATAATGTATGTCAACTCATGGGTAAACCAATCCATAAGGATGAAATGAATTTTCAACCTTTATTAATCAAACAACCTTTTGAATAATTAGGGATCAATTTTTTAGGACCTATCAATCCCCTAAGTAAATGCAAAAAAAGTAAGGTATATTATCATTATGACATATTAATTTATCAAATGGGTTACAGCTACTATACCTAGTTATGGTATGAAGGACGCAGAAAATTTCATTTATCAGAATATCATTACAAGGTTTGGATGTCCCATAAATCTCATTAGTGATCAAAAAACACACTTCTTGAATAGTACCCTCAAAGCTTTTATTGAAGAATTCATGATTTTGCATCATAAAAGCATTTCATACCATATACAAGATAATGTCTAAGTTGAGGCTTTTAATAAAGTTTTGGGTAAGATTTTGACAAATATATGTGATTTCAAGAGAGATGATTGGGAATATCACATTCTTACAATTATTTGGGCATATCGCATGCACTATAAGAGGGATACAAGTTTTAATCTATTCTAGTTGGTCTATTGGATTAAATAAATAATGCCAATGGAATACTTGATACCTATTCTACATATTATAATGGTCATGAGACTAGGGTATCATGTGTTTCTCATTAATAAGCTTATCAAACTAAATAGGATAGATGAGTATCGACATAGAGCATCTTAGATGTAATAAGTTAATAAGCAGAGCTAAAAAGCATGGCATGATAGGAATCTACTCATTAAGGAATTTCACAAAGATTTTTGGATAAATTATAGATTAGATGGAAAGGGCCTTACATTATACATGAAATATCATAGTAAAGAAACATTATTTTGAGAGATATGTAGGGAATTATTTTTCCAGGTTAGGTGAATGGCTATAGTCTTAAGACCTACCACCAATAGTCTTAGTTGATCTCTTTATTTTAAATGAGTGGGTGTTAAGTAGTATCGAGTAGATTAGGATTTCCCATTTTTGTATGTTTTCTTATATGTTTCATTTTCTATGTGTGCATGTGTGTGCTTTTAAATGATCTCTTCAACTAATTTAGAAACTAGGATAACAAGTATAGTGTGCATGTACACAAAATGATTTAGGTACACTATCATTAACATCATTAGGAGTGAAAGGAAATAATTATGTCCAGGAAATGTATGCTCAAGTCACATCAACCAAGATCTTTACCATATAATGGTCATCCCTAAGAATTTAATGCAAGATCCAAGGTTTAATTGATCTAATTTTTGCCAAATTGGTGAATGATCAACATAATCCATTCATACTCTAGTATGGACAAAAAATTAGAATAATGACATATCTTGATGCATGTACCAATGGCTAACTACCTTAATTTATAGATTGGATAAGATTTATCACATCAACATTTACATTGATGTCTAACAGACAACTTAGCATGACATTTATGTAGAAAATAATAGGCATGAAATATACAAAGGAATAAGGTTATGAACCAAGTCTAAATTTCATCCTTGTAAATATTTTCATGATCTAATGTTTTAAGAGCTGAGATAATTTATACTGCATAGAAAGTAAAACGATTTTCAATTTCACTACTCAGATAGCATGGATCATTTGTAACTCATTATAAGTTTGATAGATGTTTAGAAGGAAGTAATTGGTGTCAGCCTTGTGCTTTATCAAACAAATTGCACTTATCTATATCCATTTGATTACCTTTGAGTGGTAGAGTAGAAATTCTTATGACTAGATCCCATCAATGTTATGAAACCATTGGCTATTACATCCCCACATTGATTCCATAACAAAAACATCAAGAGACTACTTCTAACTCCTACATTCAATTATTTGGGGGAGTTTTTATAAATATTTTTTTCCATTACAATGATGGAAACATTTACATTGGCCCCTACACCATGATATTAATCAACATATAAGTAATGGCCTAATCTTGGGGCGTGCCTATGGAAGTTGATTCTATTACTATATACAAAAAAATAATGCCTCATATCCTTTAGGAGTTCAAATATTTATATGTTCAAGGGACTCAAGGAATCCAAATTGAATAAACTCAATATGAACTAGTGTGCATCCTATTCAAATGCAATACATGAAGATTCTAGTAGACCAACAAGTCTATAAATAAAATTCCAAAGGGGTGGTGGACACTACACATCACATGATCCACCATAATTAGTAGTTCAATCAGCTTGAATACTTTGTCCAAGATATGTTGACAAACATCCACAAGTGTTGCATGACTTCGAAGCAAACCTTCTAGTACTAGTTTCTCATATTTCTATTGTGTTTCACACAATAGAAGTCCCTTGAAGGAAAGACGCACCCTAACATTGACTATTGGGTAGCTTAATAATTATAAAAGCTAATATGAACACCTAATCATGCTACCCTAGTACAAGAGGGTAAATTCAAAACATGGTGGGAAGAGTGTTTTGAATTGATCACCACATGTCCTCAAGTGTTTCCAAACATCATGAAATATATAGGACACCATGATGTTATCAACTTACTAACAAAAGGGGTCTTCATAGACATTTACAGGCTACCAAGGTCACCATTTGGACCTCTACCATTATTTGTTACTATATCTATAGTGTAGGCCAAAGTTGCCAAGAAAAAATCTTATGCATCCAAGCATGCAACACCGCTCCAAGCCATAACACCTATCACAATAGTCCCTTTAGTATAGAAACAATAGGAAGTCATATCTGTAACCATAAAAAATAAAACATAAGCTCTCTATCAAATAATAACCACCATCTCCTCCAATGAAGTGCAAGACAAGGAGTACCATAAACCTAGTTAGATGACCCTAAGGTGCCCTAGATTATAAGATCTTATGATCTACCTCAAATGGTAATGGATGAGTAGAAGTTATACCAGGTCATGGTCACATATATGGTAGGATATTTCTATGACAAGGAGGAAGAGGAGGAGTTCTTCTTCTTTAAGGCAGTGCGTATGATCCAAATGCATAAGAAGTTTTTTCCTAGTCTTTGGGTGGAATTAGCACCATGCCCTACATCCATTATGGTCAACACTGTGAGAGAAGAAGCTGAGCAAATGTAATGAAGGACCAACTTATTTGTGTAGTAACCTTCTACCACCTTCATAACTAGTGATGTCTTTATTCCATTACTATAAATTCCATAGGAGTCTCTAGTCTAAATACCCATAACTTGACAAAAGGTTAAAGTTTTTCCTACCCTATAATAATGCATATTTGGAAAGATAGTCATAGTATAGGAAGTACAAAATTTTCCATCTTCAACTTCCCTACCACCCAAATTTAGGTTGTTTACTTTGGGGCACAATAAATCACATGTCTCCATCTACATGGTCCAACCAAGAGGTTTTCTACCTTCACAATAAGTACTAGAGGTTAAAGAGATCACACCTAAACAACTTACAGTTGAAGAAAAAAAGCTTCATGGGAGGAAGTAACTCACATAGTAAAACAATGAGTGAAATATGAGGAAACTAAATGCCAGAAGGAGTAGGCCCAACAACAATCTCAAGAATCAATTTGGTAAGATAAATAAGCTAAGGCCACACAAAATTCCAAAGATGAAAAGTTTGATCAACAAAAATATATTGAGGTGGCCAAGAAAGTACAAAAAATTAGTCATGTAGAAAAGCATGCATAGAAGGCACATCAAAAGAATATGGCCAAAGAAAAGAAGAAAAAATATACTATGCTCACTACCAAGGCCAAGGTTGAAGAAGATAAGTAATAACAGGACATAGTAGCATAGGCAAAGAAGGCTCTAGAGGATGTTACTTCTACAAAATAATAAGCTAAAGAAGCTATGAAGAATAAGAAAGTAAAAGAAGATGAATCCCTGCATGAATAATAGGCCTAAGCATAGGAACAACAAGTTCAACCAAGGTATAGATGACCTAGTGTAATAGGCATAATTTAAGGCTTAACAAGCCAAGGCTACTATGCTTGAGGGATAGAGGAAGGAAGAAGAGCATGTGTAGAAGCTATGGGATAAGGATCAAGAGAAAAATAAAGTTTCATAGAATGAACTCAATAGGAAGGAAATAGAAGAAGCTAAGAGAATGAAAGATGAATATTATTCATATCACATAAAGTTTCTAGAAGAGGCTATGGCACAAGTTGAGTTCAAGAAACTAAAGCATCCAAAAGACCAAATTATAGCTTCAAAAAGTGTGTAATAACTAGTACTGCCTTTGGGAGTAGTTTGAATAAGGGATGTTCCAAATGTGGGTGCTTGACACACCACTTTCTCTCTTCCACTTGTGACTATGCCATGACCTAACCTTTAGTGACTGTAGGAACATTAACAACATCCCTCCTTTAGTAGGAAGCCTTGTTGGATGTCTACAAATTACTAGTAAAGAAATAGTTAGAGGGCACTACAACATTTTAGGAGTCTATTGCGTAGAAGGACACCTCTCTATAATAACACATGGATTAATCCAAGACCAATAAAATTGAGTTAAAGGATCACCTAAATGAATCTGCCAAGCTTATCTAAGACACTTGTCCCAAGTTGGTCACTAGAGAAATTGGGGACCATGTCATGGTTGATGAACATAGACTTAGGACACTTATCTCTGAGTTAACTAAGGACTAGAGCACAACATACAAAATTTATGTAATCATAACATTGGGGTAAGATGTTAATGTTAATGGTACAAGAGGAGTATCAAGGAATGTTTGATGTTACCATACTTCAAGCACAATAGGTCACATGAATCTTTTTGGACTAGAAGCAACAACTAGATACCTCTTTAGCTAATTTTAACATATATTTTACAAAGGCTACCAGCACCAAAGCAACCATGGACAACCAAACTAACACTTGGGAGGTGACGGATGGAACACTTCAGGAGTCACTCAATGTCAAGGATAATGTGAATTACAACCTCATAAATTAGTAGAGAAAACTTTTGTGTAGTTATTTCATCGACTTCCAAGCTCAAAGACACATAGATAAGATGGAACAGTTGCGTGGAGAAATTTAGACAAGGGTTATAAACACCAAGGAAACATTAAGCATAATTGATTATGCATACCTGAAATAGATCATTTGCTATCATGATCCATTGTGCACCCTATATTGGTTGATCCAAGAAGTGATGTTGGACTGGAATGCCTACAAAAAAATCTAACTCCTTCCATAAGTGTAGTGGCCTAGATTCTCAATGCACCTATGTATAAGCCACCTTTAGAACATTAACAAATCATCACTCAATGTAAGGTTTTTTAGTCCCAATATAAGGACTCTTTTTGTCAATTATAATCTACATTCATGCCACTACAATCAATTTAAGTACTAAGTAGAGTACCAATTTTGAAATTTTTATATAACATTTTGTATTGGGATAATTTACTAAGATAAGTGGGGCCAAGATGGTTAAAAACCCATAAAGGGTGGCCACCTAGTTATGCCATTCTATTGAAAATATGCAAAGGGTGGTAGGTTGGTATGCTACTTAGTTAAAAACCTAAAGGGTTACTAAGTAGTGTGTAAGAGGTAAAAAATAAAAATAATGCCTTGAGTGATTATTATGACTCTTACTGGTCTAACCATTTCATCAGCCTCTAGTCACTTGTGCTTTCTTAGAGATCCTATAATGTTTTCTTGAGATGATACAACATTGCAAGTCTAGGAAAGTGTAAGTAGAAGAATTTGGCTTATAAAGTTGTATAGGATATTTCTCTCATATTCATGCATTATGTACTCATTTGGGTCATTGTATAAGTATATTTTGTCCTATCTTCATGACTTTTAACTAGCTAAAATATGAATAGACTCCACTTTTGGTGTCAATTATGAGAAGAATATGAATAGTCATAAACTCATATCATATATATATATATATATATATATATATATATATATATGTATATATATATATATATATATATATGTATATATATATATATATAATTTTTTTTGTAAGAATAAATTGGTTACAATTTTGAAGAGATCAATAGAGATTTATCTAGTTCTGGTTACCTTTGTGATTTCTTATTATGTTCCTTGTGTACGTTCTCATTTATAATGTTTGGTTACTTTCTATCTAATTAACCTAAATGTTTTATTTCTATTTATGAAACATTGGTTTTTCTTAATTCCTAAATAATGCAGGCTAATTAATACTTACTATGTTTCTATTATCCAAACTATTGTATGAATATAATACACTATCATATGCAAATAAAATAAATCATAGTTCTTTATGATGCTTTAGGAACCTCTACTAATAGATCAATTACTCGATCATTTATTTCATAGCTCTAAAATATTTTTTTAGAATTCAAATTTTAGTGGTGAAAATTATTGGGGTTGACTACTAGTCCATTCATCATCTGGATCTGAACTCTATAGCATATAATTTGGTGGATTCTTACATTAACCCATTATTTAGTAGATTCTAATATTTTCTCAAGCCACCACTAGACTCTGAAGCTTGCCTAAACACCTATCAAGATTTGATACGCTATTAGACACCCCTTAATAATTTTACATATAGATGTGAAAATATCAAAACCCAATCAATTGTTTAAAACACCATTAGAGTATGATCACTTGTCAAGCACACCATCACAATTTTACCCTCTATTAAACAAACCCATGGACTTTGATTTCTAATTAAACACATTCCAAAACCTACATTCTACTCAAACACTCATTAGATTCCACATCTTATTCAAGAACACCATGAAATCTACTTTCTCCTTAAATAAGGTCAAATTTTCATCTCTATTCACAAATTTAACTCAAGTTCTAATTTTTATCATAGGAAAATGATATTCACCAAATTTCAAAATTTGGGACTTCAATCAAAGATGCTCCTAATAAAAGAATCCCAAAAAAGACTCCTAAAAAGGGTCTCCAATTATAAGAAGATAGACATGAAGTATTAGTTTCAAATGGTTGTTCAACCCTCTCATCTAGATTCAAACATTGAATAAATAATAGATATTGATTTATGTCACATAAACATGTAATAATTATATAATATAATCAATGGAATCAATAAGACATTATGGATAAAGCATCCATGATAGTGGAATAGGTCCAACAGTTACCTTTCATATTTCAATATAATTTATAAAACTAGTACTAACAATGATTAAAAACTATAATGTAAAAAATGGGTAAGTCAAGAATCCAAAAGAATAATATATATTATGTTTATGTCTAAATAATATTTATCATATTCTATACCTGACATTCAACTATTTTCTAATTTAACTCTCACATCTATTCAACTATTTTTCGATTCCTATATTATTTCATGTTCTAAATGGGTCAAAATGAAATGTTCTAAAAATCCAAGGGATGCATCAACAAGGATTTATAATAATCTTTCCAGGTTTTAATTAATGAATGATATCAATTATATGAACACACTCTTGCATAGAGTGGAGGGGATCCTAGTAGCAAAAAGTTTACAAACATGGATGTACAAATATATATGTATCATTCATCAAAATAAGTAATACATCAATTAAGGACAATTTATTAGTGATCATATTAACACACAACTAAAATAGATTAATACCACTTCTAAATTAAATATTAAAGAATACCTTTATTTGATGCTAGAGACCTAATTTAAAATATTATTGGCTCTTCATATTAACATGTGCACGTTAAAGACTATCAGATGGATGTGATGAAGAGAAAGACATGATAATATATGATTACTCATGATTCAATTTGGAATATGTTATTGTATTTTGACATAGTGGAGCTCAAGAAGAATATAGTAGATGATGAATATACATTAGAATCCATATATGAATTGGAATGAATTAAATCAAAACCTCTTATAAAATTATATTTTCACAAGAAATAATATACTCCACACATTGATAGGACCCATGGTGTGATGAATAGGACTCTAAAATGACTAAAAAGTGAAGGTATTAATGTTGGTAAAGTTAGATTTCCTCTTCCCATGAAGGAGATAAAATTAGGAACTAATCATTTACAAAATCAAGTAGAAATGGTGACATATTTATTGGTAATAAATAGTAAAGATTCAAAATCAATTAAATAAGAAATTTAAGTTGAAGATATCACAAAAGTTGTTCAAGTTTAAAACCCACTCAAGTTGAAAATAAGAAGACTATGTGAAAAGTTCCCAAGTACTCCAAGCATTTATATTTTAGAGTAAATTCATTTAGATAGTATTTCCCAACCTCAACTCTAGTAAATAATATTAAATATTAGTTTCTAGATTTAAATACATTTTTTATATTAGAGTCATATGTTCTTTCTCAACTTGATACTTTAATACCATTGCCTCTTACCCAAAATGTTGAATTACCTATTGAATATTCTCCTAAAACACCAAATGATACTTTAATTAAAGATAAATGTGAAATTGAATTAGAAAATTATAAATTCTTTTAAAATCCTCCCCCTTCCTATGATACTCAAAAGGAATATAGTATTATTATTGTACAATAATATCCTAGTGCAAAAATCCCTAATTAGTTGAATGAAATAGTAAAGAAAATAAATAATGTTGTGCATCGAAAGGATACTCATTTTATAATATTTTCAAGTGTTCATCCTCATGAAGCCAAGAATCCCAAAACAATCTCTAGAATAACCAAAAATCAAAAAGAAGAAAGATATACATAATTAGAAGTTCCTCCCATTAAGAAATATAAATACAATGTTGAATCCTATGATTATCAAATCACTAAGGTCCACTTGGGGAAAGTTATAAGGGAAGGTGTGAAGGAAAATATCCAATCTACAACTGGTACATTATTCAATAAAATAGATCAAGAGAAGGTATCTAAAGAATATTTTAGAGAAAAGCTTGAGCAACTAACATCACTGATTTAAGAACTGGTAAGGCCAATTCAATCTTCTCATTCAGTTGTTCATAAAATTTATGACATAGAAACATTAAATATTCTAGAAGAGATTAGTCACATGGGAAAGGAAACAAAATAATGGTCTAAATAGTTTTTGTATTAATGTATCACTACCATTCACATAATGAATATTGTGTGTTCTGAGATTCAATCTGAATATGATCAGGTAACTGAAGATGAAAATAGATATGATCAATAATTATATAAATAGAATGGATCCATTCTCGTGTTGGAATATTTTTTCTATACTTGTCTAGATGAACATATTAAAAAAAAAGTTATCAAAAAATAAGAACGTGTGTACCTCACTGAGTTTTCTGGATCTTCTAATTTAGGGTCCATATTATCAAATAAACTATAAATAAATTCAATGACTCTAAATAAATGGGAGGTGATGTTCTCCTTATAATAACTGAAGGAAGAGGAAAATTAAATTCAAACTCACATATGATAATGAGAAATTAGTTTATGATGAGAGCATTGTCAATTAATGGAAGAACAATATTGAATATAAGCTAAGTCTCAAGTCTTCATTTAATTATGAGTCAATTTAGATGTTTATTAAGTATCATAACAATTTCGATAACCTCAATGAATTACTTAAGAGAATGTAAGAAACAAGACTAAAGATGATGGAATTATATTCTGATACAAAAATAGGTTATACATATTGAAATGGTCCAAATAAATACAATGTAATATAAATCATGAAATGTTTCATGAAATCTAAGAGAAGAAGTCACAACCTCAAAAAGTCAAGATTCATATTATTCCCAACATATGAATAAAAGTAGCTCATCATCATATTTTGATTTATTTTATACCTTGAGTTTTTTAATTTATTCTTGTAAATTTAAATTAACATAGTTTTGTAATGAGTATTTTTCACATTGTATGTCTCCTTTGAAAAATTCAAGTCATGAAAACTTGTGAACATGATTTTGCAAGATGTGCAAATTTTATTGTATTTTACAAAAACACCAACACATTTTTGTAAATTATGTAAATTTATTTATGTATTTTTACTAATTTTAAAAGTGTGAAATTTTTCTATTTAATTTTTACAAGTCTCTAAAAGTCCAAAAAATTGGTTATGTGATGCAGAGGATAGATGAACTTTCTTACACTTTGTCTTGCTTCATAATGTAATTCTTGGATAATGGATCACTAGTTCATTATTCATTTATTATTTCTAGTCTTATTTTAATTAATTGGTTATTATTTACACTCTAAATATTCTCATTATAATCCTTTATACCTCTTGATTCAATGTACACATATGTCAACACTCCATCTTACTCATAAAATAACTCTACATGCTTTAAAACACAATCTAGTAGCCTTATTTAAGGATTTTCACCTTGTACAGAGTAATATAGATGTAATTTGAGAAACAAATAATTTATTTAGATACCCTTTATCTATAATCACCCCTTAGTGAAGTTTCAAGTTCAAACTCTCTGTAGAAATCCTTCTTCTAACACATCTTAGCTCTCTGTTAGGCCTAATTAGGAATTTATAAACCATGTTTGAAAATAACTCCTCATAACCATAAGGAACTATAATCAAGAACACCAAAAGCTTCATAATATTATCACTTACCCTCAAGGATATTAAATAATAATATTTTAGAATATTGCACTGGTTAGTTCTCTTGGAAACTTGATTTCAATTCCAAAACCCTAGTTTTGTTTTGATTATGTTTTATAGGACCTGAGAGCATTAAAAATTATTTTCCATAATTCACACAAGGTTTTGAAAAGCCTTGAAAGTTTATTCACATAATTGTGCCTCTTTTCCACCTTTTCAAGTTGATATTGTACCTAATTATATGTTCAGACAGTGTTTATAGGCTCTTTTTTAACACTACCTTGATAGTTTGGATTCCTAACAATGAAATTCAATTCTATCCAATATAGATGAGAATTAACACACATCTATACATATATTAATTATATTAAATACCAATTATAAAGTCTCTTCTCAACTCTTCTACAAAGTTATTGGTCTCAGTTCATGTATGGACACAGTCTGTAGGGTCTACAGGTGTTATCTTGAGGATTAAAACTTCACCAAAGAGTTTTATAATCTGCCAACATTGTATATGGATTTAAAAAATTCCTTATACCCTATGGAGTCAATACTTAATCATTTTTATGCTCCTATCATACACATTCTCAATACCTTGTTCCTGATTGTATTCCAAACACAGTTTCAATAGGATTGCAATGTTCACCAATACAAATGACTATAATAAATACCAAAGGAATTTATTAAAATAGTTTTAATAACAAAGAAATCAATCACCTAATTTAGTTCAAATATTATAAAAAAATACATTTTGAATCCTCTCCCTTTTATTAATCAACATATAGTCAATATTCATTTATATGCAGAGAAAATAAGGTTTCAGACCTATTGCCCAAAATTGGGAATCATCATTCATATTTTATTAGTTCTTGAACATTTATTCCTTTGAGTAAATCATTAAAAATTGAATTATAAAATAAAATTTACAAGATTTATATCAAAACTAACTACCATAACTATTTCCCAATGGTTATTTAAAAGGGTATTTGCAACTTTGCACAAAATTCAAAGTTGATTCTTCCATACAAGGTGAACCTTGGCTCATGATATGATCCATGGTGACTTTATTATTGTTTCCTAACTAGTGAAACTTTCATGATCCCTAAAATTTTCACAAAACTGCTTAGATATTTTAGGCAATTCAAATATTTGAGTTGTGAAAATTAGTGGGAAGTGCCAATTTGAACTCCTGATCTATCCTAGCATTCCTACGTTCTTGGAAATCATTCCAAGGTGAATTATATGACTCTTAATACCTTTATAATCATCTTAACCATGATTATTAACTACAAAACAATGATCATTCTAGAATTTACTGAACACAAACACCAAAATGAGTCATCAACATATGATGCTCCTACATCATACTCCTAGGGTGTGAAAGAAAGTTTCCCTAAAAGTTTGTCAACTTGTCTTGAACTCCATATAATTATTCTCTTTGGTTCTCTCATTTTATTTAATGGTACACATCTTGGATCCTAAGGTATATGATTATCACATATTTCTCTTTGTGTTTCTACCAGCTCTACCTTGCTTACTTATTTAAGGTGGACTTATTACATAGTTTTCCTCCACCTAATCACCTTCAGCACCTGGTCCTTGTTGTGTAACCATCCTACACATGAAAAACATAACTTAAAGATAACAAACTCCTAGTTATCTCCTCAAAAATCAAACTATTACTTTAGCATGCTTCTCTTATCCATGTTTGGGTTTGTTTCTTATAGAAGTGATGTTGTTCGTTCCTTCTTTTCTCTTATAATGACTTCAACCTCTACAACATCATTATTCTCCTCTTACTATTGTGTACTCTTTACTTACTCATGGTCATCTCTTTTTATCACCAACTCTCTCAACATGGTCACTTTCTCAACAAAACCTTCTATGTACTCCTTATTTTGTATGAAATACAAATGATAGGACACAATTGTAAACAACCCTTCTAATTGATCATTGGAAAATAACTCACTTTTCTGGTCTATTTGCAATATCTCCTTGTTGCCTACATTTAACTCCCTAAGATGTCTTTCAACTATTGCATTCTCTTCTTCCAATGGCTTGGAAACTTGTTTTACATTGTCTCCTTCTTGGAATTTGTTTTCCACTATAAATTTCTTGTCCTCCTTACTAATTCAATTGATTTCCTTGGGTTGGTACTCCTCTCCAAACATCATGACACTACCTGGTGTCTCTCTCCATGCATTATCTTTTAATGGTTTTAATGTATGTTTGTATCCATCATTTTCAATGGTATAAATGTTAGACCTCCCATCATAAAAATCTCTCCTATCATACTACCATGGTATCCCAAGAATGATGTGGAAAACATAAATGGGAATGACATCACATAGTACTCTATCCTTATATCCACCTATCTGCAAGTTTGCATAACACTATTCACTCACTAGGGCTTGGTGACTATTTTAAATCCAATAAACCTTGTATGGGCTTAGATGCTTGATCCTTTAAAGTCCTAGTCTATACACCATCAGAGAAGAAACTAGTTTATCCATGTTACCATTATCAACTATAACTTTACATCACTTACCTTTACTATTGCACATGATTTAGAATAATTTTCTTTGTGGTGTTTCTCTCTCCTCTTTGCTAGTCTTCAAGAGAATTCTCTTCATCAAAAAGATTTATCCTATTTTAGGCTCCTCTTATTTCACTACCTTGTTTCTACTCTCACTCCAAGATCTACCACTTTGAACATCTTCAAGACACTCATATGACCTATGCCCTACAAATATTTTGCACTTAAAGCATTTGCTTGGAAACCAACCATTTCTTCTTCCTATACAATAGGATCTACCACCTATATTGCTATAACCACCTCTATTTGATGAACTTGTATCCTCTAAACTACTACCCACTTATTTTCTTTGACCTTGTCATTATCTCTGATTACCTGGCTGCCCTCTTCCATCTTGTTGGCCTCTATCTCTATATATTTTACGACCTCTACCTTTATTCAACTAAATTTTACTTCTTGAAAACTTATCTTCTACCCTCAATATATCTTTATAGGCATCCTCAAATATATTATGTTCCAAAATACTCAGCTCATCTTGAATGGAAAACTTCAATCCATTCACGTACTTAGCAACCTTCTCAACATCATTTTTTATGTGACCTGATTGAATTGTCTACTTGTAAAACTCCTCTGTGTAATATTTAAATGTTATATATTTATACCTAAATATTTTTAACCTCCTAAATAATTGGGTCTAATAATCCTTGGGCATGATCTTTCAGTTCATTTTGGCCACCATTCTATCTAATGACCTTATCTTTTGTTTACCTCTTCTTCTTCTCTCTTCTTAGATGTCATCCCACCATAAGGATGCATGACCCTTTAGCCTTTTTAATACAAAATTTATCTTCTTATTCTAATTTACCTATTCATAATTAAATTATTTATCCATTGATGTGATCCAGTCAACCAATTCCTCCACATTAAGAATGCCCTCATACATGAGCACCTCCATCTTGGGATTTGAAGTCACCCCAAGAACTGATCATATGAGTATCTATTTAACTTTTCATTAATATAATTCCTATACTAATAATTCATGAGGAATCTCATCCTCACCATCAATTACGTCACTCTATTTATCTCTTTGTTGTGCTAAATCCATGGATTGTAATATTGCATGTAGGTTCTTCATTTGAACCACCAAAGTATCTAATACTTGTAAGCTCATTTGGGTTATTTATAATAATCCTCATATTTTACATTTCATTATTTATGTATTACAAATATATCCTAAGCTCTGATACCAAATGATGCTAAGGATAGATGAACTTTCTCAAACTTTGTCTTACTTCAAGATGCACTTCTTAGATAATGGATCACTAGTTCATTCTTGATTTATTGGTTATAAGATTATTAGAACTAGTTTATGGTTCTTGACACTCTAAACATGCTCAATTTAATAATTTATTCCTCTTTATTTAATCTACACACCTATCAACACTCCATCTTACTCAAACTACTTTGCATGCTTTAAGACATAATCTAATAGCCTTTTATAAGGCTTATCACCTTGTATAGATTAGTATGGATGAAATTAAAGAAACCAAAAATAAATTTAGATAAAATTTATCTCTAATCACCCCTTAGTAAATTTTTAATTTCAAACTTTCCTTATAAATACTTCTTTTAAACCTTCTTAGCTCTCTATTAGGCATAATTAGGTCTTTCTAAACCCTAGTTGCAAACAACTCCTCATAACTGTACAAAACCATATTAAATAACACCAAAACCTTAATAATATTATTAATTAACCTTAAGTATATAAAATAAAAAAAAATTATAATATTTCACATGTTAGTTCTCTTGAATACTTGATTTCAATTCTGAAACCCTACTTTTGTTTTTACTATGTTTTATAGGACATGAGAGCATTCATAATACTTTTGCATATTTTACACAAGGTTTAAAAAATACTTAAAATTTTTTAGAGGAATTTAATGCCTATCCACACCTTTCCTAATAATTGGGTTCACATAATTATGCCTTTGTTCCACCTTTTTAAGTTGATCTTTGACTTAATTGTAAGCTCAAATAGTGTTTATAAGTTCTTTTTTAACATTATCTTGAGGTTTTGGGTTCCTAACAATGAATTTAAATTATATCCAATTTATATGAGAACTAAAAGATATTAAATATATTAAACACCAATTCTAAATCCTCTGTTCAACCTTTCTACAAAGATATTGGCCTCATTGCATGTATGGACATAGTCTCTAGGGTCTATAGATGTTATTTTGAGGAATAAAACTTCACCAAAGGATATTATATTCTGCCAACATTTTATATGGCCTAAATTAAATCCATATACCCTATGGAATCAATATTAAATCATTATCACACTCCTATCATACACATTCTCAATACCCTATTCTTGATTGTATTACATGCATAGTTTTAACATGACTGTAATGTTCTCCAATCCAAATGACTATAGAAAGTAACAAAGGAATTTCCTAAAAAGAATTTAATAAAATATAAATCACTCACCTAATTTATTTTAAATATTAAAAATAAATACATTTTGAAACATTTCCCTTTGACAAATCAACATAGAATCAGTCATCATTTTTATGCATAGAGAATAGGGTTGCAGACCCATTGTCAAAACTTGAGAATCAGCATTCATATTCTCTTTGGTATTGAACCTTTATTATTTTGAGTACATCATGAAAAAATTAATGTAAAACCAAAATTTACAATATTTATATTAGAACTAACTACCATAACTACTTGCCAATAGTTACTTGCAAGGGTATTTGTAACTTTGCACAAAATTCAAGTTTGATTCTTCTGTACAAGGTGACCTTTGGCCCATGGTATGATCCATTGTGAATTTATTATTGTTTCATAACTAGTTAAAATTTCATGATCCGTAAAATGTTCACAAAACTCCTTATATATGCTAGGCAATTTAAATATTTGAATTGTGAAAATTGGTGGGAAAGTGCCAATTTGAATACCTAACCTATCCTAAACTTCCTAAGCATTTGGAAAAAATTCCAAGGTGAATTATATGACTCCTAATACCTTTATAATCATCCTAACCATACTTATTAACTATAAAACACTGATCATTATAAAATTACTTGAACAAATACACAAAAATAAGTCATCTAGATAGGATACTCCTGCATCTTATGTAGTGAAACCACCCATTTCAACCTATAAATATGAGTTAAAGGATAATTTCAAGGGTTTTTGGATAGTTAGGATTTTTTAGAAATATTAAAAAAAGAAAAAGTGTATCTATAGCTCAAAGAGATTAAATATAAGGAGAAATTTTGTAAAGTTTGTGTTCAAAATCTATTCATGGATAATGTATGTGTATACATACATAATATGTATTATTTTTGTCTATCTAAATGTTGATATGAATATTATTGATTACTAAAAAACACAAGGATTTTTTTATATAATTTCTTGTTGAATCTACTTTATTATTTTCTATATATAATGGAACCTTGGTGGAGGAATATAGTAATTTGAAACTCTTTACAAGGAAATATAAGATATTTGTCATATTTTGTTATCAATTTTAGGTGGTTATTTTTGTGTATGTTATATGTTCCAATGGAAATATAATGTTTTTCCTACACTTTTAATGAGATAGGATTCTTTTTAGTAAATTTATCCACCTCTTTGACATCTCTAGTCAGTTTTTAAGTTTGGCTCATTGAAATTACTATTTCTCTACATTTCTAAGCATATTTATTCCCCCTATTATTTTCCTTCATGTTTTATTTTTTTCACATTTTTAATTTATGGTTGAAAGTAATACCCCACTATAAACCATTTTTTCTATGAATAGTTTCCAAATTCACACAATTTTTAGTTTTTAGTAAAGGAGTTCCACACACTAATATGAGGACTTTATCCTATGACTGTCGATAGAGAAATATAATTTTTCCCTTCAAACTTTTTTCATGCCAATAAATTTTGGAAACCATCATGGGAAACATTTCTACAACCCTTGACATTTTTATATATTGGTCCATATGACTTTGCCACAAACTCAAAGACCACTCTAACAAACTGAACTATATTTAAAATAATTAACATAATTAAATATCATTTCATATATCAAACAACTTACTTGTGATTATGATGTTTAGTAACTCATTTTCATATTATTATGGTGATTTTGAATCAAGAATTAGATCATGCAAAAAGAGTGGAAAGAATTCATGCACGTAGAGAGGCCCACAAAGTTAAAAAAGTGGTTATAAATTAATATATTTCATTCATGACCATTTCATCTATTCAAAATATTTATCATGAACTTGATTTGAACTAGATAGAAACTATTCAGGGACAAATGTCTTCAAGTCTTTGAAAACTAGCCTTGGATAGCAAAACAAGTTATGCTAAATCCAACATTATCATTGTAGTGATAAACAAAGAATAATATTTTGTTGTGCTTACCCAAAGAAACAATGAAATAATTTCAAGAAGGAAATAAATAAGACAAGTACAAATAATAGTTCATATAGCTACACAAAGGCTTTTTGTATTAATAATACATTCTAATGACCATTGAAGCAGCCCAAGGACCAATCTTGACTCTTGATTGGTTGAGGGACAATTACATGAACTTTTTAAAGGTTCACATATTTTTTCCCAAAGTTATTAGATGATGGTAAATAATGTTCAAATGAATATATTATTACTTTCTCTATAACATGTGGAATTCTAGGTGCTTAACATAAATATATTGTAGAAGGATTATTTATTAAAACTCTTCAGTATGGAGATTTAGACTGGTTTTATCATCCTTCCTTGGCAGTGATAACTAGTTAGAATGATATGAAAATTAAGATAGAAAATAGATTCAAACTAGAAGAAGATGCACATGTATTATTGTCTCAAGTCAATTAGATGAATAAATAAGTTTATACACCTATGAGACATTTCATAGGTAAATTAAATAATATTTTTTAAAAAAATACCAGTAACTACTAAGCCAATTGATGAGAATAGAAAATGTTTATTTATAAATTACTAATTTCTTGAAGTGAGAGATCAGTTGAGAAGGGCTAGACTAGTTGATTTAAATGTAGTAAAAATGATATCTATTGATGTTGAAGATTAGATGATAATTTTCAAAAAAATAAACAAGAAGTTATTAAAAGGTAAGGCATATAGTTCTAATCTATCTTCAACCAAATAATTTTTCCAAAAAAATAGAGAATTATATAATCAATTTGAAGTAATAATTACCTCAGAAACCCAACACTACTCCTTACCAAGATATTCCTAAAAGAAACTATGTGCCTTTTCAAGGGAAACATCTTATATTTTAATGTAATCAGTAAAGCTTGATTTTGAAGCTCTTCCACAACAAAATATAAATTCACCTATGAAAGCATTTTTGAAATGGAATAATTTTTTTTGTATGAATAATTTGAAAAATAAAATGAATTATAAAATCTTGATCTTCAATAATGTGAAAATGAAGACTTTGGTGATGACTACAGAAATGTGTTTGTAGAATATAATTCTGACGAATATTAACATGAGGATAATTTTGGAGGAATGAATAGTTAGTCATTCACAATTTTCACAAGAAATTAGATTTAAAAAAGTAACAAAGTGATGCACAAGAGGAATCTATGAAAGTCATTATTCTAAGAGGAACACTACCTCATATTCAAATGAATGGTAAAAAATCAATATCCAAAAATATGAGCTCCTCCCAATTATTTCTATTACTTATTTGAAGTGTAATTATCCTATCAATAATAATTACAATCTATCTGATCCTATATAATTTTATTCGTATGATAAGCTACCAAACTTTGATATTATTGATCATCTTAATAAAAGCAAAATTTAGATGTCATAAGCTAAATATTTGAGGGAATATCTAAGTCAACTATATAGACTATTATGATTTATCAAAGGAAAAAATCCCACTAACAAAAGACTGATTCTAAAGGAATATTAATTACTCCTTATAATCTAATAAATTTCATGGCATATGTATCTTCTTATTCTAATAAGGTTGATCATTTTTACATTTCCTTGTTCATTCAGGGAAGTCAATAATTGCATAATTGACATAGGAGCCTTAGATATTGTAATTCCTATAAAAGTTTCCCATGTTATTTACCTAACTTGTATAAAGACCTTTTGTTATTATTACTCAATGGGAGTAAAGCAAGTTCTAATTATTAATTAAATCAAATATTCCCAAGTTATCTTAGCATATTTTCCTCAAAGGAGGATTAAGATCAACATTCTAGTAGATAACATCTATATGGTGGACTTAATATAAGATCCATCAGGAAAATGAATAAAGCCCTCCTCTCAAAAGTTAGTTGGAATTTGATTCACAACAATAGTGAGTGGGGGGAAATAATTTATGCCAAATACATGCATAGCATTGATGATTCCAACTTTCTTCAATAGGTGGGATTACCCCAGGGGTCTGTGATATGGAATAAAATGCTAAAAAGTAGAAGTCTTCTCAAATAGGGAATTAGGTGGAAGCTTGGAAATGGCTAGTAGATTAAATTCTTCAAGGATAATTGGATAAGGGACAAGCCTCTCATCTCCCAAGGAAACTATGGAGAAATTATAAACCTGACTACTCAATTCTTTGGTGATAGGGTTAGTGATTATATAGAAAATAACAATGGGATAAGGAGCTGGAAAAACCTTTTGGATTGTATGTGCATAGGCCTAAGCTTATCCCAAGAATTTAGGAGATCCAACAGTGTGTTCAGGAGATCAGAATCCCACTCTTCCCTCGAGAGGATGAACAATACTGGTGGCTGGATAAGAATGGATCATTCTCTATCAAATCTACCTATCATCTGCTTACACCTGAAGCTCAAAATAAGGAGGTATGGAAAAAGGTTTGGAATCATAAACTCATTCAAAAGATTAACTTATTTTGGTGAATTGCTACCCATAACAAAATCCTTACTCAAGACAACCTTCAAAAGAGGGGGTTTACTTTGGTCAATAGATGTTTTCTGTGTGGTTCTAGAGAGGAATTAGTTTCACACCTAATCATATAAGTGAGACCTATATATATATATATATATATATATATATATATATATATATATATATATATATATATATATATATATATATATATATATATATATATAATTGTTATATCTAGGTCTCACTTCTTTTTTGCATTCACACTTGGTCCATAACACATCACACCAATTTTGGACTTGATTCATGTTTCTTAAACAACAAGTTTCCCACATATTTAATTCATGCTCCACCACTATGATATCTATCTTATTACTATTTTTAACATATATTAGGCTATAGTTTTGATTCACATGCCATATTACACAAATTTGATCGATCACCAAAATTGATTTCATTGTCTATGTGATATTTTATAGCTTACTTGCATGTTAATCTACTTGACCATTAGGATGAGCATATATTTAAATATTGACCATAGATATTAAGTTTTGTGTCATGATTTTATGATCCTCATTAATTTTATCAAATTTAAAATGCATCCATTAGATCATGTTCTATAGGCTCATGCTCTCGATTCGATCCTTGTACACTTCTGGGATTTAATGTTTCAACTTTAAAATGCATATGTTGGATATTTTGATCTGAGCTCCTACATGCCATTAGATATTCAAATTTACACAAAATTTACCTCTATCTAACATTAAAACTTGAACTCTTAATATCATCTCATTTTTTCCTAAGTCTTTGGAATGAATATTCTTTGTTGATCTCATCAAACTAGTTCGATCTTTAACTCACCTTTGTGTCAATAAACATTGAGCACTTTATCCCATTGAGTCCACTCACTCCATTATATATTCATTAAATGATATAATACTCACTATTTGATCATTTGACAAGATCAAATTTTATCTCTAAATATCTCCCATGAATGTTAAACTTGGCATCCTTGCATGCCTTTTGCACCTTTGTTGTTAGTTCTCAATATTGAGATATTTGGCATTCTTATGTTAATCCTTGACTACTTGACTTTAAACCACTCCCTAGATTTATTGTGAAAAATATATGATTGTGAAAATTATCATTAACATATTTACTTAGAGTTGCCTTTAACAAATTTACTTTGCTACACTTCATTAGATCTTCAATGTATAACTAAAGATCTAACCATTGATCGAGCTGGACAAATATTAAGTTTAAGACCTAGAAAATATAAAGTCTAAAACATTTCTTGAGTCAATAATTACTAGGTCAAAGGGGTTGATTTCATAATGATGAAGAAGGCCTAAGTTATAGCTTAGATAATTGGTTATCATCTATAGCCATTCAATATAAAAATAGAACATGCTTGTGAATGTCATGGCTTAAACCCTTAGGGTTTAACTCAAAAACCTTATAATTTTTGAGAGATAAAATAAATAATTATTGAGCTGATTTATCTTGGTCTAAAGCTATGTATCATATATATAGGATGCACTCAAAAAACCCATAACAGATCTTCAATCAATTACTCTATAATCCTCCAGAAATGGTCTCTATAAAAACATGATAACTTTGAATTATGCAATTGTAAAACATGCTCTCCTCTCCATCAATATTGCATGATCCTTAGACGTCAATGACATCCATAATTCCCCTTTTGACATCAATAAAAATCATATGGCTAATAATATCCCCCTTTAACATTGATGGAAAATTAAATGTTCTAATCTTATAATACTCTACTTCTCTAGCATTGTTTGCATTGGCTTCTAATGAACTTGAGCTAAAAAAATTCATACTAACTACTCCCCCTTAAGCAATCAGAAATTTACCTAAACTCAACTTTGATACATACTCTGCTATTTCAATAATTTATGGACAGCATTTTCACTTTTTCTCCTACTTTGTCATCAATGGCAAAGGGACTCCAACTTTTTCACAGTTTTTCCAAATTTTTCTCCCCTTTATCAGATAAAGGAGTTTTTTGAAGAATATTCAACCATCAAATCATTATAAATTTTCAAAAATATGCACAATTGACTTGCCTTTTCTCTCTTCTTTCAAGGATTAACAAAGTTTCTATGATCCTCCCCCTGGACTCATGCCCTATCACTAGGATCTAGTGATATGATGTAGGATCCACCACTCCCAACTTTTATGTTAGATACTCAAATTGTTCCTTGGGAAGAGGTTTTGTGAATATTTTTTCAAATTGATCTTGAGTTGGCACATACACCATTGTGACCTCTTAATTTTCAACCTTTTCTCTTAAGAAATGATGATTGATATGTGCTTGGTTCTAAAATGCATCATTGGATTCTTTGATATATTAATAGCACTTGAATAATCACAAAAATAGAGATAGGTGATTTTTATTCTACCTTGATGTCTTTTAATGTTTTATTCATCCACAAGACTTGAGTGCAACATACCACTACTGACACATACTTTGCTTCCACTGTAGAAAGAGTAACTGAATCTTGCCTTTTGGTCAGTCATGAAACAAGTCTATTTCCAAGGAAAAATACACCACCACTAGTGCTTCTTCTATCATCCACACTTCCTTTCCAATAATTAACTGTATATATTGTCAAAATGAAATATTTACTTTTAATATACCATAGGCCATAGTCAATTGTGCTATTGATATATCTAAATATTAGTTTCACTACATTGACATGTGACTCTTTAGGAGTAGCTTAAAATCTTGTAATCATGCACACTACTTGCATGATATCAGGTCTTGATGTAGTTAGGTATAACAAGCTACATATCATTGATCTATACATAGTTTCATTTATATCAAGGGACTCATCCTCTTTTCTCAACTTGCATCCATTTATCATGGGAGTAATAATTATATTATTGTGTTCCATTCCAAACTTCTTAATCATTTGCTTAGCATACTTGGTTTGAGATATAAATATGCATTCATTAGTTTGTACTATCTATAGACCAAGGAAGAAAAAAATATCTCCAAGAATAGACATCTCAAACTTATTTTGCATTCGAGTATCAAAGTATTTGCACATTCTATTGTTACTACCACCAAAAATGATGTCATCTACATATACAACAATAATTAACATATGTTCACCTTCTAATTTGAAGTATAGATTGCTATCTTCACATCTTTTATTGAATTCTTATTGTTGTAAGTATTGGTCTAATCTAGAATACCATGCTCTAGGTGCCTATTTTAGACCATATAGAGATTTATTCAATCTAAAAGCATGATCTTATTCTTTTGATAGCTGAAGACCTTTAGGTTGTTCTATGTAGAAATCCTCTTCTAGGTTCCCATTCAAGAAAGTAGAATTAACATCCATTTGATAAGATTTGAATTTTTTATAATAGATAATTCTAAGAACATTCTTATGGCTTCCAATCTATCAACTACAAAAAAAAAAATCCTCAAAATCTATCCCCCCAACTTGTACATATCCTTTACACACCAACCTTGCCTTATTCCTTATAACAGTTCCATTCTCATTGAGCTTGTTTCTAATGACCCATTTTTTACCTTTTAACTTTTTTAAAATGTATTAGAACTAATTCCCATGTTATTTTCTTTTCAATTTGGCTTAGTTCTTCTTCCATGACTTTTAGCCAATTCTCATCCTTACTAGCTTCAACATAGCTTTTAGGCTCAATTTCAGACATGAAATCAAATCTTACTTACTCCTTGTTCATTATAACTCTTCTCTTTATCTTAACTCCTTCAGTTTTATTTATAATGATCTAATCTATAGGATTCTCCTTCTCAACAAATCTTGTAGGTGGCTTTTCATTTACTTCCTCATGCTATTCACTATTTCCTTCCTCTTCATAATATGATTCTTCACTACAAATTCCTTTATCAATTTTAATATATTTCAATCCTTCATCAACCTTGACATTGATGCTCTCTACAATCTTTTGTATCATTTTTTTAAAAAATATGTAGGATTTACTTGGTTAGAACAACCAATAAATATTCCTTCATCACATCTTGATTCCAAGCTCTCCAATTTTTCCTCCTTTCTCCTGATGTAACATTTACTTAAAAACACTCTAAAATAATTAATAGAGGTAGGTTTTCCATACCATAGTTCATATGGATTTTTTCATTTTTTTCCCTTAATTGAACTCTATCTAGGATATATACTATTGTTTGGACTACTTCTCTCAATATCCATCAGATAACTTGGCCTGTTTTAACATTGTTCTAGCCATCTCCTTGATTGTCATAGTCTGTCTCTCAACAACTCCATTCTACTATGGAATCCTTCTTGTAGATTAATGTATTTTTATTCTATGCTTCTCATAGTACTCTATGAAATCATTTTATGTTAAATATCCAGCTCTGTCAAATCTTAAGCATTTGATCTTTTGTCTTGTCTCATTCTCTAACATGTCCCTAAAGATCATAAATCTTTCAAATACCCGAGACTTGTCCTTAAAAAAGTTTACCCATATCATTATTGAGTAACAATATACAAATAAAATGAATTATTTCTCTCCTTTATATCCTCTTTTCTTAGTAAGACCATAAAGACTAGTATGAACTAATTTTAGAGGCCTTATAGTTGCATACTCCTTTGTTTAAAATATAACACTTGTCTGTTTGCCTTGTTTATATTCATTGAAATTAGTTTTTGTAGGTTTGGTTATCTTAGGCATATGTCTAACACACTTATTTGAGCTCACCTTAACTAGGTCATCAAAATTGAAATGGCCCGTTCTTCTATGCCATAACCAATTATCATCAATCTTTCCTATTAGGTAGCTATTACCATTCACTTCACTAAGATTATAGATATTTCTTTTAGTTCTTTCTACTTATACAAATATTCTTATAGATCACCTTATCTTGTAGCCTTCTTCATTAGATGTGACCTTATATCCATTGTCACATATTTGGCTAATACTTAGTATATTTTGTTTCAATCCTTAAACATAAAAGATATCATATGTAGGTAGTTTTTCATCTATGTTTAAGGTTCCTTTACCTCATATCTTTATTACAATATTTTCTCCCAAGATGATAGATCCTTCCTTACATTTTCTTAGTTTGATGAACTTTCTCTTGTCACTAGTCATATGCTTTGAGAAACCACTATTTATTACACATAAGTTTTGTTCCTTGGCATGGAGTGTAGTTTGAGGAATCATAGATTGATATTTCACTTTCCACACATTTTTGGGTTTCTTATTTGGCTTATTTTTTCCTTTTTCAGATACTTGTGAAACATTGTTCACACTAGGAGGAATGATATTCTTCTTCCATTATGTTTTTGGTCTTAGCAGTTTGCTCTACATCATTTAGATATGTGACAAAAACTATTGTAATTATAGTATATTTCATTTATATCTAACAAGGGTGAAAATGAATTTATACTTACAATTTTTTTTATCCTTTTAGGTACAACTATAAAATTAATAGCCATATGACCAAACTAATTACATGTATAAAAATAACCATAGAAAGATGAGGAATACTTGGTCATAGAATTTCTGTGTGTAAGATTCTGAACTCTTCTAAACTCTAGATTCTTCAATTCTCTCACTCTTATGTAACCATCTACATCAACTACCTTTATGTTCTATATCTTCCTTGAGTTTGTAAATATTTTCTTATTTCTCTTCTTCCTTTCTTAAAGCTTCTTTTCTCCTTCAACTTTATTTTTATTTAATATTGATTCTCTTTATGCTTTGAAGTTATCATATAGGTTAACAGATATACTAGTTATGGGACTTTTCCCTTTTCCATAACCAAGACTAGATCTCTCTTTTGAAGGATTTTGAGACTTGATCAAATCATCAAGAATGTCTGATCCTCTTTTCATCTTTAGATCTTTGCCTATTTCTTCTTCCGCTTTATTAAGTTCTTTTTTCAAAGCCACTATTTCTTCTTCTAATCTCATGCACTCATCAAATTTATATTGTAGTTCAAGTTTGAATACATCTTATATTATTTTAGCCTCTTCAAATTGTGTCTTTAGGCTAGCAGCCATTTGATCAATTTTTTCAAGACTTTTAGACATTTTTTAAATCTCCTTTTATCCAATCTTCTTTTATTTTGAGTTTTATTTTCTCATCTTATCAATTTCATCTAGATCATAGATGATTTCACACTCTAGATCCACTTCTCCTTCCTCTTCTTCATCTGAGTCTTTAACTTTTACTTAATCTACATAAGTTGATTCTAATCTTATGAATAAGACTTACTTTTCCTTAGCCACAAAATCATAGTCATGGTCATCATCAAAACTATTACAATCATCCAATGAATCACTGTCTTCTTTTATGTATAGGTCTTTCTTGTTTTTGAAGAAGTTATTCATCTTGGAATAGTGGGGTTTCATTTTTTTATCCTCTTCTTACTCAAATTTATCCTTTTTGTTATAAGGGAATTTAGCAACAAAATTTCCTACTTTACCATAGTTAAAGCATTTAAAGGATAACTTACCTTTGTACTTTCTAGACCCTTTTTTTAATCTTCTAACCAAGTTGGCCTCTTATTCATCCATCTATTTATATCTGCATGTAGGTGATTTTACCTTTACTAATTTGGATTCTTTGAATATAGCTTCACTACTGAAGGTATCTATTTCTCCCATTCTCATCTCATAGGTTGTGAATGTTCCATGAAACTCATCAATAATGAGTTTATCTAGATATCTTGTTTCCTCTATTTTAGATATTTTTGAGTCATACCCTGATGGTAGAGATCTTAGGATATTTTGACAATGAATGGATCTTTCATCTCTTTTCCAAGGCCTCTAACTGTATTGACTATTTCATCTACTCTAAGGAGGTAGTATATAATTTTTTCTTCTTCATTCATTTTAAAGCTTTCAAACTTTCCTTTAAAAGTTTGTAGCTTGGTTTTATTTACCTTGTCATCACCTTCATAGATGATCTTTAATTTTTTCTAGATATCACATGTATTTTGATAATCTATTACTTAGATAAACTTTGAATTAGACAATCCATGTAGAATAGCATTCTTAGCCTTGGCATTGCTCTCATATGCTTTCTTGGTAGCCTGATCAGTAGGAGTTATATATCTATTTACAACACACATCCATATATCAACCCCTAATGAAGATAAATATGATTCCATTATAATGATCCAAAATTCATAGTTGGGTCTATAAAATAGGTGCTTTGTTTGAGGAATAACCTTTTTGACTATACATCTATTTTCACCATCCAAGATATCTACCTGAGCTAATTAAGTTTCTTCTAAGGAACCAAGGCTATGATACTAATTATTGCAGCACAACTATCTATTGAGAGGGGGATGAATCAATAGAATAACTAGCTTAGTCCTTTTTTAAAATTTTAATGTAGATTAAAAATATATGTAGAGATCACAAACACAAACATGCATAACACTAGATATACCATGGAAAACCTAATATGGGAAAAACCACCATGAGAATAGATACTAGAATATATTCTTCTAATCTATCCTCACAATGAAGAACCTCTTTAGTTACAATGTTTAAGGGTACCCACCCTAAGGAAATACCAATCCCCTAGAAAGCACCAACTCTCTAATTGAGCACCAACTTAGTTTATCTGATGGCACCCACCCATCTGATCCATATTCAAAATATGGAGCTACAACTCTAGATTACAATATTATTTCATAAATGAATCTAATTCAATTATATATTATATTTCTAGTCTATAACTACTCATGTTCTACACATCTCTCTCTTCTCCTTTTCTCTTCCTCTTTGCCCCACTATCTCTGTGTCTCTATATTTCTCTATTTGACACACTTCATCAATCTCTTCCTCTCTACCTCTCTCTCTTAACTCAAATTTATACAACAATAATTTATCTATCAATAGAAAACATTATTGTATCCTAAATGACATTTATATAAGCATTGTATCTAGGTCTCTCTTCTTCTCTACGTTTACACCTGGTCTGTAACACATCATGCCAATTTTGGACTTGGTTCATGTTTCTTGAACAACAAGTTTCTTGTGTCTTGAATTCATGATCCACTACCATGATTATCTATTTCATTACTATTTTTAACATATATTGGGCTTTAGTTTTGATGCACATGCCATATTACACAAATTTGATTGATCACTGTAATCAATTTCATTGTCTATGTCATATTTTATAGCTTACCTATATGTTATTTTTCTTGACCATTAGGATGAAAATATCTTTAAATATTGACAATATATCTTAATTTTCCCACCATGATTTGATGATCCTCATTTATTTTTATCAACTTTAAAATACATCTATTAGATCTAGTTCTAACAAGCTCATGTTCTCTATTAGATCTTTGTACATTTTCAAGATTTAACATTTCAATTTTAAATTGCATCCATTAGATCTTTTGATTTGAGATCCTATGTGCCATTATATCTTAAAATTTTCATGAACTTTACCTTTGTCTAACATTAAACCTTGAGTTCTTAATCTCATCTCATTACTTCCTGAGTCTTTGGAATGAATACACTCTATCGATCTCATCAAACTAGCTTGGTATTTAAATCACACCTATGTTCATAAACATCAAGCACTTTATCCCATTGATTCCACTTAATCCATTATATCTTCATTGAATGATCAACCACTCACCATTTAATCTTTTGATAACCTCAAATTTTATATCTGATGAGCTCTCATGAATGTGATAATTGGCATCCTTGCATGCCTTCTATACCTTTGTTGTTAATTATAGTTATTGAGATACTTGGAATTACTCTATTAATACTTGGCATTACTCCATTACTATGCAAGCTCCATGATTGTGACACTTAGCACTAGCACATTTACTCATAGGTGTCTTTGATAAATTGACTTTACTATGCTTCATTGGATCCTTATCATATGATTAAGCACTAACCATTGATCAAGATGGGATAAATATTAAGTCTAAGACCTAGAAAATATAAAATCTTAAAAACTTACTTGAGCCAATAATTTATAGGTCAAATGGGCTGGTTGCACAATGATGAGGAAGGCTTAAGTTATAACTTAAGTAATTAGTTCCCATCTATACCTAGTAAACACAAAAATATAACATCCGTATGAATTACATAGATTAAACCCTTAGGGTTTAACTAATAAAACCTATAATTTTTGAGAGATAAAATAAATCATTATTTAACTCATTTTTATTCATCTAAACCTATGGACCATATATCTAGGATGCACTTAAAAAACCCATAATAGATCTTCAATCAATTACTCTTCAATCCTCAAGAAATGGTCTCTATAAAAACATGAAAACTTTACACTCTATACTTTTAAAATTGTATCTTCTCTCCATTAATCATGCTTGATCCTTTGACATCAATGACATCCATAATGGCCCTTTTGACATCAATGATAATCATATGGCCAACATATCAAAGTCAAAAAGAAATCGTATTTAAAGAACAAAATGAAGAAGGGGTAATCAAACTAAAATTTAATAATAATAATAAATGCTTACTTTCATTATAATAACTCTTTTAAAATCATGAAAAGTCATAAAAAATGAGATGTAGAAATATTCTCTAGATTCAATAAACTATGAGAAAGTGAACATTGGATCTAAAAATAAACCTAGGTAGGTAAACATCAAAATATGTTGTTCCCTATAATAAAAGAGAAAATTCTTTAGATTTATTCAAAAATACATTGACATTATTATATATTTTTATGAATATCTCAAGTTCTTTTATCCAAAGGAAATGCAACACATAGTTCCTCTCAAACCCAATGTCAAACTATTCAAGTAGAACCAAAGACAATATAATCCAAAGATTTTAGGAATGATTTTTGAATAAAGTTATAACATAATGAATGCATATATTATTTTATGTATTCTTCATTCAACTTGGATTGTTAATACTATCTCAGTTCAAAAAAATAAGTAAATGCAAACTTGTCCTCAATGAATGTGTTTAAAACTTGATATTAATTTTTTGATAATTAAATATAAAATCATTTAGTGTAATCATCAATAAAATTTAAATCATAATTTTTGCCATTAATAGGAGGAGTTTTGATAGGGCCTAAGATATCATTATGAACTAAATGAATATTTCCATTTGCACAACTAGATTTATTCTTAGCAAAAGATTCAATATGAATATTTCCAACCATACATCCACCACAAATAGAAGCAATGGTAAGAATTTTAGGCAAACCTTGACCATATTCAGTTTATTCATAATTTTAATACTTTGGTAATTAATATGTCCTAATTTTTTATTCCATAAGTGACCATAAATAGTAGCAAGAAAAGAATGAGTAGAGGAGGAAGAAGAGAATCAAAGTAGCAACTACTTGAAAATCTTGCTTGGTATATTTAACATAGTAAGTGTAATTAGAGAATTATAATTTATAGTTATGTTTTCATAATTGAGGAATAAAACATAGATTTAATTCTAAATTGGGAAAAAACAATACATCATAAAATTCACCATTAGAGATTTTAACATATCATATGGCTTCAACATTACACGAAGCATGATTTTCAAGGTTTAAATGATTCTTAGAAATATCTAGTTCTAACTGAAAAATGCAAATTTACATTAGATGTCATATGTTGAGTAGCTCCAAAATCAACAATCAATTCATTAAATGAAGCATAAGAATTAAAAGTAAAATTAGCTCTAATATTAGACTTTTGTTTGTTTTGAGTCTTAATATTATTAATGATAGCATTATATTTGACCTTAAGCTTTCCATTTTTTTGTGATATTTTTTTCTTAAAATAATGATCTTCATCATGTGTGTTTTTGTCACAATTATTACAGTCTAAAGTTTTTCTTAGGTTTTGAGTTAGTTTTTTAAATCTTTTTTATCATGTTTATTATTGGGAAAAACACGTTCTTTGTCATTCTTGAATTGATGTTTAGAAATAAAAGCATGTTCATTATCCTTAAGACTACCAAATTGAATTCACTTTGTTCTTCTTGATGCACTAAAATATAAAATAAATCAAACATCAATAGAGTAGATAAAGTAGGAAAAACTAGTTGTGAGTGAACATTTGTAATAAATTGTTGAAAATGTCTAGGCAAACATTTTTTCATAACAATGTGAATTAAATTCAAGTCTAAAATTTTAACACCTAAACCAGTTAATTTATAATGAAAAGAGTGAACTTTAGTTAATAAATCATCCATAGTTTTGAAGTAATTATACTCTAAATTATAAATTTGATCTTGAACATGAATTTTATTAGATTCATTCAAAACATCTTAATCAAAATGAAGTCTAAACCAAACTTTGGATGCAAGATTACAACCTTCAATGTGCACATGGAATTCAGGTCTCATGTCCATTTCAATAAAACCTAACACCTCTTCATTATTATTTTTTCATTTTTATTGAACATCTACAATAGTAGTCTTTTCATTAGGTTTGGCATCTTTTTCATCTACTTACACACACTTAGTGTTTGAAAGTGAAGATATATTACATATTTAATTTCCATAAATTGGTGGATGTGATTTTAAATTTGGGCACAAATTGAGTCATTCTATCTTGAAAAATCACCTAATTCCCTAAAGTGAATGAGAAAAAAATTACTAAACACTTAATATGCATAGAGAAGGGACAAGAAGGCCATAAATATGGGCAATTGTTGAAGTGAAAAAATGTGATAAGGAACAAATGAGAGCCAAAAACTGTTATAAAAATTAAAAATAATCATAATAGTTTCAAAAAATGATAATTTTTAAATAAAAAACCTCAATAGTTATCATGAAAAAGATAATTAAAGTGGAAATGTACAAAGGGTAGATGCAAAGAAAAGTTCATTAACCCATGTTAATAATTTAAACATTTAACATGTAAATGTAAGTCTTTGAAAAAAAAATGAATCATAAAAAAAATTATAGTTACATACAAGAATATTAAAACACTTTTTTTTAATTATTTAAAAAAAATAGTTTGACAAAGTAATAATTATATTCTTATAAAAAAGCTTTATTTTATTTAAAATCTTAAGTTTAATATTGTGCTAGAGAAAATCAAATAATAAAGATTATGTTTTTTCATTAAAAAAATAATTTTAACATATATAAGTCCTTGGAGATTTTTTTCAAGTTTATAATAATAAGAGAAAAAAGTAATAAAAAGGTAACATGAAATGCTAAAGGTGGAGAGAAATATGTAGTGATACCAGTAACATAAACTTGTCTTTGTTTATTTTTTGATTTGAAACAAATGGTAGAGATGTTATAAATAGTTAGTGGTATTTATACAATGTGATAATTGACCATTAAGGAATTAACACGTATTTGGGTGATGCATTAGAAGGAAGAAGTTATGGGTGGAGATGATTAGAGAGAGTACCAGTTACTAAACAAAGTTTAGCATAAAGAGTCTTTAAAACAAATGATTAACATCAAAAAATACTAACCAAATCATACCAAGTAAGAGATAAAGGGAAGAAAAATTTTTAGCATATGAATTATAGAGGGAAGACACTCAAAATATAGTAAAGAATATTTCAAGAAAGAAAACATGTAGTAACCAAGTGTAAAAAATTACCTGAATACTTCTCCAAAGAAAAATATAGTAACCAAAAAAAATGTAGTAAACAAGGGAAATGTAGCAACCAAGTGTAAAAAATTATAAATTTAGAAACCAAGTGCAACAAATTCAATGAAGACTACCCAAAATTTAAAAAATGTAGTAACCAAGTGTGGATAGATCAAATCATGAAGAAAAAATCCAAGTGAAAAGTAGTGGGAAGATTGTGTACCAAAAAAATTTAAACAAATATCTATTAATAAACAACCAAAGAGATATGAAAGTATGTTTTATTTAATGTATATGAATAAAAAATGTCATCTTAAACAATGAAGCACCTACTTGGAGAGATTTCATAACCATTAAAAATAGTAAAAAATGTTCCTTGTAAGCAACCTACAATAGATTAGAATCAAATGACTAGATTGAATAATATAGAAAGGGTGAAGCCCTTGCAAAAAAATACTAAATTTCTTCCAAAACCTACACAATCTTAAAACAATGTCGAAAAAGAACGTAACTCTGAAACCATTTAGGATTTATGCCAAAAATATACATCAATAATGTTGAAAATTAAGAAATTTAAATAAGTTAAAAGAAAAATTACCCCTCAAGGTGCAAACCATAAATGAGACAATATTTTTAAAGTGGCAAATCAAGTGTATCAGATAAAAACCTATGTAACCTATAAGAAGGCCTGTCACCAAAAATATTCAAAAATATAACTTTTAGAAGTAAAATTAATTCAATAAGAAGAGAGAGCTTCAAGTTTTTAGTGATGAAATGAGGAGAAGAAGGATCTTTTAATATAGAAAGAAAAAAAGAAAGGAATTTATAAAGAATCCCATGATTATTTTACAAGCCTCCTTTGTGTGTTCCAAGTGTCCTTTTCCCTTAGAGATTGGAGGGAAGTGTGCACCAAGTGGGGGAAGGAGTTACTTGTGAGAGTAACTCCCAAAACCTAAAGGGAAACAAAGAGGTGAGTGACAACTCATGGAATTCATATTTATGTGAATTTATAATTCACATAAATAAAAAATCAACACACTTAAGTAAACATATGATAAATAAATTATTCTAAATAAAGGGCAATACTAACATATTATGATAATAAAAATAATAGGATCTTCTTGTTATCCTTTTTTCTATATTCTACTAATATTTTTTTTGTATATATTATTTTCTTTATAACATATGGAAAGTGTTCGTCTCATCTAAATATTAAATAAATCAAAACAATCAAGTTTAAAGTAATAAAATATGTAATACAATATGGTACATTGTTCAAAAAGAGTAGTGATGTCTTGTTCTTGAGGTGTGTTCATGGTGAATGTAAGAAAAAATATTTTACAAGCCTTTCATGATCAAACTTATGGTAGACACTTTTCTAGTCAAATGATAACTTACAAAATATTAAGAATTCATTACTATTGGCCAACATTATTTAAGTACTTATATGAACGGGAAATAAAATTTGAAGCTTGTCAACAATTTGTTGGATGAAAAAAACCTGTAGCATTTCATATCAAACATGTATGCATTAAAATATGCTTGTCCCATTAATTACATTAATTCCTATTAATTTATACTTATTTCCATATGTCCTAGATATTATAACGATTGGCCTCATACCCATATCCCATTCATATATCACACAAAACCTTTATCCCATCCTAAAATGAATTGATCCTCTCATTAAACCCATAATAGACTCTATTACCTACTAACCTACCCCATAAACCCACTAGCAAATTTAAAATTAAAAAATAATCCAACTACCCTCCCACCACCCTATACTAGCCTCTCCTAAAACCCTAAACCCTATGGGAAGATTTATAGAATTGGAAGATTCTATAAACCTTCCAAAAACTATCCCCCTTCTCTAGAATTTTCTAATTCTAGAAATTTTCATGGAATTAAAAATTCCATGGAAATTCCTAGCCCTAGATCTTAAAGGCCCAAATTTGAATTTGGACCATTGATCTTCCCTCCCTTTTCCTATAAAACTAATCCATCCTTAAACTCTCAAGACTAATGAGAAATTATCTATCAAGCCATCAAACTCTTCTATAGCATCCATAACAACATTCTAGTATCCATTCAAGGCCATTATCCTCATCACACATCCATTAGGAGCCATTGTCAAAGTCTCACAAGCAATCCAATAATACTAGTGAAAAAATTGGAATAGAGGCATGAGAAGGTAAAGAGGATGGCAAGAATGTTCTTTTTTCTCTAATTTATCTCCTCTATCCATTCTTATTGGTGTTATCAATTTTTGAGTTGTTATTGCTATTTTGGTAATATTACTTGAACTTGAATTTTGGTGCACATTTTGGTGACCAAAATGGGACCAACCTCATTTATTTAGTCTAATATCATTGATGAAAGTGTTCCAAGTGATTAAAATATAAATTTTACGTGAATACAAATTTATATTTTCAAATTTTGACACATTCTAGGTGAATCATGATAGTGCATTATTAATCATAGCATTGTAGTCATGGGAACATTAATGCTAGTAGTGGTATTTTTTGGTTAAGATGATAGTGTTTAAGGGTTTTAATAGCATTTTGGCCTTTGAAAATGCCATGATTGCCTCAATTGTGGGGTTTCCTTGCTAGTAGTGATATTTTAATATGCCATAGTAGGGCTTAGATTCTAAGACTATTTTTGCTAACTTTCTATGTCTTTAGGTGTGTTATCTCTTGTTATTGCTTCTATGTAAGCCAAGAAGGAAATCCTTAGTGGTTAGGTTGATTACACATATTCTAAAATATCATGATTCAGTCAAACATGGGATTTCCCTATCAATATTGGTATTGTTGTTTTGAGTAGCAATATTATCACAAAGGATAGTTGAGTTTTGACTATAACTTGTTTTTACTAACTCTTTACTCCTATTAGTATCTTGTTCATTTTTACTACTTCTATGTGAAATAAAGGAGGAAATTCTTTAAATATTAACTAACCACATCTATTATATAAAATTGTGACTCTCTCATTAATGGGATTATCCTGGTAATAGTGGTATTACATATCCTAATAGCGACATTGTTAAACATAGTGCTTAGAGGTTATTTTGTCACTTCTATCTTAATCTCGTGGATAATAGATATATTTGTCTCTTGTCCTCTACTTTTTTTATTTGGAATTTTTGGTCAAGGGAGGAAGGATTTTATATCTTTTTGACAAACCCATGACTTAGTCAATAACAAAATTATCTTGGTAGTTGTAGGGTTATAATTCTCAGTCACAGTATTGTCTTTTCATTCCAAGCTAGTAAAAAACTACCCCTATAACCTTTGAATCCCCATTTACAGTGCTTCCAAGTTTTTGCAAAAAAGTGCTAAATGTCTATAAGTTGAAATTTTGAATAAATTTCCCCCTTTGTTAAAAAATTTCAACATTCCTCTATACAAGCATTTCACCCCCTCCATATCTAAAAATAGCTACTGAAAATTGGTATTATCTATCTTGTAGGGTTTTATAAAAAGCATAGGAGAAGTCAAAGTATCTAAAGACCCATCATATATATTGGTTCAACCTCATTCAATAATACCATGACTGAATTAGTCACGGGTTTGTTCTACGAATAACGACTTTTCTATTCTTAGTCATGGCTTTGTAGTTAGGGTTATTTAGGATTAGTATTAGGCCTTGATAACATAAAATAATTATATTTAAATATCAAATCCCTATAATTTTTTTAATTTAGTAGACTTTTCTTTACTTAGGACATATATATATTATTTTTCTTCAAAACTAAAATATCGCTACTTGTATTTTTATGCTAGTTATGTCTTAATCATTTAAAGTTGAGAGATTATTTGATATTCACAGTTTTGTAGTTAACCATAGTAGTTAGTTAACTCTTTTGTAAACCCATGACTCACAACTCATGGATTTGATAGTCCAATCACAAGGTTGTGCATTCTAGTCATGGTATTGCCTTATACATTCACATTATTATAAAGACTCATGAGATTTTTAAAATTTAAATTGATAATGCTTTTCTTTCAGTTCCCTTAGAGATTTTGGCACCCAAATAAGATATATAACCTTTGTGATTGTAGGGAGGGGTAACACCTTGTATTTTTGTCTTAAATTTAGTTGTATTATTAAAAAAGTTATTGATTATTTTCCTTTCTAATTGCTTTTAAATACTTTTTTATGTGTGTGTGTGTCGTTCTTGATTTGTAAATAATTTGTCGCATCCTACCAATCACACATAGGTAATTAGAATGGTCAATCAATCATATCATGTGTTTTGTTTATTTGTTGAGCCCTCCCTTAGGATAATAGATGACATGGATTTTATCACCATACAAGAGGATTATTACATAGGTGTTAGTGTCATGTATTTCACCATCATGCTTTAACCAAAATTTGCATTCTAATAGAGTTTAAATATAAGAAGAGTTATCACTATGGCCTAAGCAGAATTCCCCATAAAGGGTTGCATGGAGTGAGGGGTGATCAAGCTCTAAGACCCAACGTAGTTAGATATCCTCCTACATGGACTTGAGACCCAATGTACCATCATGTATATTGGGGAATCCCTTATATCATTTTGTATACCTTAGAGTAGGGCACTTTGGTCATAAAATACATTCCACTGCATGAGTCAGTATCAGCTTCAAAGTAGTCATCAATTGCAAGCAGGGTTGAGATCATTTGGTCAATTTCATAATGGGTCACCAACCTAAAGCCTCACTTGTATAGATTTTGGATAGTGTGGGCATCAAATTATACACCCATATAGTTTACTAATCTAGGATTACACTTGTGCATGATTATTTATGTGTTGTAATGAGACTTGCATTGTTTTCTAATTGAGTTATCCACACCCATATCTTGTGTGATACCTTAGAGGCCTCTAAGTTGAAATTTACTATTCCATCATAATCTTAATTTACATACTCATCATTTCTCCCCATTTGACACTCCACACCTAGTCTTCATATAGTACCCATCCCCATTGATCATTATTTGGTCATCTCCTCTACATTCACCACCCATATAGTATCCACTTAAAGATCCATTTTCCATAGCTTTTCTAAATTTCATATCTTTTATATTTGACCACTATCTTCACATTATCCATATCCATTTCATTCTCCAAAACAACATTTCCATATAGTATCATCTCACTTTCATAATAGTTTGTGTACTTTGACTAGTCTTTGACTACCACACTACCTTATAGTCATACCACATTCATCCTACATTCATCTTATAGTATTTATCCTATCTACATACATAAACACCTAGTATCTCCTTTTTGTGTATTGTGACCAATCTTTATCACACCTCCCCATGCCCTCCACACATTCACTTTATCATCCTACATACATCTTTTAAGTACCCTCTCCTTTATATCCATCCCATAACACTTAGTATCCATCTCTTTTTCATACCTTTTATTATTTGTCATCTTATAGTAACCATCCTATCATAGTAATATGCATCCACTTTACATAACATTATTCATCCTCTCTATTATCTATCTCTCATTATACTACATCTTACCTATCGCATTTCCATTTATACCTATTCCATAACACTTAGTATCCATCCCATTTTATATTCTTTTTTGATTATTTTGATCATTTCCTATCCATTTCATAACACATTCCTGCCTCATTCACCATATCTATATCACCTAGCACATATGTAGGGCATACATCCACAATTCTATATCATTATCCATCCCCTTTATTATTCACCTCTTATTTTCATCTGATATCCATCCCTTTTTCACACCCTTTCTTGTTTATTTTGATCACTCTACCATCCATCTCTTCTATACAATTTTACTTTTCCTCTTCACCTCCTTTTTGCTAGCATATATCTCTCACATCCATATATGTCCCCCTATCCATCCACATCATATTTAACTTAGTATACATCTTCAATTACATCCTCATATAGTTATCATCTCTCACATTTGTATAGGCTAGATTAAATATCCTCTCACCTCATATCCATTTATATAATTTCCATCCTATTGTTCCATATCCACCCCTTTTACACTTATATTATTTTGTCCTTTCATAATTACTCCATCCACATAAACCCATTTTCCATATCTAATATTCAACCCTCCTACCACTAAATATCTTCATATAACACCTTTAATTCACCCAAACTAATTTTTATATACTATTATATTCCCTACCCATTTAGATATTTTCTTCTATCATCTTCATACCATATCATATTTCATAAAGTGTTCATTCTCCTTCACATCCCCATAAATTAAATTGTGTTTTGGTCATCACTTAATATTTTATATCTATCATCCATATCCATTTGATTATCCATCCTTTTCTTCCACACCACTCATATATTATCTCTTCATCCCCACCTTTATTTTGTATCTTGAGTTAGTGTTTTCATCTGATCCTTCATTCATCACATATCATATCATAAATTTTCTTATCCTCATCCCATTCTCTTTAAATACTAGACTTCATCCTAGAACCAATGTCTTAAGTGGTCACCCATATTTTTTGGATCATCAATTATCACCCCTCTTGACTTTGTATTATCATTAAACATAGTCTTGTAAGATTATAATCTATCACCCATCACTATCTTTATAAAGTACTTTTGTCCTCTATCACCCATCAACCTATCCATTTTCTAGTAGACAAAAATATTTGATCCCATCACTTTTCTCTCATCCTTACTAGATTAATCTCTTGAAGGATTTTGTCTCTTGTTAATTCTTGGTCATCAATTTTCTTAAATCATCATCCCTTTAACCACTAAAGTTTTTAGTCTTTAAATGGAATCATTATTTGAAGACTCCAATCTCATCCATCACTTTTCATCACAAACATTTATTCATAATGGTCATCCATACCCGATCTCAACTCTGAATTAGACAAGGCTCCAACCAAGACAATAATCCATTAGGGAATATGATGGACCCAAGTCAACATATGATGAAAATCATAGTGATATGCACATACCAAGGAAATAGAATGCAATATTTAATACCCTAAAAAATTATGAAGTAAGAAGTATCATTGATCATTACCTTTATGAGAACTAAGATCGTGTCTTAACCAATGTTATAGAAATATGGGGCACCTTACCTTCCACCTTTGATCACACCCTCTTTCATAACCTAATCCACCCTTTAAGACCAAACTCACCCTGTCGACATGATAATTTTAATCCTCAAGAATAAGGTGCATACCATGGTTTTATTGAAGAATAAGAACACCCATGACCCCTTCATAACAACCAAAATAAGGCTAATAAGAGATAAGTTATCATTGAGGACCACCTAGATTAGTTTACTCAACAAGTTAACCTATTACTTTGAAGTCAGCATCCACCATAACCTAGGCAGAATAATACCAATAATAATTCTTGTAATAATACCATTGGCAATCCCAATAATACTAATAACACAAATAACACTCATAATACCCATAGTACCCACATCCTTCAAGGGATTCAAAACTAAACTAATAACCCTATTGGGGATCCCTATTTTTCCTCATAATGGAAAATGATGAAAGAGACTCTCCAACAAATGGATCTTAGATCACAAGACCATAAGTATATATATTAAGACTTTTGTTCATCACCATTGGACATGATCATTTTACAAATTCCCTTTCCCTCACACTTTGAAGTACCCAAATTTGAAAAATATAGGGGAAAGAGAGATCTTAGAGACCACATCCAAGAATTCTATGTGGATTGTCATGAATTCGCCTATAAAGATGCCTATTTATTACAACTATTTCCTAAGATTCTTACAAGCCTCACTTTGGAATGGTTTATGCAACTACCTAAAGGGCCAATTTATAGTTTTGGAGAACTAACAAAGTAGTTTATTTGACATTTCTCATACAACATAGAGCATGATATTTCTATCATTGACCTTTATAATAATAAGTAACAAAGTGGGGAATGTCTGGCCTATTTTATGTAAAGGTGGCATAGTTTGGCAAGCCATTTAAGGTGTATTATACCTGAGAAGAAATTATCCAAGATATTTGTGGACAATCTTAATATATAACTTACATATCAATTGAAATTATAATGTTCCAAGACTTTTGATGAGATTACAAAAAAGGGCATGAAAATAGAAAAGGCTCTCATTAAAAAATGAACCATCAAGCTATTTTGTCATAATGAGCACAATAAAAATTAGGAGAACTATTTTTTAGGCAAGTCTAAAGTCTTCAATAAGAAAAAAAATGTTTTGGGTGATGAGGTAATAGATTATAAGACACAACATGTGCAAACAATTCAATGGAAGGGCCCCACACAATGCCCTAATGTCTTTACCATCAAAGTTCCTTGAGGCAATCCAAAGCCTCACATAGGCAAAAGACTACTTATAAGCTTGGGAGTCCCAATAGAGATAGTCTTGGATCAATTTATCATTTCCAAAATGATTAGTCTACCTAAGATAATACCTTTAGAAAATTGTCAACCAACACTTGATTTGTACTATGAAGACAAGTTTTATAAATAACATAGGGTAAAAGGACATGATACTGAGTAGTGCATGCAATTAAAACACTATATCTAAGATATTATAGAAAGGGGTGATATTAGGATTGAAGGAAAAGTAACATCAAATAAATCATCAAATCAACACCTTGGCATTAATAAAGATCCTCTCCCAAAGCATGATCAGAGGAACCAAAGACCCTAAAGAGACTAGGGTCAGGCATCATCATCTAATCACACTAATTATCATAATGTTCCATATAATTACATTAATACCATAAAAATTCACAAAATCCAAGAATTCACTCCACCTTCATCCCCCATCCTAGAAATTAATAAGGTTACTACTGATTGTATAGTAACCACTCGATGCAATAAGATTGTAATTCCCATGGTACCTCCCCAAGATCTTTCTACCTCATCTGCTACCCATAAGGGGAATATTTATAAGAAAGCTTCAATAAGTTCAAATAAATATTAGGAAATCATTAATAAATTAGAAAATAATCCCAATCAAGTAACTTTGATGGAACTTATAAAAACATATGCATTACATAAGGAAATATTGAATCAAGTGTTGAATGATTTAAAAGTACCTAGTGACCTAGATACTAATTAGTTTTAAGCACTAGTGGCACATTTATCCCCATTATATAAAGTCACTTTTAGTACCCAAGATTTAACCCCAGTCAACCCATATCATAATTATCCATTATACATTGAATTCACCATTTCCCATCACCAAGTTTCCCATATCCTCATAGATGGAGGATCTACACTCAACTTATGTAATTTAGACTTTCTAAGGAAATTAAGATAATCAGAGACATCACTTGGGCCAATTTTAATCATGATTAAATATTATGATGATAATGAGAGACCATCAATCAAGACTATTTATCTTCTTATTGCCTTGGTATTTTTAGTTCATCAAACTTTGGTTCATGTCGTGGATGTAAAATTACCATATAACATGTTTCTTAGAAGACCGTGCATTCACAAAATGCAATTTTTTGCATCCACTATCCATCAGTGCTTAAATTTCCCCATTTAGGAATGGAAGTCACCATTCTTGGAGTCATAGATAATCTCCATAACTATCAAATGTATCAGTCATTACCTCTATCACCTTACCTTGGCACTGATAACACTATCCTAAGCCCAACAACTACTAAGTATATATCTCTAAATCAATTAGAATTCACATCTCCATTAGATCTTGATGTCACATGACTAAATATCACATACACAAGATGTGGAGAATATGAGTACAAAACATATGGCATTATTAATCTACCCTTATCTCCATGTACTTATGAGTCCCTGGCTATGAAATATAATCCCATTAAATATCATTTTGGGATAGAAACATTTTTAATTTCTACATTTTTGTCTAATGAGTATGTTGAAGATGGAGATGATTCTTGGCTCATATGATATGATGATGCCCTTATCTCTCCCAAGCAGCATTATCCTAGATTCTAGAGAATAGTGGAAAACATGTAGTATAAAGGAAAGGGATTGGGAAAATAAGAGAAAGGTCGATTGGAACCTATTATCATTCAATAACATCCATAATATTTTTGATTAGGGTAAAAAATATATGATGATGACCCAACCAACATCATTTAGGATTCTCTTCTAACCAATGAGTCATCTATCCCTGATGAAGACATTGAAACAAGGTCTATCTATATTCATTTCAAGGAGCTTACTACCACCAAGCTTTTCCCTAATACCACTATATTCACCATGAATGTCTCCCTCTATTATCCTTCCCTCATAGACTAGGGATCAAAGTAGAAGCCTATATTTGACACATTTCAAAATGATGATGCCATTTTGGAATAAATGAGAGTTAGAGACTTCATGCCATCCAGTGATCATAAAAAGGGATTTTCTATCAATCTTTGTCAATCTACATATTTCAAGGAACAACAAACATCCCATAATCAAAGCAAGGATGAAAAATCTATAGAAGAATGAGAGCCTTCCAAAGAATCAGATGATTTCCCATATAGTTCCTTCATGTCAGAAGATTATTTTGATATCGATACTGAACTATCGGGTTATTTTGCTTTTGATGTTCTAAAAATATCATTACCCCTTTATTTATAAGATCAATCAACCTCACTTATTTATGATTTAATATAATTTAATATTGGAATTGATAAACATCCCAAAATAGTGAAACTGGGGGCATCTCTCATGACAAAATAACATGAAGTCCTTATTGAGATGTTATAGGAATTCATTGACATATTCACATAGAGCTATGCTAACATGCCAAGATTAGATCCATCATTGGTGGTACACCATGTAGTTGTGCATCTAAATACCAAACATATCAAACAAAATGATGAATGATGCATCCTAAGGTGGTGTTACTTATCAAAAAGGAATTACAAAAATTCCTAGAAGCCAGATTCATCTTCCTAATCGATTACTCAGATTGGATCTCTAATATTTTCCCTATAAAAATTCAACAAGGTGGAATTTGTATATGTACCAAATTTTAGGATATTAATAAGGCATGTCTTTAAGATGACTTTTGACTCCCTAATATTTACATGATCATAAATTCAATAGATGGGTATGAAACAATTTCCCTCATAGATGGCTTCTCGGGTATAATCAAATCAAAATAGCCACTAAAGATCAACACAAAAAAATATTTATCATTATGTGGGGGATGTTTTGTTATCAAGTCATGTGATTTGGTCTCAAGAACATATGAGCCACTTATCAATGGGATATGACCATTATATTTCATGACATTATGCATGACATCATTGAATATTATGTTGATGATATTTTGGGGAAGTCTTGATCAATGTCATAGCACCATTTGGTCCTTAAAAGAATATTTTTAAGATTATGAAAATATAAAGTAAGGCTAAATCCTTAAAAGTGTGTCTTTAGAGTAACTTCAGGTAAATTATTTAGATTTATAGTCTTAAGAAGGGTCATTGAGATGGATCCAATAAAGGTTAGAGCAATTATAAAAATTCCCCCACCTCATAATCTCAAGTAGCTTTAAAGCCTTCATGGAAAACTTCAGGTCATATGACATTTTATCTCTTAGCTAGTTGATAAATGTCACCCCTTTAGTCATATATTAAATAATGGGACTACCTTCCATTGGAATGAATAATGCCAATAAGATTTTGAAAGATTAAAATAATACTTGGAAAATACACCTATTTTATCCCCACCTACTCTAGGATAGCCTTTGTTCTTATACATTTCAGCAATGCCATGTGCCATCAGTGCTCTCCTCACATAACACAATGATCAAGGTAAGGAGAAATCTATATATTACCTCAATCACACATTGATATCATATAAGATAAACTATACTCCTACTGAAAAGGCATGTTTAGCCATATTTTTTGCATCTCAAAAGCTTCATTATTACATGCTTAATAATCATGCACAACTCATTGAAAAAGTTGATCCCTTAAATTACTTACTATCTAAGACAACACTTACAGGTCAAGTGGAAAAATGGATAATGCTACGTAGTGAATTCGACATTGAGTATATAAATCAAAAAGCTATAAAAGGATAGGTCATTATGGATCAACTAGTAGAGGCACATTTAGAAGCAACTGAGCCAATTGTAACCAATTTCTTGGATGAATTCATCCTGTATATCTCATAACTAGGTAACTATAAGTTATACTTTAATGGCTCATTTACTACCCATGGATCTGAGGTAGGCATCCTCTTGGTCATCCCTTAGGGTGATCTCATTCCAAAATCATTCTACCTTGCCTTTCTATGCACTAATAATATTTCAAAGTATAATGCTTTGATAACTGGACTTCATTGGCTATTTAATGGAGCATCCATTAATTACAAGCATTTAGGGACACATAATTAATTATCAAATAGGTCAATGGTGAATTTCAAACAAAGTAAAAAAAGTTTTTTCCTTGTAAACAATTAGTAGATAAATAAAAGACCAATTTTTAATCTATCACATTTGAATAGGTTTCATGAGGAAGAAATAAAGCATTGGATTCTATGGCCACTATCATCTCACTCATTGATCTCCCTGAAGATGTTCTAGAAGGTATTTTTTAATTAAACACCTGATTATCTTGGCCTATCAATCATTGGCTCCACTTCAAATATATGAAGTCAATGACCCTAGTCTCCCATGGTACCATGATATTTATAGGTACATTCATGACAATATCCTTTCCCCTAACCTCAACTACCACCAATACAAAGCTTTTATTCATTACATTGCCCGATACATAATCCTTGATAGCATGCTTAATTGATGCAACTATGATGTTAACTTTTTGAGGTGCCTGACATTGGAGGAGGCATCTTAGGAAATCAAAGAAGTCCATGATGGTATATGTGGAGGGCACATCAGTGGAATGGACCTAGCCAAAAACTCCTCTAGATTGGTTATTACTAGCTGATGATGGACCATGATTCTTGCTAGTATGTGCATAAATGTGTATCTTATTAGAAGCATGAAAATTTAATCCACACTCCTCCATAAGAGTTACAACCTACTATGATTCTATGGCCTTTTTCCATATGGGTCCTATATTTAATTGGCTAGATAAATCCTACTTCATTAGATGACCATAAATTTATTATCACAACTACAAAGTATTTTATTAAATGGGTCAAATGAATGCCACTTACTTATATAAAAAGCATCTAAATTCATAAGTTTATTCTTGGTCAGATTATTTTCCATTTTGGTACACCTAATAATATCATTTTTGATAATGATAAATCACTCAAGAATCAATAAGTTGAGGCCTTATGTCAAGAATATCATATCACGTAACATTTCTTCTCCCCATATTATCCCTAAGGTAATGGAAAATAAAAAGCAACCAATAAGACCCTTGTCAAGAATCTAAAGAAGATCATCAATCAAGCTAGCAGAAACTAGCACACTCAATTATATCTAGAACTATGGTCTTATCAAACTAGTGTTTATAAGTCTACTGGGGCAACTTTATATGCCTTGGTCTATGGGATTGAAGCAATATTGCTAGTAGAAGTAGAAATCCCCTCTCTTTAACTTTCTCTAAAAGGAAGCATCAATGATCATAATCTCAAACAAGAATGGTTACAAAAATTGGAACTCCTTGATGAAAAGTGATAGAAGGCCTTAGATCACCTCTGAGCATACCAACATAAATTGAAGGGATAATATCACAAGAAGTTTCAAGCTAGGGAGTTCAAAAGTAGTAACATAGTCGTAAAATAAAATAAAAAAATACCAATGTAGAACATGATAATAAGGGGAAGTTTAAAGCCAATTGGTTAGGTCCATATGTCATTATTTCTGAGTTTGGATCAGGAGCATATAAGTTGGCCATGCTTGATGGAGAAGAAGTGGATGATCCCATGAACATTATGTATCTCAATCTCTTATATACCTAATCCAGGTATCATTATCCTCCATCAATGGGGTACCCCATGTCCACTCTACCCATCCATTTCCCTACATCATTAAAAAAATAAAATATCCGTCCAATGGTAAAAACTAGCTTGTTGGTGCCTTAGGCAAGTACTATGTTGAAAACTAGTTTTTGACGTCATGGTAAGATCACATTGACCCTGGTATTAATAATGGGAATCTATCATTAGGATTGGAACAACAATGTTGGACAAATATTCTAGTTAAAATAAGGGATATGGCTTGTCAAAAAACTATTTGTTGGAGGGATCTTTGGAATTACTAATCCAAACTTAGTTCATATATATTTCCCCAAGTCCTATAATATCCTCATCACCCCTATATTTATTTACATGTATATTTTTCATCTTGTTAGCTTTTCATGGGAACAAGGATGGCATGGATGAACCTTGAAGGCTTTATTATGAAAGGGTCTTCTCTTAAATGGAATTCCCCCATGCTTCTTTGCTACCATGCCTAGGACCTATCATATCCTTAGCATATGGAAATAAGATGCAATATGAAAAATTATTGCATATTTTCACACTTTGAAAAACATCCAAAATTCCCCCATCCTATCCTAATAAATATTATATCTTAGCCCCATTCTCATCCCACCTATCCTTATCTAGGGATTAACACACCAACACCCATCCCCTTATCACCTTACCGCCATGGTGGAGGAGCATGTTCACCATCAATAGTACGGATGAAGTAAAATAAGAATGGGATTAATCTAATTATAACATAACCACCCCATAAATGCATAATGTTTAACCATCATGATTCATACTGAAATCATCTCATATGGTCCATACATCAATAAACATCTCAAATCAAATTATATAATAACATGCATAAGAGCAAAACAATATCCCATGTATAACATCATCCATGATGCATTACAGAATGTACAAAATATCCATCTACTATCACTATGTCATCAATAAAATGTTACATCAATAGTAGTTATACATCATCATTACATCATCCATGTGTCTTATAATGCTAATCTATAACATCTAAAGCTAAGAAAATATCAAATCACATCTTAGATGTATGTCATCATCATACAATACAAATAAATACATCTAATGTCCATAAAAAAAAAGCATCATCCATACATCACCATAAATATTCATCATATATAAATATCAAAGTCCCAAATGCAATATCCACATGGAGTCCATGTCAAAAGATATGATACAATCATATCAGCCCATGGGGAAAGAATGAGCTATAATACAAAAGTCCCCTATACATATGTAAATGCATCTAATGTCAAGGTTGTGGCACTGGTGGCCTTGGTGGTCCATCACCACCTCTCAAAAGCTTCCAAATGGATGATTGAATAGCACAGAAGGAACCTACATGCTAACCATCTGGAATAATACTAGGCCTCCCAAGTAAGCAACATAATGTAATCCATCATCCCCATCATGCCCTATCCCCTCAAACCCTCATCATCGTCATCTATAGATCTCTCACCTACTACTAACTAACTAGTCAGAGTCTAAATATGGGCCTATTGATGTGCTACCTACCTCTGTAAAACTATCACCTAGCCTTGTAAGGTGGCAATATATCCTTGAGCCTGCATGAGCCATGTGTCTCTCTGAATAACCTAAGATTGCAAACTAGTAACCTATGTCTATAACTATTTAACCTCCCCATATTTCTAAGAAATGTATGCTTACAATACAATAATCTACCCATATGCCTATACCAACTAACTATCAACCTAGGAAGTCAAAATATGAAGGTGGGCCTGTAACAAATCTCTCTCATGTGTGATCCCAAAAATCTCAGATAAATAGGTATAAATATCCCCTCGTAGGTAAGTCACTAAGTCTTGGTCTACCTCTAACATTAGTGGCTGAGAAGGACCCACACCACTATTATTGCCCATCTGAATATGTCTCTGGGCTACTCTTTGTGCTCCCACCTATCCTTAAGCCTATGGCCCCACCTATGTTGCCACTATAACCCCACCATCATCATCTAAATTCATTACAACATGGCCCTCCCCTCCATCCATTACCCTCTAAATTGTCACCTATCTCCTCCACCTCGCTCTCCTCTAGATCCTTACATAGGCTTGAAGAAGCCTCCTCATAGCACCTCTCTAAATCATCACACAAGACCAAGTTAATTGAATTATAACCTATGGATATCACCATGATAGATATGTTTTTGTCACCCTTATATCTATAATATGTATATAAAAAAACCCACTAGATGGGTATAATCTTATCATACTTTGCACATGCATCAGCTCTCTTAACAGGCCTCCCCTACTATGGTCTTTTCTACTCATTATATGCAAACAAGTGCTTGGGGTCTGACATATCCTAAATAAATCCAAACTGGTGCTAAACTTGATCTAGTTTATATCTCTTAATAATATAATTGCATTGACCTATCACATAACTTGGTGTCAACATATATTGCATCCACACCTCATCAAACTAGCTAAATTTGATCCCCCCATAAGGCATCCAAATGATATGCTCAGGGAATATACTATCAAAGGCCTCCCTATAATAATTCATCTCCCCAACATGGCCTAGTTGTACTCCCAAAATCACATGTCATTAGAACACCATTGACTATCCAGGTGCTAGCCTTACAAGTCTACCTAATGGCCACTAGATCATGATGTGCTCCTAGCTCCAAATATGAATAAATAGAGATGGTCTAAAGATTTGTGCATGCCTATAAGCACCCAAGTGTATCTCTTTGTATAAGTGTGTTAATATGATAACTCCCCAAGTGACCATTCTATGATCATGAATCATATTGGCTACCACATCACCCAAACCAGAGTGAAACCACTGCCCACTCTTGTTTAACAATAGAATATCAGACACAAGAGCCATAACCACTAACATTAATTTATCTAAAGTCCCCTCTAAATAACATCTATCTAGATCAATATAGCTATCTCACATCCCTATCTGTAGTCTCCTACCTAGTCATCATAATGTCTACATCAAGAAATGTGACAACCCATAAATCCTATCTCGCTACATGGGCAAATGGAAAATCCTATAAACATACTCTAGTGTCACAGTCATCTCTCTAGTAATGAAGTGGAATGTACTCATCTCGAAGTGCCATCACTCCACTAGCACTATAATTAGAGCTCGATCAATGTGAATCATTGGCATCATTTCCACATCATGAAGACTAACTAAGTCAAGCACTCCATACTCCTTAGGGGTAACATGCCACATCTCATGAAGCACATCAAGATGGAAAAAATGGGATGTTATTATTCCCAAATCCTCTTGCAACAAAACAACATCTACCTATCATCAACCCTATCACTCAAAAAACATCACCATATCTATACACCTAATCTATCTAAAACACTTCTATCTCACCTTTCATTTAGCTCATCCCCTATCTTACTCAAACTACCCAAGAGCCCCCTCACTCACAACAAAAAAACATATATATTCACCCCTTTGATGAACTAACTCTATCTAACCACCTCACTTATCTAACTTTATCTTTCAACCTTTCTAACCCCTAATCTAACCCTATCCCATCTCCTACTTGGCCATTTTTTCCCTAACTTACAATCCCACTATTTGCAACTTATGAGGTTGTAATCTTATTTTTCCCTAATCATGGGATTACAACCCCACCATTCCCTACCTATGAGATCACAATCCCATCAATTTCTATTAGAAGGATTGAAATCCTACACTCACCCTAGCAACCCCGTCATTTATATCAACAACCCTATGATTGAGGTTAAAATCACTAGTCATGGGATTGCCAAACTGCAATTGATAGCATCCTTTTGTATCAAAATCCACTTTCAAATCTATAAAAGACTACTCAAAATCACCAAAAATATAGATCTACGGGTTTTTTACTCATCAAAGGTCTAGCCTCAGCATCCCTCTAGTACTCTTAAACTCTCTTACCACTATGAGAAGCTTAGGGAATGTGATCCATGTTTTCTAATCTATAAATTAATTCACCAATGAAAAAGAGTGCAAATGACTCCAAACTTAGCTCTTTTGTCCTATGTGACCAATCCCCACCATCCCCTACTAACATCCCCTATCCACTTATCTCCAAAACTAATAATATAACTCTTACTCATTTATTACCAACTTCCAAGGGAATGACATGCCCACAACCCTTATCATTACCTCTATCCTCTAGCTAGATCTACATCTACCTGAGGCCTTTTTGAACTATGTAGGCAACACCTAGTCCTATTTTTGGTACTAGGGATAACTTAGACACCATTTTTCCCTTATCATTATCCCATTACCAAATCTATCACCTACTAATCATGTATCATATTTAAGACTTTAATCTTACACAAAATGGATCTTTATCATTGATCACTAGTCTTTATCCTTTTATCCCTTTTCAAGCTTCTTGTAGCATGTATCCTTGCTATATAACTCATCATCAGCTTGAACCCATCTTATTTTAATCAACCTTGTCTTATCACATAATCACTTTCTAGATAATTATCACTTTTCTATACCCATCACTGGAGCCTCCTCATCATCACTATTAGGGCATCTATTTGATCAATCAATGCATCCCAACCCTATCTAGTTACGAATCTTATCCCACCTTGAGTTTCATTTTGAGTGACCATCTAGGTCAGTTTTCTCCCCACATGATCCCTTGAGGGGGAAACATATCCTACTAATTTTAACATCTTCTAAAATTATGGTTTTTCTTTGACAGACCATTACTCCTTTCACTTCATTTTAGTTGTAATGCCCTTTCAAAGAGGGGCAAAATGTATGCATTAAAATATGCTCACCCAATTAATTACATTTATTCCTGCTAATTTAACATAAGTTCCATATATCTTGGCTATATTAACTATTGGCCTCATACCCATATCCCATTCTTATATCTGAAACAACCTTTATCCCATCCTAAAACCAATTAATCCTCTCATTAAACCCATAATATACTCTATTACCTACTAACCTATCCACTAAACCCACTAGCCAATTTAAAATTAAAAAATAATCCAACTACCCACCTACAACCTTATACTAGCCTCTCCTAAAACCCTTAACCCTATGGGAGGATTTATAGAATTGGAGTATTCTATAAATCTTCCCCAAATTATCCCCCTTCTCTAGAATTTTCTAACTCTAGAGATTTCCATGGAATTTTCCTAGCCCTAGATCTCAAAGGACCAAATTTGAATTTGGACCATTGATCTTCCCTCCCTTTGCCTATAAAACTAATCCCTCCTTCTACTCTCAATACTAATGCCTCTATCAAGCCATCAAGCTCTCTTATAAAATCCATAATAGCATTCTTTCATCCATTCAAGGTCACTATCCTCATCACACATCCATTAGAAGCCATTTTCAAAGTCTCACAAGCAAACCAACAATGAAGCCTTTGATATCCAATCATACTAGTGCAAATCCTAGAATGGAGGCATTAAAATTTAAAGATGATGGTAAGAATGTTCTATTTTCTCTAATTTATCTCCTCTATCCATTCCTATTGGTGATATCAAGTTTTAAGTTATTATTTTTATTTTGGTAATATTGCTTGAACTTAAAATTTGGTGCATAAAACCAATATTAATAGAAGAACCATTCCAATAATAGGGATTTTTTTTGAACTATGAACCTTTATTCGATGATAGAATATACACACATTCTCACTATTATAGATTACGTCACCAAATGGTTAGAATCCATGTGAGTCAAGTAGATAACTTAAGAAACTATTTGTAATTTCATTAAGGAAAACATTCTAGTGAGAAATTGTGTTCCATAAACGATCATTATATATAACTATTCAATGTTTTATTCTTCAAAGTTGATACGATTATATTAGGGCTATGACATATCATTGCCTAACTCTTCAAACTATTATCATTGAGAAAATTGTCAAGTTGAGTCAAGTAATAAAAATATGGTCACCTGTACTCACAAGTTGGTATATGAGAATCAAAGGAATTGGCACAAGAATTTATATGATGCATTTTAGGAAGTTCACATAACACAAAACAAATCCATACTTATATCCTCATTCTAGTTTCTTAATGGGATTGATGCAAAAAATACAATAACACTTTAATTACCTCTACTTCAGTTACTCAAGGCCTTTGAAAATCAAAACTTTTAAAGTCCCTTGGATAAAAGAATTCTATATTTTTATAAGCTTAAATAAGATAAATCTCAATTTATTGACATAATTGTCAAGCATCAAGATCAATTTAAAGTCCTTTTTGATAAAAAAATCAAAAAGAATGAATTTTTTAGGTATCTTATCTTGTTCTTCTATGGAAGAAAGGAATAAAACCAAAGGGAATTCATGTAAAATTTTACTCCTTATGGGTGGGCCCTTTCAAAATTAGGCATTTATATGGAGATAATACTTTTTACTTGGCCTATCATGATGAATCGCATTTGCCATTACCCTATAGTGGACAATATATCAATGATTACATCAAGTGAAAGCATGTAGTCCACTACACGTACGTATATAACAATTTTGGTTGTGTTTCTTCTTATATTGTTCCTTTTGGATTATTTTGTGTTGCATCATTTTTTATTCATGACTTTATCTTTTTTAGTTGGTTCTCTTTCCTCTGCAATATCTTGCTTTTTTAGAAGTCTACCTTTTCTTCAAAAGTGAAATAACTTGGTAACAAAATGGAATTACACTTTTCTATGAAACCAAAGTCTAGATTTTTTCTCTCATACCTTATAATTTGAGGTCCCCAGTCAGAGCCAACTATTATCCTAATTTTGAATGTAAATAAAAAATATAAGAATATTAAGTATTTTGACATCAAATGGTCAATTTGAGTCAAATATGGTCAAATATATCATATCAAAGTCAAAAAAATCTATCTGAATATTCATTTTCAAAAGTCAATAATTGACCAAAAAAATTTAAAAAAAAAATCAAAAGGAAGTGTAAAATTTATTATCTTTACCCTTTTCATAGTTTGGTTAGCTATTGAACAAACCTCATGAATCCACATATTGACAAGAAAACCATCAAAAAATTATGTATGTCTGAAAATATATCAAACCCAACATATTCTTGAGCACATCTTGAATCTTGATACCCATACAAACATCCATTTAATATTCTACCTTTTATTCCCTCACTCATTGGAACTCAATACACTACTAAGCATTCATGTGTTTCTTGATGATTACTAATGAATCTCATTTTTTCTACTGCTAATCCATATAATTTCTCCACATGCATGAGGATTTCTAACATAGATTTGAATAACTTTCTTTTCCCAATTTTTGATTCATTTCACTTTACTGTCACTTACAATCTTTCAATCTTGTGAAGTTTGACATTATAAGGGTTCATCGAGTTAGCTTATTTATAATCAATAAGAATTAGGTATTATTTTTCAAAACTTTAAAATTGGTATTCAAAGGTTTTCCTCAATATTTTATCCATTGCTTGAGATTTTATCTCATAAACTCTCCAATTTATTTTTGGAACTCATATTTTCATAGCGAAACTTGTTGCGGTTTATTATGGGTTCATACATCATATGGATCCTAATCCTATAGCAGACACATTGATAGATTTTTAATTTTACCTAAGCATTCACTAGATTATGATAGTTGACCAAGCCACCATCAGAATTTTAAGGCTACCTAAACACCTATTGGGATCAGATACCCTATTGTACATCCCATCAAACTCTAAAATATAAATGTGAAAATGTTAGAACCTAGTCAAATATTGAATGCACCACCATACTCCAATCACTTGTCAATCACACCATCAAATTTCAACCCTCTATCAAATAGATTGTGGACTCTGATTTCTACCTAAACACTCATCATATTCCCCCTCTTGTTCAAGGACACCTTAGAATCCACTTTATTCTTAAATAAGGTTAGATTTATGTCTCTCTTCACAATATCAACTTAGGTTTTGGTTTTTCTCATAAGAAGGTGATCTTAATTAGATGTTAACATTTGGGACCCCATTCAAAGAGACTTATAAGATAATCATCCTAAAAAAGACTCCTCCCAAAAAGGGTATATAATTATAAGAAGACATAAAATTAAAGTATAAACTTTAAGGTGTTGTTACATCCTCACACATAGATTCAAACATTTAATAAATTAAAGATACTAATATAGGTCACATCAACATGGAAAAATTATGGAATAGAATCAATGGGGTCAGTAATAGAGTATGGACAAAATATCCATGTTAGTGGATTAGCTCAAGTACCTACTTTTTTAATTTAAATACAATGTGTAGAGCTAGTATTAATAATAAGTAAAAACTATGATGTAGAAAAGAGGGAATTCAATAATCCAAAACTATAATATATCTTATATTTAGGTCTAGATCATTTTTATCATCTACTATAGCTACCTAGAAGGAAAGAATTTTTTAGGTTGTCTCATGAATTTACTCAAATAATTTGGGATTCCAATGCTAGTTCCTATTCTAAATTGGTCAAAAAGAAATGCTTTTAAAACTAAGGAATACAACAATAAGGATTCCTAATAATATTTCAAAATTTGAATCCATAAATGAAATCAATGATATGATCACACTCTTGCATAAAGTTGTGGGGATACCAATTTCAATAAATTTCTAAACATGGATGTACATATAAATATGGATCACTTATTAAAATAATAATTACATCAATTGGGGATAATTAATCAGTGATTATATTTGGAAAAAACTAATAGAGGTTAGTACCACTTCCAAATTCTATATCACCTATTATCTTATCTATGTTGTTTTCATGAGAAGATTCTAAAATAGTGTGAATACAATAGGTGATATGTAAATTAAAAATGTTTATGATTTATATCCTCAAATTTCATTTTAGGAAAGTCCATATCATTTCCATAGAGTAAGTGATGCATTTTTATAATATGTGACTCAATGTTTTTTAACCAGAACCATAAAAGCTGAAGATATGAATTTGATCTTCTATAGAGATTTTTAGATGAAGAATTTGGTTCTTATAGTTCCCAAATTTAACTTATCTGATAATTTATGGCTATGATATTGCTTTGTATATTATCCCAAGATATGTAGACGACATATATGCCTTAATTTAACTAGTAAGGTAATTAACTTAAACACAAAACTCTTGTCTAATAAGCACAAGTATGGAATAAAATTTCAAATTTTTATTATTTGATTCACTTGTGCCTTTATAGCTAAAGAAAATTTTATTGGTAAAGAGATGACTTGAGTCACTAATCATTCATTTGAAATTAGACCTTCATTTGATGTTATAGGCCTACTTTAAAACATTATTGGGTATTCATAATCACATGTGCACCACTTTGAAGACTATCACATGAATTTTGATGATGGGAAAGATGTGTGAATATGTGATCACTCACGATTCACTTTGGAATAGGTTAAATGATTTGACATAGTGGATATCAAGAAGAATATAGTAGATGATGAATATGCATTGGAACCCATATATGAAGAAGAAGGATTTGAATAAAATTTTCTTCCAAAGGTAGATTGTTACAAGAATGAATCTAATTCACTCATTGATAAAATCCAAGGTGTGATGAATGAGACTCTCAAATGGTTTAAAATTAAAGAATTAATATTGATAAATAACTATTTCTTCCTCCCATTAAGGGGACTAAATTAGTAACTGATTATCTACAACATTAATCTAAAACAAGCACATACTCAATAGTAATAACTAGTAAAGATTCATAAGAAATTTAAGTGGAAATAGAAGTTAAAGCTATCACAAAAGTTGTTATAGTGTGAAATCCACTCAAGTTGAAAAAGAGAAGATAAGGTAAAAAAAATTCCCAAGTAGTCAAAGCATTTCTATTTTAGAATAATTACTCAAACTCTGGTAACCAATACTACACAATAATTTCTAGCTTCAGATACATTTTTTTTATATGAGTCTTTTTTTTTCCTTCTCATCCAATACTTCAATATCATTTCCCCTTATTAAAAATGTTGAACTGATTATTAAAATTTCTCCTCAAACCCCAACTGATACATTTGGAAAAGAGGAAGGTGAAATTGTATTAGAAAATTCTAAAGTCATGTAAAATCATCTCCCTTCTTATGAGGCTCAAAAGGAATATAGTATTGATCTTGTATAACAATATCCCAATGTGAAAGTCTTTGATTGGTTGAATGAAATAGTAAATAAAATAAATAATATTTTCAATCACAAGAATTTAATTTTATAATTTTTACAATTGTTCATCCTTGTGCAACAAAGAGGCATAAAATAGTATCTAAAATAATTACATATAAAAAGGGAGAAAATATGTGGAAGTAGCAGTTCCTCTTATTGAGAAAGATAAAGACAATTTAGAAGAATTTGATTATAAAATCATGAAGGTCTTCTTGGGGAAATTTGAAACGAAAGGTGTGAAGGAAAATATTTAATCTATAACTTTCACATTGTTCTAGAAAATGGACCAAGACAAAGTGACTAATGAACAACTTAGATAAAATGCAAGGAGATTGGCATTGGTGGTTCAAAAACTAGTGAGTCTAATTCAATATTCTAATTCATTTATGCATAATATTTATTACACATAATCATTAAATTTTTTTGGATAGATTGGTCATATAGGTAAGGAAATATAATAATGGTCAAAAAAATCTATATCAAAGTATCATTACTATTCATGCAATGGCGACCATGTGTTATGAGATTCAATAAGATTATGATGAAGTAAATTATTTTGAAAGTAAATATGATCAATTAGTATATAAATGGAATGTAATGCATCCCAACTTGGAATATTTTTATTATACTTATCCAGATGATCTTATTCAAGAAAAAGTTATCCAAAAGTAAGAAATTATGTACCTCATTGAGTTTTTGGCAACTACCAAATTCAGTGTTTGTATTGTCAAATAATGTCTAAATAAATTAATTTACTCTAAATTAATTTGAGGTGATGATATCCATGAAATAATGGGAGGAATAGGAAAATTGAAATGCAAACTCACTGATGATAATGGGAAACTAGATTTTAAGGAGGCCATTATCAATCCATTAAAGAATAATATTGAGGACATCCTAATTTCTAAGTCTACATTTAATTATGATTCAAGTTATATGTTGATTAAATATTAGAGTACTTTAGATAACCTCAATGCAAGGCTTAAAATACTACATGGAACAACGTAAAAGATGATGGAATTATATTGTGATGTAGAGATAGGTTATATGGTCTAAATGAATAAAAAATTATAGAAATCATAAAATATTTGATGAATTCCAAAATAATAATCTTAAACCTAAGAAATAGAATATTTAGATTGTTCTTAGTGAAGACGAAAAATAAAAGCTCTTCATTAGATTTTGACTTATTTTTAGGGTTGATTTTTTTGAGTTATTCTTGTAAATTTCCATTTACATAGTTTTTTAATGAGTAATTTTCACATTTTATATTTATTTTATAAATTTAAATTCATTTATGTTTTCCAATGTGATTTTTTAAAGTTGTGCAAATTTTCTATTATACTTTTTCAAGTTATGCAAAAATGCCCACATTTTTTCATAAATTATGTAAATTGCTTAATGTGTTCTTTCAAGTTTTAAAATTATGAAAATTTAGTATTGTATTTTTAAAAGTCTTTAAAATGAGAAAAAAGGTGGTTTCACATTGTAGCCACCCATTTCAACCTATAAATATGATTTAAAGTCTCATTCGAAGGGGTTCTTGATAGATAGAATTTTTTAGCAAGACAAAGAAAGGGGAGATTGTATTTGCAACTGAAAGAGATTCAATATAAGGATAAATTTTATAATATTTGTGTTCAAAATATATTCATGGGTAATGTATGTATATACATCCATAATATATCTTATTGTTTTATTTTAAAAAGTTGTTAAGAATATGATTGATTAGTCAAAAACACATGGATTTTTTTGCAAAATTTCTTGTTGATTTTACTTTCTCAATTTATATAAATAATGAAACCTTGGTGGAATAAAATAGTAATTTTACACATTTAATGAGGAAGTTAAAGACATATTTTATATTATTTTATGAATTATAAGTGGTTATTTTTATGTATGTTTTATGTTCTTATGGACATATAATGCCCTTCCTATCATTTGAATGAGAGAGGTTTCCTTTTAGTAAAATTACCCACCTCTTTGACATCTCAAGTAAGTCCCTGAATTTGGATCATTGGAGTTGTTAATTTTATAAGCTTATTTATTCCCTATATCATTTTCCCTCATATTTTATTTTTCTCACCCTTTATAGTTTATGGTTAAAAGTATAACCCCACTTAAAACCATTTTTTATATAGATAGTTTCTTTTCCTTCATAGTTTTTAGTTTTAAATTAAGTTAACTCTACTTGATAATAGGATATGGAATTTGTCCCATAAATATTAGGAGAAATTTATCATTTGTCCCTTCAATAACATTTCACTCCAACATGGTGATAGTGTTGACAATTTTCCTGTACATATCCATCTTGACATTAAAAGAACACTCCATGAGAATACTCCATAAGCATCACCATAAAATAGATATACACATTCATTATTTAAACGCATTTTTTTATTATATCTATATTTCTATATGAGTATAAAATGTTTAATCATACACATCAACATTTTTATGAACATTGGAGAAAAATATAAATAACAATGTCTAGATTTATAATACTAGTACACATTTTAATTTAGTAGATAGAATTCATCCTACACTTCACCAATATTTCATGGATGAAAATATTTCCCTTGCCATATCTTCTATCAAATAATCCAAAAAATCAAAAACATCCTTCAAGAATATGTGGAAGTGTCAATGCAAAAAATCAACTTTGATAAAAGCACTCTATTCTTCATTAGTACTCCATTGATTAGACATACTAAAATTTTTAGAATATTATGTTGTTCCATCAAACCTTTTCCTTCAAATTATTTGGGGATACCTTTATTTACATGTAAGATTCCTATTCACTTATGGAACCCACTAATAAAACATTTCATAAAAATGATAACTGGTTGGAAGGGTAAATTGCTATCTTAGGTAGGTAAACTCATGATCCAAAAAAGTGTTATATAAAGCCTCATGATTGAAATCATGTCTCTCTTAAAAATGATTTCATCTATTAGCCAAAATATAGATCATATTTTTAAAAAAAAATCCTCTGGTCTACCATTAAAACAACTCAACATTTCCCCTTGGTCAACTGGGATTATTTCACTCTTCTAAAGCAATATGATGTGTTGGGGGTAAGAAGACTAAATATTATGAATAAATCTCTCATAGTAAAAAATGAGTCTAAACTATGGATAGCTATCCTAAGAGATAAATATCTACAACATAGATCAATAATATCTTTACCAAATGACCATGTCTTCACCATGGGTTCTTCCATTTGGAAACTGCTCATCAAAGCTAAGGATATCATCAAACAAGGATAGAAATATAAGCTCAGTAATCGAGTTAAAATATAATTTTTAGAGGACACCTAGTTACTTGATTGATATTGATCCATGGTATCCAATTAAAGATCAAATTTAGTGGCATTTTAGCACTATGGTGGTCGATTATACTTAGTTTTAAGGTAACATAATATCTTGGAAGCATCTACACATTTCCAATGTCAGATTTAAGCATGCTACTACAATTTTAGACCTAAATATTCTCCTTAAAACTATTCACTTACCTAATCTGATAAAAGAGGACACTTTAACCTAGACTAAAACACCATGTGGTGAGTATGAAGTGAAGTCAAGATATAAGCATATTATCCCTCACAATCAAGAGACTTTTCAATGGTCTAAAATTTGGGATAAAGATTTGCTCTGAAAATTCAACATATTTCTTTGGTTCAGCCTTCATAATAAGATTCTCAATCTTGAAAAATTATCTAAACATGGTCTCACATTGGTCAACCATTACCTTCTTTGTGAGTCATATTCTAAAACTATCCCCTATCACTTTATCTAGTGTTCTTTTGATCATAATATGTGGGGCCTTCTCCTTGAGAATTTTGAAATATAATGGATTCACCTAACTTATCTAAATGACTCCTAGGCTAATTAGGGCTCACCCTTCTCCAATTAAATTTTCAAGAAAATATGGATCTTCTCTTTCCCACACTTAATTTGGGAAGTGTGGAAAGAAATAAAAAATAGGATCTCTAGGGACCCCATAAAAAAAAATAGTAGGTTCTCTGAAAACATTTTCAATTCTAGTATAGAAAAATTCAAAGTCTCAAAAAAATAAACATATCATCTATCTCAACAGAAAGAGAGCATACCAAAAAAATTGATTTGATCTCTCTTATACACTACTAAAAATGACCTAATATTAGAAATTATAAGTATAACAAAATAAATACCATCAAATCAAGGATGGATCAAACATAACTTTGACGTGGATTCCAAATGAAACCCTATAATTTTTTGTGGTGGTGGTGTGTTAAGAGATGAAAGGGGTCTATTGTTAGATGTGTTGGTTAAATATTTTGTTGATCAACATACTGATAAACAAAATAGGTTTGATCAGTCAAAGTAGGAAGATTAGTCGTCCAAATGTGTAGGTTTACCACATCAGAACGGGATTGATCTCTCCTCTCATCAAGGGGAGGTTCCTTATATATATATAAACAAAAAATAATACTCAAGGGTAGGACAAACCATCCATCTCTCTTTCTTCAAAGATGATGTGTGCAGATCAATTGAGAAACTTAAGGAAAATGACAGAAAGCACTCCTCTTCTTTTAGAAGTACTATTCATCAAGCCACAAGAGTACCCCTGGTAGTAACAACGAAATGTAACAAAGGAAGTAGTAACCAACAAATCGAGATGTAGCATAAAGTCTCCACCTGAATTGCTCAAGAGTAAGATACGAAGGACAATGAGGGCACAAAGTCATCCCAAGGTCCTTTACATAGAAATGAAAAGAAAACACACTAAAGGAAATTATGAGGGCACAAAGTCTCTCCACACTTGACTCTTTAGGACACCTTCCTGACTACTTTCACTAATTTTGCGTGTTGAATTAAAGGAATAGAAGATATATTAAAGAAAAAGACATAAGAATAGTTTCCTCAACAACAAAGATATTACAGTACAAAGTCTGAAAAACCATTTTCTTTCTTATTCCAATAACAAAATATGATAAACAAACTAAGCTCAAAGTCTTATAAGTGTCTTTCAATTTGGCCAGAATTTTATTCTAATTTTCAAAAAAGAGATATTTTACAATTGAAGAGAGTCCTTTCTATATCCTCTTCAAGAAGGACTCGAGAACAGTAACACATCATGTTGCATTGAAATCTGTTAAGAAGGTAGGATAGAACTTAGGGGCATCTACCCATTTTTTTCTCAATGCAGAGAAACAAGTCACAGTATTGAAATTTTACATTTTTCAATGTCCACCTGGTGATTTGATCCTTCATCATCATTCCTCTTTTTTTGGTTATTTGAATCAGGTCCTAGATTCAATTCGATGCTCTATTCCTTAGTCACTTTCTACTAGTCTTTAGCAATTGACGCATGGCACATTCCACTACTAAATAGGTGAAGACATGTGGCAACTTCCATGGGACTCTAAGAAATGTTTATTGATAGAGTGTTTGAAACCTATTAGAAATTTAGAATCATGAATGCAGACATGTATCGCTCTCCACAAAGTTACAATGGAAAAGGTGGCAGCTTCTACTTGTCTTTGGAGAGTTAGGTGAATGATGACACATGGTGCATTCCACTTTCTTTAGTATCTCATTGGGGATCCACCACAGTCTTTATGAAAACAAGAAGCAAGAGGGAGAAATTATGGAGATTGACACTTGTCAGCTTTTGCCAAATTCTACAAGGGGCACATGGCACAGTCTGAATACATTTGTTAGTCACATGGATGCAAATACTTGGCACATTCCACTTCATTTAGTCACTCATCCCTAGGTCCACCATGGTCTTTGCTCGTAATAGTGAAGCTAAGGGAAGAGACTATAGATATTGACACTTGGAGGCTTCTGACAAGCTTCAAGAGGGACACATGGCAATATCTACCAATTCATAGAAACAAAGTTTAGTGAGGCTTAGTCATCGACACTTGGCAGCATCCATAGGATTCTGTTGGGCTTTTGTCTTGGTCTATTTGTTTTCCTTGGTCACTTTTTGCCATGGGAATTCCCTTCGCAAGGGAACTTGTGTCTTTGACTCTTGGGGCACTCCTTTGAACTTTGTCACTTGAACCAAGTTTTGGTTCAATGGTTCAAATGAAGCCTTGAACCGATTGACAAACCATTTGATTGAACCAAAGGATGAATCAAAGCATTGAATCACTTGATTAAACCTACCTTTGAACCATTTGATGTTGAACTAAAAGATGAACCAAATGTTGAACCTACTGCTTTAACCCACTTTTGAACATTTTTATTTGAACCAAGGCACTGAACCAATCTTGAAAATGACCAAGTGTTAAAAATTTATTCTTTTGATTGAACCCACCTCCAGAGTCTATAGATTTAAGCCTAAAAAATAAGGAATTTGAATGCCCAAGATAAATTTTGAAAAGGGAAGAGACAATTTTCGTCTGTAAGACCAAAATAGTTTAAATGTTGTCCCAAAAATGAGTGATATTTTTGGGGGACAATAGCTGGCTCTAGTTGGGGAACTTCTATCAATTGCAAAAAGAATTGAAAGGAGTAGAATCCATAATCTGTAGTGTCTTCATGTGTACCATTGGGTTATGGAGTCATGCTACCCAGAAATGAAAGGCTTCAAAAATGGAAACAAACAAAATAAAATAGAATTAAAAACTGTAAAAATATATATATATACATATGCAATGATCTGATACTTCAAGAGTTGAAGTGTTTTAGATGCCACCCATTCAGAGGTAGAGAAAAGAGTGTGTCATCTTGATATTTCATTAGAACGTTGTTTTCACCAATGTGTTGATGAATTATAAATGGACCTCTCTAAAGGGAGTCAAAATTTCCATGCATCCCCTTTGGTTCTCTCCTTTTGTCCCACAGTAGGACTTGATCTCCAATCTAGAAATCATGATTTCTAGCCTTCTAGTCAAAGAGTTTATTTACTAGACTTTGATGAGCAGCAATTCTATGTACCACCATGGTTCTCTATTCCTCTAACTCAGTTAGGCACATGATTCTTTTATCAAGAGAGCTTTCATATGTTTGATCTTCAATTACCTTTGCCAATTTCAAGGCTAGCAATTCTAAGGTGATTGGTATCTCAGCATTGATACCATAAAGAAGTTGAAAAGGAGAAATACCAATTTATCTCTTTGGTGTGAATCTGTCTACCCACAGAGCATCAACCAATGCTTTATGCCATGTTCTTTTATTGTCATCTGCTAGTTTCTTGATAATAGTTACTAGATTCTTATTGCTAGATTCAACTTGTCCATTCCCTTGTGGAAAATAATCAGAAGAGTGAGAGAGTGTAATTTCATAATGGAAACAAAATTGTGTATTTTCTTGAGAGGTGAAATAAGCTGCATTATCAGTAATAATTTTGATTGGAATTCCAAACCTGGAAATGATATTCTATTTGAGGAAGTTGCATACAACTTCTAAAGTAACATGCTTAGTTGGGATTACTTCTACCCACTTGGTGAAATAGTCAGTTGCTATAAGGACATAATCATGTCTAGCACTTGAATATGGGTTTATAGTCCCAATAAAATCAAGTCCCCATTGTTGGAAAGGTTACAATGGAAAAGGTGGCAACTTCTACTTGTCTTTGGAGAGTTAGGTAGATGATGACACATGGCACATTCCACTTTCTTTAGTAGCTCACTGGGGATCCACCATAGTCTTTATGAAAACAAGAAGCAGGAGGGAGAAATTACAGAGATTGACACTTGTCAACTTCTACCAAATTTTGCAAGGGGCATGTGGCGTGGTCTAAATACATTCGTTAGTCATGTGGATGCAAACACTTTGCACATTCCACTTCATTTAGTCACTCATTCCCAAGTCCACCATGGTCTTTCCTCAAAACAGTGAAGCTAAGGGAAGAGACTATGGATATTGACACTTGGAGGCTTCTGACAAGCTTCAAGAGGGACACATGGAAATATCTGCCAATTCACACAAATAAAGTTTAGTGAGGCTCGACAGTAGACACTTGGTAGCATCTACAGGTTTTTTTGGGCTTTTGTCTTGGTCCATTTCTTTACCTTGGTCACCTTTTTCCATGGGAATTCCCTTCGCAAGGTAACTTGTGTCTTGGACTCTTGGATCACTCCTTTGAACTTTGTCACTTGAACCAATCGTTGAACCAAGTTTTGGTTCAACGGTTCAAATGAAGCCTTGAACTAATTGATGAACCATTTGATTGAACCAAAGGATGAATCAAAGTGTTTAACCACTTGATTGAACCTACCTTTAAACTATTTGACTTGAACCAAAGGATGAACCAAACATTGAACCTGCTGCTTGAACCCGCTTTTGAACATTTTTGTTTGAACCAAGGCACTGAACCAATCCCAAAAATGACCAGTGTTAGAAACTGATTCTTTTGGTTGAACCCACCTATAGATTCTTTAGATTTAAGCTTGAAAAATGAGTAATTTGAATGCCCAAGACAAATTTTGAAAAGGGAAGAGACAATTTTGGTTTGTAAGACCAAAATAGTTCAAATGTTGTCCCAAAAATGAGTGATATTTTTGGGTGACAACAAGATGCATATGAAGGTGGAATGGGTTACCAAACCAATCATAAGGCTAAAGCACTAGCATCCCTATGGGGCATTCAGGTGGCTAAAAAACTTACAGTTAGCAAACTCCTAGTTAATGGTGACTCTGTCAACATAATAAATTGCCTCAACAAACTCAAAAAATCCTCATGAACCATAGAATACATCATTGAATAAATTTTGGAGTTATGCAAGGGCTTCCAAGAGGTTAAATACCAACACACTTATCATGAAGGTAATCATTTACCTGATTACTTTGCTAGTGGAGGGTTAACGGTTGTAACTTTTAAAATATGGAAAAAGTAAGACATCTTCTCACATGATTGTAATATAATCATTACTATAGAAATATATTCTCTATCTCAATAATTATTTTGATCTTTTCACCACTCCAAATATCCCAATGAATAAAGACACTCATAATTCCAACTCTATATGCTCTTTGGCATGTGACACCTAGAATGCTTTTTAGAGTCAATGATTACTTGATAGGAAACTTATTGGTTTCACCCTCCTCAAATATTCTCATCTTAATCAACACTCTTTGCTTCATAGTACCCACATTCATACCACCATGAGAGGGGATCTAAATAAAATTGAACTAATGATTGTTAGCATCTAAAAAAGGATAAGGAAGATTGTGAAATTTTAAAAATTGGTGGATTGACCAACTTCATCACCAATATTTGTGGGTATTACAAACACATATCATGTAAATTTTTATAACAATAGGAGAAACACATGGTAACCATCAACAAAGTCATAATAGATATCATTGAAGGCCTTATAGCTCAAGTCATAGGTTTGAAAATTGAGTATGTTAAGTTCACCAAGTTCACTAGGGACTAAAAATAAGAGAGGGATAAGTTTATGATGGAATGTGAGAAAATTCCAAAGTGTATTGTTGTCTTCCTCTAGGAAGACATCCCTAAACCCTTTGATAGAGTCACCAATAAAATTATGCAATATGTGACTTTGGATGGTAGGTACACTCTTATCCTTCACTTTCATTTACCCATCCTTAAATATTTTCATCACCAAATCCCACTTAGTCTTCATTTTTATACTCTCCATTATTTATAATCTTCAATTTATGATTTTAAAATGGGAAATAAAAAATGAGCCCTCCACCAAGTTGTTATCTTTTTAATCTAAAAATTCTTCCAAGCTTTCAAGCCCATTCCCCTCTTTTCCCTAAACTAGATAAGCCTATTCCTAAGCACAACATCTCCTTCCCATAACTCTTAGAATATCAATTACACCCCCACCTTCTTCTAGGAAATGTAAACAACCCATTGATATTGATAGTGACCGTAGTTATTAGGACTATTTCCCACCATCCAAGATCAAAAAAATGGGAAAAAAGATTGCATACCATGTTAATGTTCACTCCACCCCTAATAAAAAAGAAAATATGTTAGAAAATTCTATATGCCATTTATTGATCCATCCTTTATCTTTCCCTATCCAAACCTTTCCCCTCTACCCTCCCCTACTCCCACCACCCCTTCTCCCATCCCCTCCATAACTCCCTCAACTTAGAAGAGAATAGTAAACTAGAGGATATTAAAAACAACCTGTACATTCTAAAAACAATTCTACCTTATGTTCTTGTTAATGACACTCATAATAAACCCTATCTTATTCCCACACCAATTCAACCTAATCCTCCTCCTAAATTAAAGGAGATAATTTAAGACCATAAATACCAATCAAGACTAAGTAATCTCAACGATGAGTTCAAATTACAAAAATGAATCCTTTGATGGTTCTTAAAGGATCATAAAAAATTAAAGGATAAACTCAATAATTTAAGTCTTGATGATGTAATTTACTATACCAAATATGATCTCATTGAAATCAACATTAAATTCCACCAAATCAAGGAAAGACTATTTAATCTAGAGATGCAAAATGTTTCCTTAAAAGAAAACCTCAGCACCCTAGTTGAATACAACAAACTCACTGTGTTGAAGAGCCTAAAAATCATGAAAATAATGAAATCACTTGCCAAAGGAAATGAGGAAAATGTTGAATCTACAAAAAAGGATACAAAAATGAAGTGCATTTCTAAATAAAAGTTTGAGTTCCATTTCTATACCAATAAAAAAACTTCCTCTAGATAATCTCACTTAGAACTAGTCCAAGGCCTAAGGACATTGGATGGGTTCAAGAATTTAGCCTATTGTCTTTTTGTTGATTTTTACCTAATTTAGAGATATGTTTTATATTTAGTCTCCTCTGGCCAAAGAACTATTATATTAGGACTCTAGACCTACTTTGCTCTATCATTGTAATGGGTAGGGTCCCTCTATAAAACCCACTTTTACCAATATTAAAAACACACATTTTAATTCTATTTTCCATTTTAATCCATTTTTTGTAACTACACTAAAATTATAGATTAAAATGAGGGATAATTTAGATACCCATATCTTTTACAAGACTTTTTAAATAATACATTTAAGAATATTTTTTTAGATACTAAAATATGAATTTATATGATAAAATATTTTTTTACACTTAAAAAATCTCATGGCTCAACTTTTTAGTTTATTATCTTATTATTTTCAAAATAATTTGAATCATCATCTCACTATGCCTAAATGATTATAATATATTCTAAACCTAATATTAATATTAGTCAAATCACCCACAACTCATAATCTACTAAAAACATGATTTATATCCTAATCTTTTTGGTATAGATCTTCAACAACTCTATACCCTTCTAGAAACTATCAGACAGATTAAGACACTAACATTGATGATAGTGTATCAAATCTAATTCTAGTGTTTTACTCATAAAAAATAGTATTTTTTCCAATATTTATGCATTTATGGGTCATCATAACTTACTTTTTTAACCCTCACATGATATTATTTACAAATTGGACATATAAATATAATTAGAATAACATTTATTAACTTAAAATACACATCTAAAAATTATAAATAAAACACTTTTAAATCTCACATAACCATTTACATAATTGTCTTCTACCACCATATTCTTCCCTATTACAAAATTAGACATAATATTAGTCTTATTAAATTTTCGAAGCATTCAAAGAGCAACCCATGCGATGAAGGAACATCACTCTTTGGGATCATTTTTGTCTAATTTTGGCTTGTTTGTATTCAAAATATGTTTTATTATACTTTGTATGGATTTAAAATTCCCATGAAATCTTATAATTCAAATTTGTAGTTTAGGAATGCATATAGGTACTGTAAATTTCAAAGTTAGGATTTTCCTACCAAAACTAGTTATTTTCAAAATTTGAATTTTGGTTTGTTTTAGGACTTGAAATGGTAATGGAATGTATTGTAAAAGTATGTGGATAATTTTTAAACACTTATATGGACCTCTTTAACCCATTTCAAGGGTCTAAAAGCTCATTTTTATATAAGTCTCATGTTAACCACACTTCATATATTGAACTCACCTTATAACTATTGGAAAGGTGAGTTACGTAGTTACAAATAATTATTTTAATATAAAAGGTGATATTTTTGAATGGTATATATTTATTCATGTTTTATGGAGGAGATAATTAGAATTAATAGAAGAAATAAGGTTCTTATTCAATAAAGTGTATGATAGACCCCTCTTTTTAGGTTGCTTTACCTTTGTTACTAACTATATTTTCACGGTTGTTGATCAAAAAGAATTTGATTATTTTTATGGACATTATTAAAGTATTTTTTAGAGTATTTAGATACTATAATTTATTATTAATAGCAATCAAATCATCTGGTGATCAAAAACATTCATAAATAAACCCCTATTTGGAAAGTTATTCTTTATGGGTAGACTATATTATCTTATTAAGGGATAAAATGATTTGAAATTGCATTTATGTACATGTATGAAAGTGTATTTGAATTTTATTGAAGATAAATTATTCAAAAATAATAAATGAACATTGATTGATAATTGACTCTATTATGTACCCTTGTTTCCTATAGAAGACAGTGTGTGAGTGGACTATGTGTGTATTTCATTGCAATAAATGATTTTTAAAATGATAGTTGAGTGATTGAGGATTTTAAGGTAAGGAATTTAAATGTGATAAAATTTAATTTGAGTATTTACTTTTTTGTTATTGTTGTTTATTCCTTTCTATAGGAATATAAATTGGTAAATGACCAATTTCCTCAGATAGTTAACAACATAATAGATTAGGAAACATTAATAAGGGATTGATAAGAACTCTCCAACCATTTGAAAAATTAATAAAGTTTAATATATATCTATAAAACTTCTCACATTCATTTGAAACACAATCAAATGATCACCATTGAATTTTATGTGCTCTCGGGTAGTGACAGGGTCCTAAAAGCCCTAAACTAGGGTTTCAAGCATATATTGAGTTTCATCTACTAAAAATTCTCAAAATTTTGGAATATAGTAAATTTAAAAGTGTTATAAATGAATAACATGGTTTCAAGAGTATAAAAATACATTTTAATATATCTAAGTGAATATGTTGTCTTTAGGCTTGAGGAGGTCTAATTAGAGAGGGCTAGTAGCTAGAAAGAGGGTCTACATGTAGACATAGACCTTGAAAATTGGTAAATATGTGGTTATCCATAGAGGGTATCTATAAATAATTTTTTTTGTCCTAAATCATTGTAATTTTTCCTTACAATCGAGAAAACAAGGAAAACAAGACTACTAGGAAAGGTCAAAAGCCTAGGGTGTTTGGGAAAGAACTCCAAGTTGAAAATTTTGTTACAAAACCTCTACATAATTTTAATATCAGAGATATTATTAGATATATAATAAAAATTTGGAGAGAGAAGATCCTTTGGAATAGATAAAAATGTGTAGTTGTTTGACATATTGCCTGAATAAGGATCAAAATGCCACCTAGGAGAAATAGAGGAGGTGATGCAAGGAACAAAGGGAACCAAGATTTTGTTGTGTAAGAGCTAAGGGACATTATATTTATATTAGATGATATGTTTACTAATGTATAATGAGACCAAAAAATAAGATTCCTAATAGGGGAGTTGATTGACAAGGAAGATGAGCCATAAGATCATGAGGTAGAAAAGATAGTTGAAGGACTTGAAGAGCAAGGTATAGAGAGACTCTAGAATGTTTTCATGGGTCAAGGATAAAAATAAATCATGGAATTTCCCACATATGTATGTGATCTTTATGTATAATAACTCATGGATTGGGTTAATGAGTTAGACAAGTATTTTGAGTATGAAGAGGTACCTGATGAGAAGAAAGTCATGTTTGGAAGAACCAAACTAAAAGGGAATGCTTCATTATGGTGGGACTTCACACAAGATGAGAGAATAAATAAGGGGAAGAAAAAGATAACTTCTTGGGATAGAATGGTTGCCAAGATCAAAGGAAAATTCATGCTAGGTGATTATGAGATAAACCTATCTAGATAATTGTAAAATTTAAAGCAAAAGGAAATGATTGTGAAGGCATATACAAAAGAGTTAGATAAGATGACTATCAGGTTAGGACATGTTTAGGAAGACAAATAAAATATTTCAACGTATTCGAATGGAATAAGGTATAAAATAGAAGATAAATTAGCACTTGTTAGCCTAAAGTGTGAGAATCATTTATCATGAGGAGGGTGTTGGTAAAGATACCTAAGGATAAGGATCCATCATAAAGGAAGACTCTCTTCAAGACATCTTGCAAATTCCACAGTAAGTGTTGGAAAAAGGTCATTGATTTAGGGAGTATGGATAACCTTGTTTCAATATAAATGGATAATAAGCTTGGGATAAAGAAACTACCTCACACCACTCCATATAAGGTCTAATGGTGGAATAAGGGACAAAAAGTCTTAGTGAATGAACAAAATTGGGTAGATTTCTAAATTATAATGTATAAAGATAAGGTGCTTTATGTTATCATCATAATGGATGTGTGCCATGTGCTTCTTGGGAGGCCTTGGTAATAAGATAAATAAAGCAATCATGATGGAAGAAGCAACATGTACACTTTGGTGAAGGATGGAGTTATTCACACTTTGTTTCCCCTAAAGGATGACGAGAGTGATTAACAAGTTGGCTCACATGTAATGCTAGTAAGTGGTAAAGAATTTTTGAATGCCATGATTGAAGAAGAGATAGGTTTTGATTTGGTAATCAATCCTAGGACTGTTATGACATCCAATAAGATCAATGAGCTTCCTTAATAGATCCAATAAATGTTGGATAAGTATTTATACATAGCTGTTTATGAGTTTCCCAATGCATTACCACCTATGAGTATAACACATCACATAAAATTTTTACCTGGAGAAAGTCACCAAAAAAGGTAGCCTAAAAGATGACCCCATAAGATAATGTTGAAATGAAAATACATGTGTAGGATTTTATTGACAAAGGACTATTCAAGGAAATCTTGAGTCCTTGTGCAGTGCTCATAGTGTTGGTGCCAAAGAAGGAAGGTGAGTGCTGAATGTGTACAAATTCTAGTGCCATAAATAAGATCACTATAAGATATATATTTACACTTCCTAGGATAGAGGATTTGATGGATTTATTAAGTAGATCAAGATAATTTTCCAAGATTTACCTCAAGAGTGGATATTACAAGATAAAAATCAGGCAAGGTGATGAGTGGAAGACTGATTTCAAGACAAATGAAGGTTTGTAAGAGTGGCTGGTCATGCCATTTGGTTTGAATAATACACTGATAAATTTTTTGAGATTAATGAATGAGGAACTAAAATATTTCATAGGCAAGTTTGTATTAGTATACTTGGTTGACATACTAATCTACAACCAAAGAAAAGAGGAACATCTTCACTTTTTGGAGTTGGTTATGAGAAGGCTACAAGATGAGAGGTTATTAATAAACATAAATAAGTTTGATTTCATGAAATTAGAGTTATTGTACCTTGGATTTGTCATATCACAAAGAATGCTAAAAAATGGAAAAGAACAAGGTGAAGGCAATCATGGAGTGGCCAACACCTAGGACAATAGGAGAGGTAAGAGGTTTTCATGGTATTTCAAGTTTCTATAGGAGGTTCATAAAAAAATTTAGTGGAATATGTGATCCCATAATTGACACCATTAATGGAGATAAGAAAAACTTTGTGTGGAATGAGAAGGTAGAGAAGAGCTTCCAATAATTGAAGTAAAGAACCATAGAATAACCAATACTAGAATTTCTAGACTTTAACAAAGTGTTCCAAATAGTGTGTAAGTGGTGTATCCATAGGGGTCATCCTAAGCCCAGAGGCTAGACAAATAATCTATTTTAGTGAGAAGTTGAATGATGCCAAGAAGAAATACTCATCTTATGAATTGGAGTTTTATGCAATAGTTCAAGCATTGTATAAATAGAGGCATTATCTTATGCCAAAGGATTTCATATCATACATAGATAATAATACACTTTACTTCATCTCTAATTAGACCAAGTTGAACTAGAAACATAAGAAATGGGTAGAGTACATAAAAAATTTCACCTTCACCATCAAGCATAAACAAGGTCAAAATAACAAGGTTACATATGCATTGAGTAGGAGCGTATTATTGGTGTAGAGATTCACTTAAAAAGTGTTGGGATTGAGGAAATTCAATATTTGTATGAGGATGACGAAGACTTCAAGGAAGCATACCATGAATGCAAGCACCCAAGTATACTAAACAAGGATCCATGGTTGTATTTTGTACTTTAATATGGATTATTGTTTAAAGGAGAACAATTTTGTGTGCTCAAAATCTCTATAAAAGGAAATTTGATCCAAGAGAATCATATTGGAAGCATGGTAGGTCACTTTGGGCTTGAAAAGACATTAGAATTGATCACTAAGCACTAATATTGGCCTTGAATGCAAGCAAAATTATAGAGGTATGTAGAAAGGTGCAAGATTTGTTAATTGGAAAAAGATAAGAACAATGATGCACGTTTGTATCATCCCCTACCAATCCTAGATAGTCCTTGGGAATCCATAACTATGGACTTTGTAATGGGATTACCTAGGACACAAAGGGGTTTTTATTCAATTTTTGTTTTAGAACCACTAATGATGACACACATGTGGCTACTTTGTTTTTCAAGGAGGTAGTGAGACTTCATGGCCTGACCATGAACATTATTTCTGATAGGGATACCAAGTTTCTTGGACATTTTTAGAAGACATTATGAAATAAAATAAGCACAAACTTGAGTTTTAGTTCATCTTACCATCCTTAGATAGATGGGAAAAATGAGGTGGTGAATATAATATTAGTGAATTGTTGAGGTGTTTATCTAAGGACCATCCAAAATAGTGGGATCTTGTGTTACCTCAAGAAGAGTTTGTTTATAATGATTTTACCAATATAAGCATTGGTATGAGTCCATTCTAGGTAATCTATGTCATGCATCCTAGAGGTGTATTTGAGGTCAAAAACATCATCCATATGGACAAGATAAGTATTGAAGGTGAAGAGTTTGTAATGGAAATGAAAGAGGTACATGAATAGGTAAGAAAGCATTTGGAGTCTAATGTTAAAAAGTACAAGAAATAGGCAGATTTGAGTAGAAGGGAAGTGAATTTATAGGTTGGATACTTATTATTATCTCATCTCAATAATTAAATGTACCCAAGGGGTGAATACAAGAAGCTAAAGATGAAAAAGATAGGTCCTTGTAAGATTCTCAAAAAGTTTACAAATAATGCATACAAATTGGAGTTAACTAGTGGGGTGGGAATTTCACCTATCTTAAATGTTATAAATATGTATCCTTAAAAATAAGGAGATAAAGGAGGAAACACAACATATGATGTATCTATAGCAAGCCCATATTAGGAAAAATAGTTACCTAAGGCCACTACAGAAGAGATGGAATGCATATTGGACAAACAGATGATAAAAATAGTTCAAGTATTTAGTCAAATGGAAGAATAAACCAGTATAATATTTCATGTGGATTACTAATCATGACATTCATACATGAGGTATTACTTTGGAATCTCTCATGGACAACAATCCATGAGTTCTTTTTCCTTTCCCTAAGAGTATGATGTAAGAAGATCACTTTTAGGGAGCATTTTTGTCTAACTTTGGATTTTTTGAATTAAATTATGTTTGATGATGATTTTTATTGCTTTAAAATTCCCAAATCATGCTTAAAATTCAAATTTATAGTCTAGGAATGCATCTAGGTAGTGCAAATTTCAAATTTAGAATTTTCCTGCCAAAACTAGTTGTATCTAAAATTTGAATTTTGGTTTTTTTTTATGACTTACAAGGGTAATGTAATGGATTATAAAAGTATGTGGAAAATTTATGAACACTTATATTAACCTATTTAACCCATTTCAAGGGTCTAAAATCTCATTTTTTCAAAAGCGTCATGTTAACCACACTTCATGTATTGATCTCACCTTTTTAACCATTAGAAAGGTGAGTTAGGTAGTTAAAAATAGTTTTTTTGATTAAAAAAGGTGATATTTTAAAATTTTAGATATTTATTCATGGTTTTTGCAGGAGATAATTTAAATGAATATAATAAATAAGGTCCCTATTCAAGAAAGTGTATGACAGACCCTAGTTATTGGGTTGTTTTACCTTTGCTACAGACTATATTATCAAGGATGATGATCAAAAGGAATTTGTTGATTGTTATATACATTCTTGAAGTATTTTTGAGAGTATTTAAAGACTATAAGTTTTAAGTAACAATAATCAAATCATTTGGTGATGAGAAAGATTCATAAATTGACCCTTGTTTGGAAATTTATTCTTTATGTACAGATTGTATTATATTGTTAAGGGATAAAAGACTTTGAAATTATATTTCCATACATGTCTAAAAGTGTATTTAACCTTGATATAAGTTTAAAGGTTCCAAAATAATAAATTACCATTTATTGATAATCAACTCTATGATGTGTCCATTTTTCCTATAGTAGACATTATGTAAGTGGACTGTGTGTATATTTCATTGCAAGAAATGATTTGTAATATGATGGTCAAGTGATTGGGTATGTTAAGGTAATTACTTTGAACATTATAAAAGGTAATTGAATCTTTACTTTTTTGGTATTTCTGTTCATTCCTTTTTTTAAGAACACAAATTGGTAAACCACCAATTTCCTCACACAATCAACAACAAAATAGACTAGGAAATGTTAACAATGGATTTATAGCCACTATCCAACAGCTAGAAAACTTTCTCAAGGTCAAGATAGATATGAAAAAACTTTAAAAATAATTTTAAAAACAATCAAATGTTCATCATTGAATTTTATGTGCTATCCTGTAGTGATAGGGTCCTAAAAGCCCTAAACTAGGGTTTCAAGCATCTTGAGTTTCAACTACCAAAAATTCTCAAAATTTTGAAATCTGGTCAATTTCAAAGTTCTCTAATGTAATTATATGTTTTTAAGAGTGTATGGATCCATTTTTATATATTTATTGAATATGTTGTGTTTAGTCTTGATGAGGCCTAATTTGAGAGGGCTAATAGCTAGAAAGAGGGTCTACATGTGGAATTAGACCTTTAAATTTGGTAGATATGCGGGTCTCCATTGAGGTTATCTACAACTACTTTTGGTTTCTCATAAATCATTATATCTTTTCTTTACAATCAAAAAAAATGTAAAATAGGGTTATTAGGAAAGGTCAAAATTTGAAAGTGTTTGGAAAAGAACTCCAAGTTGAAACTTTTGTTAAAGAACCTTTGCATCACCATGACTAGTATTCTTGAAGTTATAATATAGATCACTAAAATCATTAACATATAAAAAAATTCATAAATATTCCCACATAATCCCACTTAAAGTTTATAAATACAATGGTTTGAGTTATTATTTAATAAATATTTATATGTAGGTATCTCACATTAATATATGGATATTTAAGGTAAGCTCAACTTCAATTGAAACCACTAAACCATATTTTGTAAGGTGGTGTGTTGAGGTTGTAAGACCTAGGGTTTTGAGATACATAGTGATATTTATAACCTATGTGTGTGATCCAAAAAGATATTATTAATAGTTATAGTGAAACTTAATAGGTTCAAGTGGTCACTATAAAAAATTATTTATATAATATATAATACAAAAGTGTCTGATTTAGGACAAAAGTGTTGACTCTAGTGTACCAATTTTATTGATAGTGTTTAAGCTAGCAAAGAACAAATATTCAAAATCTAATGAATCTGTGTGGAGTGTCATCTTACCTTCTTTTATATCTATAATTCCCATATATTTTAGTGCATCATTAAATAAGATAAGTATTATATATTATTCTTGTTAATCATCTAAATTAGAATGTTGTACTTAATATATTTAACATATTTGCATAAATTGAGCACTATATAAAAATATTATGAATCTTCATTATTTAATTGAACTACTTTTATAATTGTTTATAAATTTTTTATTAGGATATTCTCACCCTTAAAACATTATAAAAAAATGTTAAATATTTAATGGGGTCAATAAGACATAATATGGATAAAGCATCCACAATAGTGGATTAGCTCAAGTAGTTGCCTTTCCTATTTCAGTACAATTTCCAAAAAAAATATGATGAATAAAAGAGGGAAGCCAATAATCCAAAAGGATAATATATATTATGTTTAGGTCCAAAACATATCGATCATTTTATATAGATACTTGACATGCAAGAATTTTTTAATTTCACTCCCACATCTACATAACTATTTTGGGATACCAATACTAGTTCCTATTCTAAATGGATCAAAAATCAATGGTTGACAAAACTAAGGAATACATCAACAAGGCTTACCAATAATATTTCTAGGTTTCAATGCATGAATGAAATAAATGATATGATCACACTCTTACATAAAGTGGGGTGGAGCTCAACTATAATAAATTTATAAACATGGATGTATATATACATATGGATCATTGATAAAAAACCCAATACATCAATTAGGGATAATTGATCAGTGATTATATTCACTCATAACTAATATAGTTTAATACCACTTCCAAATTATATATGACATTTTATCTTGTCTATGTTTTTCTAGGAGAAGATTCTACAATGGCTTGAATATAACATGTGATATACAAGCTAAAAATATATATTGAAGGGAAGTGTATATCATTTCTATAGAGTAAATGGTGTGTTTTTACACTATGTGATTCATATGTTTGAAGTAGAAAAATATAATTTGATTTTATCATTTCAAACTTATACAAATATTAATATATATGGAGCTTGGTTTAGATAGATCCCAACTTTCACTTATCTGATAATTTGTGTCTCTGAAATTACTCCAGACATGCTCTCAAGATATGTAGATGACAAATGTGCCTTAATGGAAATAGTATGGTAGTTTATTGAAACACAAAAGATATTATATAATAATCACAAGTTTAGAATATAATTTTCCATTTTAAACTAGTTAGTACACTTGTACCTCTTTATCTAAAGAAATTTTACTGATGAAAAAATGACTCGCATCACTATTCAGTCATTTAAAATAATACCTTTATTTGATGTTAGAAGACTAATTAAAAATATTATTGGTTCTTCATATCAACATGTATATCACCTTGAATACTATTGGATGTATTATGATGATGAAAAAGGCATGAGAATCTGTGATTACTCATGATTCACTTTGGAATATGTCATTATATTTGACATAATGGAGAATAAGAAGAATATAGTAGGTGATGAATATACATTGGAATAGATAAATGAATTAGAAGTAATTAAATAAAATCATATTTTAAAATTATATTTACACAAGAAAAAATGTAATTCACACATTGATAGGACCGAAGGTGTGTTGAATAGGACTTTGAAATGGCTAAAAAGTGAAGGCATTAATGTTGATAATGTTGGATTTCCTCCTCTCATAAATGAGACTAATTTAAGTATTCATATACACCATCAAGAAAAAATGGTCACATATTTAGTGACAATAAATATAAAATATTATGAATATATTTAATCAAAAATAGAATTTAATCTATCACATAAGTTGTTCTAGTGCAAAATCCACTCAAGTTGAAAATAAGAAAACTATTTGAAAAGTTCCTAAGTACTCCAAGTATTTATATTTTAGAATAGGTTCCTCTATATAGTATTAACCAGCCTAAAACTCTTGTAATAGATAATACATAAAAAAATTTAGCTTTAGATACATCCTTTCTATTTCTATCTTATGTTCCTTCTTAACTTGATACTTTAATACTATTACCTCTTTCTCAAAATGTTGAGTTGCCTATTGAATTTTCTTGTAAAACCAAGTGACAAATTAAGTAAAGAGGAATGTGAAATTTTAAATTTCTGACCCTTGTTCTCAGACAAAAAACAAATCTAGTATTATTATTGTACAACAATATCCTAGTATAAAAATGCCTGATTGGTTGAATGAAATAACAAATAAAATAAAAAATATTGTGAATCCATATGAAATTAATTTCAGCATTTTGATAATGGTTCATCCTTGTGAATCTAATAATCCTATAATAATCATAAATCAAAAAGGAAAAAAATATGTAGAAGTAGTAGTCCCTCCCATTGAGAAATATAAATACAATGTCGAATATTATCATTATAAAATCACTAAGGTCCACTTGGGGAATTATATAAGGGAAGGTGTGAAGGAAAATGTCTAATATAAATTGGCATGTTGTTTGATAAAATAGAACAAGCTAAGGTAACTAAATAATAGTGTAGAGAAAAGGTTGAAAAGTTGACATCGGTGGTACAGAAAGTAGTAAGGCCAATTCAATCTTCTCATAAAGTTGTTCATCAAATTTATACCATAAAAATGTTAAATATTATAAAATATATTGGTCATATGGGAAAGGCAAAAAAATATTGGTTTGAATATTTTTATAGAAATGTATCACTACCAATCACACAATGATGACCATGTGTTTTTAGTTTCAACTAGAATATAATAAAGCAATTTAAGATGAAAATAAATATGATTAACAAGTAAAGAAATAGAATGGATCACTTCCCATGCTCAAATATTTTTCCTATACATGTCTAGATGATCTTATTGAAGAAAAAGTTATCCAAAAATAAAAAATTGTGTATCTCATTGAGTTTTTGGGATCTTCCAAATTCAGGGTCCATATTATCAAAAAAATTATAAATAAATTCAATGACTCTAAATAAATGGGAGATGATGCTTTCCTTTAAATAATAGGAGGAAGAGTGAAATTGAAATGCATACTCACTGATGATAATGAGAAATTAGTTTCTTCAGAGACCATTATCAATCAATTCAAGAAGAATATTGAAGAGATTCTAATTCCAAATTCTTCATTTAATTATAAGTGAATTCATATGTTAATTAAGTATCATAATAATTTGGATCACCTCAATGAATTACTTACAAATCATTATGTTGATTAAGTACTAGAAATCATGAAAAGGTGGTATGAAATCCAAGAGAAGAACCCACAACCTGAGAAAGATAATATTTATATTGTTCTCAATGAATAAAAATAAGAGTATCTTGTCATTAGATTTTGACTTCATTTATACCTTGACTTTTTAAAGTTATTGTCGTATATTTCCATTTACATAGTTTTATAATGAGTGGTTTTCACATTGTAGATTTGTTTTGTAAATTTCAAGTTGTATTAATTTTCCAACATGATTTTTCATGTTGTGCAAGTTCTATTGTAATTTTCCAAGTTATGTAGAAACACCAACACATTTTTGGAAATTATGAAAATTTTATGTGTTTTTGCCAATTTTTAAAGTGTGAAAAATTGATAGTGTATTTTTAAAAGTCTTTGAAATCCCAAAAAGGTGGTTATGTAGTTTAACCACCTATTTCATCCTATAAAAATTAGTTAAAGGCTCATGTAAAAGGGGATTATTGATAGTTATGTTTTTTATTGAGATTTAGAAAGGAAAGAGTGTATATGTAGCTCAAAGAGACTCAATATTGTTATGACCCAACCTTGTGGCTGATTTTAGATGCTAATTTTATGTCATATTATAGCATGTTTTGCTAAGAATTAGACTAACTATTTCATATATGTATTTGTTTTGATATTAAGATGTGAGACATCTTGTATAATTTCTATAATTTTGTTATACTATAGTTGATACTTACACTGATTCATTTTATCAGGTTGGATGTTGTTTAGCTTTAGTATATTATTATATGTTATCACTATAACATGTTATTGAGTTCTAATTGACACTTGGCTATTGTATCAATTTTTGATGTGTTCTTAATGATACAATTTAGTTACTGAGGTTATCAGTATTGATATTGATTCATTACTCCTATGGATAATTATATTTGATTTAGTATATCATGTTTAAATATTATGATACTTTAAGAATTTTATTATTATTTTGATATTAAAACTTGTTGAGGTGTTTCTAATGTCTTGTTTTGGTGATTAAAGGATCCTAGTAATGAGCTAGGCTCAATGATGGGATTCAGTAGCTTGGGGAATAAATGAGAGGCTAATGAGTACTCAAAAGTAACTCTGATATATATAATGATTATTTAGTAGTATACTGAACCACCATCATCTTTAATCCTTCTTTTTTTTTAAAAATTTTGTCCTTGTGACGATTCTAGATGTATTGCTTTCATTTTCATCTTTAAAGCCTTTAGTATTGTGCAAATTTTTATTTATGTTGTCATTGCTTGTTCATGTCTTATTGTTGTTTTTCCCATATTAGGATTCAATGTTTGATCCTATTTGGTGTACAAAGTTGATTATTGTGTTTCTTGGTCCATGATTTGGCCTTATAGGATGATGTGTCTTGGTGATTATATTGTTAGATTTGGTGATGAGGACCCAAGTGTCTTGACTTGGACTTTATCCATGACATTTGTCATATGCCTAGTCATCATTTTAGGTTTCACATTAATATACTAATTATTATGGGGGTTGACCCACACAATAATGCAACTACTCAAAAATATTGGGTGAATTATTTTCATGTTATGAAAGATCTATGGTTGGTGAGCATTTATTATTTTGATTGTTTTTAATTTAATTAGAGTTTTTTTCCAATGCAACCCTCTCTTAGGTATTTTACCAAAAATATCATACATTGGTTAGTGCTCTAGGGCATAAGCAGAGTTTTGGAAGGATAATTTTAGAAGGGATGTTATTTCCAGTGTGTGGAAGGATATAGAGCCATGATGGGAGGCATGAAGAAAAGGATTGGAATCCCTATGACTACCATTATGTACCCTTCCAATTGAGTCTACAATTTAACTTTTGGAAGGGATAATGGTGGTTTCATTGATGTGTATCATTAATACGTTAAAAGGGAGAGCCATTATAGGTTAATGGGGAAGTTGTGAGAATCCCAATAAACATATAATGGTCAATAATAAATCCATAATTGATTTGTTTCCTATGCAAGACATTCTAGTGTCTGTTGCCCATTTTTGAATTTATTTTGTTAAATGAAAATGATTTGGATCATGGATTCTAGTTATTCCTATTTTGTGTTGCTGAGTGGACTCAACCCCTAAATATTGATATGGGGATTTCATTATTGAATGACATCAAAGTTTTGATTCAATTTGGGAAATTATTTGTATTTCCATGTATACATTACTAACTATGATTTTTATGGATTTAAACAAACCCTACTGTCGATTACATGGGAAATGTTAAGTCTACCCAAATAAGTGTTTTTGAAATAGTTACTTATTGTTTAAACTCTAGTGGGTAAATCCATGCATATTGAACCTCTTTTGATTCAACCCTATAAATTCGATCTAGTTTTTATATTATGTTGATCATGTAGATAAGGCTCTATGAATGTTGTTTGACCATGAATAAATCTCATTTTGAGCTAGGCATGGAAAATAATTTATTCTTGCAGCCCTATATGGGTAATTAAATAATCTTTTACCTTGTTTTTATTTCAAAAAAAATTGTACTTTTTAAATGAGCTCAAACCAATAGGTTTCATTTGACCTTCTCTACATGAATGGCATCTTGGGATGAGTTATGTGGTATTCAAACCTTGGATTTTTCCTTTAGTTGTGATGAATGTTAATTATAATTGATTCTTTTTTTATCCTTATTATTAACCTATTATTCCTTCTATAGCGATTTATTTTATTGTTATACTACTTAGCCTTGGGTCATTTGGTGATGTTTTGGTCCCTACTAATTTTTGGTCCTATAAAATCATTTGAGATATGATGAAAATGGCTTGATCGATCAAATTAACTATATCGATCAATAACACTAACCTATTGGAATAACCTAACTTTTATGTAGTTGGTTATTCCTTTGATTAGCATTTTAAATCCTTTTTAATGTTAATTTTTTATACTACTCTTGGTATACAAAAGTTATAATTTTATGTTGGATGTACATGGACATTTTTTAGCTCATTTGAGTTGTATTCTTAATGTTGGATGTGTTGTTCCCTTCTTCCTTGGGCTGGTTTGGTTTATGTAGATTTTAAATGTTATCTATTTCATGAATGGATGCTAACATGGGGTTTACTTCTTGGTTTCATTTTGGGTATTGTGTGTTGCATACTTTCATCTAGTACCCTTGAGGCCTATTGGTGTTGTTTTATTCTTGTAATTGTGTTGCTTTATTTTGTCTTATGTTGATTGTTGTTATAAGTTATTATGGAAGCTCAATATCTCTTTGCATGCTTTATACCTCTCTTGAGTAACCCGTTGTCAAAACCCACCACCCAACTAATGGTTAGGGTGGTGAGGGATACCAATGATTGGAATCACAGGGATGCTTGGGAGGGTTTGACCTCTTGTTACTGAGTGCATCTTCCTTTATGGCATCTATAATTTGGTTTCATAGCTTACTTATTTTCAATACTTTTTATCATATAATTCTTGATGATGGTTCGTAGAATAGTTCACTATTGTTGTATATGATTTCATTTGGATATGTGTAAGGATAAGACTTGTAACAATTGTTGACATGAGAAAGAAACAATGTTGTGTTTCATACACTTGTTAGTTGTGGAAATGATGAATTTAATTTATTAGGTGTTACTAATTTTATAACTATTACATACATCTATAATTTAATTCTTGGTTTTTCTTATGTGGATTCATAGTTGAAGTGACTAAATGTTTCAACTTAATTTTTAAGCATATATCTGATATTACTAAAAATTGTTGATATTGGCAATTGAAAAACAAATGTTTATAACCACTTTCATATACCTTTACATACATACATACATATTTGTGTGTGTGTGTGTGTAGATGTTAGATTGAAATTATACAAAGCCCTATAGTTGGATGTTCAAGTTGTGGATTATATTTTTATTCACAATGATAGGTAATCTCATTGCAGTGAACTTGAACACTATTATTATTTATACCTCATTATTTTGATGATGATCTCTCCTCTTAGAATTTATTTTTATTTGTTAAATGGAATTGGTTATTATTCTTCTTGGAGTTGATAAATTTTATTTCCTGAAGTAATGGTTTGGGTTGATAATAGTATGCAAGTGTTGGCTATTTTGAAATGGTAATACGAGTTAGGAAGAATTGTTAATTTTGTGTTAGTACATTATTATAGAAGATTATTATTGGTTTGAGTAAATTTGGGGTTATAGTTGATGGTATTTACAATATTAATAATTCTATTATCTTGTATATTTATATTTCATAAAGTAATGAACATACATACATACATACATGTGTGTGTGGGCATGCACATGCATGCACGCGTGCACATGGATGTTAGATTTAAATTATGTATAGACCTATATTTGGTTGTTCAAGTTGTGGATTATATTTTTATTCACAATGATACTTAACCTCATTGCAATGAACTTGATCACTATTTTTATTTCCAACTCATTCTTTTGATGATGATCTCTCCTCTTAGCATTTAGTTGTAGTTGTTAAATGGACCTGGTCATTATTATTATTCTTGGAGTTAAAACATTTTATTTCTTAAAGTAATGGTTTGGGTTGATGATAATATGCAGGTGTTGGCTATTTTGAAATGGTAATATGAGTTGGGAAGAATTATTAGTTTTGTGTTAGTATGTTATTGTAGAAGATTATTATTGTTTTGAGTCAATTTGGGGTTATAGCTAATGGTAGTTCCAATATTAATAATTATATTTTCTTGTATATTTATATTGAATAAAGCAATGAAATATAATACTCTTATAGAATAGTTGAATCTTGTTGCATACATTTGATATGAATTGACATCATCTATATATTTAATTTTAATAGGATCTTGACACTAATGATTTTGATTAATTACATTAAAACTAACTTGGTGACTTAACCTATTGGAAACCTTTGAAGGCTATTTATTTGTTGTTCACATTTTAGTATGACTTTGGCTATTAACATTTTGATATCACATAATGGAATGCTAATTATATTATTTTCTATTTACTTTTATTATGTCTATTCATATTGAGTAGGGTTCTTAAAGAGATGAGTTATTATATAATGGATAATGGGGTGTAATAACCATGAATTGGGGATTCATTAAGAATCCAAACTAGTGGCATTTTCATATTGCTTGAACTTATGGTGATGAACTCTTGAGTCAGATGGTTGCTTGGTTTGGCAATAGGTATGTTTTATTTAATAACAATGGCCTTAACATTAAATATTTTTGGTGTATTATTATAGTACCTATTGATCATTAGGATAGTGAATAGACTATAGAAATTTACTAAGGACCTCAAAATATATATGTTGATTAAATATCATGAGTGAAATTATAATTTATGTAATATGATCTATGATTTAATAACCACGTTAAACATGAGTTATCCAATCAAATTTATTTTATGGTCATTCCAGATTTTGGCTGATTTATTAAAGAAATGAAATATTGTGTGGATTCTAGTCTCTTAACTGATTAACTTGAACATATAAGTTAATAGCAATAACATGAAATTGAGCCAAAGGACAAGTACATAGTGAAATAGATGCTATAATTCTATTTTGACGTACATGATGGTTCATATATATCATAGGAATGATTTCATTTTTTATGTCTTTTTCACACTTATATAAAAAGATGCTCACTTATGTGACGCCATACACCCTCAATAAAACATATGGTGACTTATCTAAATTAAATTCTGTTATTATTGATTGATTATTGAATTGGTGATCCATTTAGTAGAAGGACCTCAAGTCAAAGATCCTCCATACAATTCTGACAAGTATCGCCATCTATGATTTAAATGTCTTGTTATTCATTTCTGTAGTTTAGTTAGTTTTATTACTATTTTGTAAATACCCTCTTTCATGGTAACCTATATGATTGTTGTGCATAATGTTAATCGAAGTAACTACTGGTATATTAATTACTAAATAATGCAATAATAAACTATTATGTTATTATCACCATATCTCATATTGTGTCATTACCATGCAAATTAATGGTGGTACAATGACTTCCAACTTTATGGATCATGGTATAATGATCTAGGTAGGAGGAAATCACTAGAACTATTAATGGCCCATGTGGTGCTCAAAAGATAAAGGTAGTGTATATTTCATGGGGTTGTGATGTGAAGTAGTTTAGGGTTGATGCTTACCTCGACAAGGTATTATAAAATTTACTGTATGAATTTTAACATGTTGGTTCCATGTTTATTGATTTTAGTCTTCATGTTAACTACTTGTATATTCTTTACTTCAAATTTATATGCTTGAGTCAATAATGGATATGTTACTATTGGATACACTTATTTTATTATCCCTAAGGTTTTTGGATTTGTCTTTTGGTATTAACTTGGGTTAATGGGTGTATACATGTTTACACCATAATCTTGAAGGAATTATTCTCCTTCCTCAAAAACATCAAACCATAATTGTTTAGGGTGATTGGATACTTAAATATGGCTGAGGATTCTTTGGTGTTATAATAGGTAAAATGAATGCCTTATACAAATTTTAGACGTTATTAGTGTAGGCCTACACCCTAATACCCCCTAAACTTAATATCATCCTTATGTCAACCTATTTATCTATAAAACCCTCTAGAGGCGTTCACCCCTAGATAAGTGTCCAGAGTAACCCAATCTAGTTATGAGTCACCCAGATGTTAATGTGTATCTCTAAATTGTTGTAACTTACATCATGAAGTTGTATTATGGGCCCTGCACATAGTTTTGATTTGTATCAGAGCAGTGATTATTACTCTAAAAGGGAAATATATGATATAATTAATGTAATTTATAAGTTATATAAGTATTATTTATGAAAAGGAACATGGGTAGGTGTGGTGATATTTAAAAGGAACCTAACCAATATAATTATGGCTTAATAAGAGGCAAGGGTAGCCTAAAATCTTGATTTGTATAAGAATGAATATTCAATAGAAATGCTAATAGGAAAAATATAGTTATTAATATAAATACAATCATGGATGGTTCCATTGATAGCCTGAAGAGGTCCCCCAATAGGTTCTTAGTAACTTTAATATATCATGTAAATCAAAGTTGGAAATCAGTAATGAAGATTGCATAACCCTTAGGGTGTTTTCATGAATAGGTGCACCAGATGATCCCTTGAAAAGGTTGACCCAACATCTAGGAGTTCAAAGGATTGTTTAGTCTATCCTTTTAGGGAAAATAAGAGGAAATACCATAGATACATGGATTTTTTATACGCATAAGTATAATAATCTTCATGGTATGATAGGTATTACATATTATGGGTTGATAGCATACAAATTAACCAAAGTTGTCTATGGTGGAACTTCCTCTATTTTAAGAGGACACCATCCCTTGAATTTTATAGAGATAACTTATGCGAGTTAGTCCTAAAAGAGGTGAATAACTACCAATTTAAGGGACAAGAGTTAACTAATTTCCATATGCTAAAGCATGAAAAACATGACTATTTCTCAAACAACAAACCAAGATCAAGGATTTCTACCTTTGGTAAATAAATTCAAGAACAATATTAGAATTGCAGACACCCTATAAACAATAAGAGTGTTGTCAAGTTCCAAGATCAATTTTAGGGATTGAATTCATCGTTGAGGACTAGCCACCTGGATAATTATTATCCATTTTTCTCCAAAAAGGATTGATATATGCTCGGTTCATGATAATAAACACTTTTCTGAGGATTATCCAAGTGGGAAAATTGGATAACTAACCAATCAATGGGAGTGTAAATTTGTATATAAGCATGATTTTGATTCTAGACTACCTCAATTAGAAATAGTGACACTATAATTAATATCTCTATGAGTAATTGATAAAATAAAGTACTATGGGTAGTCTATCTCCTCCAATGTTGTGAGTCACTACAAGATTAAACTTGTTTAGGAATGGTTGGAATCGCTGAACTTGACTTTGGTGTCTTTATAACTAAATATTATCTACTTTCAACATCAATGGGGTCCTATGATCTCTTAGAAAGGATTAGGAGTAGTAGATTAAATAAAATTGACTATTTTGGTATCATCTATAGTACATAAATGGACTTGAAACATTACAAGTACAAGGTAAACAATATTCTAGAGCATGAGAATAACTTTAGTGCCATGTTTGGAAGAAGGTGTGTTATGTTCTAAAATCTTAAGATGTTGGAAAATCCATATAGTTCATTAAAAATTATTGTTGTGTGACCTATATAATTACATAGTACTAGTCATTGTCCACCCTATCCTTGGCTGGGTTGAGCCTTCCTAAATTGAGTTACATTAGGGTAGGCATCACTTGCTGACTATTGACTTGTATGGGTAAGTTAATAGAAAGCCGGTGCTAACCACCTTGATCTTCAAAATAAGGAAATGATGTTTAGTATATATTGTTGACTTATATGGGCAAGTCAACATTAGATGCTTACAACATTGTGACCTAGCGAAGACTAAGGGTTTGACTTAAATTTAAAGGGATGTATAGGGTTGAAATAATTGATTTGATTGGAAAATTAGAAATTTGGGGATATTTTATCATAAATGCGCATCACTATCCATATAATACATGAGGTTTAAATACTATTGGTAACCTTTTGATTCCATTGACATAGACCTATGACTTTGTTGGAACACACCTTTCCTTGGGGAAATGGTGAAACTAACTTGAGATCCCTAAAGATGTGACGTATTAGATGATGGGTTCCATTAACCATCATGAAATTTAGGAAAATGTTGGAGCTTATTATTTCTAGCACTATCAATGCCTCACTAGGTAGAATTAGATAATAACCAAGAAGGAATACTAAAGATTATTGTGTTGTCTATGTCTCATGGCAACATGAAGGAACATGTTGGTAGATTAGCATGGTTGTAAATACTTATTGCTGAAATATTTTCACCTTGTTGTGTTAATTAAATGGCTCTAGTAGCTGTGTTATAATGTGCATAAATGTTCCTTACCTCTGTAAATCATGCTATAAACAAGAAATGTAGGATGATGTACTCATTGCCATGATTATTGAAATTAGAAAGTTGCTATAGTTCATAATTTCAACGTAATTTAGTTAAAACATTGTTATGGTGTTAACTATTTCTATTTTGATAATGATATTCTAATAACAAGAATTGAGTAGTCTAACTTGTTGGATAGATGGTTTTAGATATAAAGGCTCAAACATAGAGAATTGAGTTGATATGGCATGCTTGTGGTTAGTGGTGTTAGGATGAGTTAAAATACCTTAGTCTGAATGTATTGCTCATGAATGGGTAAGATGGTTGTTGTCTAACCTGCTTGTAAATGGCATAAGGGTGATCTCTTGTAAGATAATAGTTGGATACCTTATACATGTAACTATTATGCTTATTGGTTTTTATGTGAGTAGTAATTTTAGCATATTGGTAGATATGTTTTTGGTTGGGTAATTATGACCATGAGATATTCTAACATTGAGATATTTGCTATGTAGCACTATTTGGTCCTATGAGATGCACTTTTGTACAAAACCACCAAGGTTGTACTCATTAAAACATAGGCATGTGTGGCTTGTAAGTGACAACATACTAGGAAAAAGGTAATGATTGAATTATCTAAAATTAATATTCTATAATGAGTAGTCTATTTTGTTTACAAAACTTGACTCAAATGTATGTTTGTCCTTGGTAAGAGTAACATAAAGCCCTGATTAAGCAATTTTTAAAATCCTAAGTACCCACTTAACTCTTTGAAATTGAAATGAAAGCTGGGTGAAAGCCCTCAGATGGATGATTTTAAGATGGTGGGATTGGTATCCCTGGACCATCATGTGAGATCACAAATAATGGAGAACATGTTGTAAGCCTTTAAATTGTATTTGATGCCTAGAATGGATTATTTGATGTTCAGTGTGGTTGGTGCAATATGTTTCACTAACCCATGAATGGTTGATGATGAAGTAGAGTAACCATAATAGTATGGATTACTACCTTTATACTTGACATTCTATAATGAATGTTCTTAAGGTTATGTGTGTGGAATAATTCTTGCAGTGGGAGATTACACTTTTAACTAAGAAATATGGTTACAACCCAGTTGCATTGGATAATATCAACCATTGACTTCAGTTTTAGGTATGTCTGTGAAGACACAAAAGTGAATAATTAACATAAGTGAGGTTTCTATGTTCAAAACTACTAACCTGATTTAAATAACCTATATATAACTTATCAAATTAATGATTTTAACCCATTCATGGAAGTGCATATGGTAATTTTGTTGGAGGTCATGTTATATTAAGTATAAGTTACCATATTTTGGAACATCATGTTCCTATGATGTTTAAATTAACCACCTTCACAGATGAATGGAATGGATAATTATAGAAGCATTGTATTAAAATTAACATTTGTTGCTATGGAATTTTGATGCTAAATGAAGGCATATTTAGTTTGATGAACCTATCTATAGATGGTTATGAAATTTTTTATTAAAATAAATAGCCTTCTAAATCATGATATTGGGTATAATACCAACCAAGTTAGGATATTTTTGAAATATTATATTGTAAAATGATGCATAACATGTAATTATTCCATATGAGTGTCACAAAGGACACATGAAAGAAAGAGGATATTACTTTAGCCTAATGTAAATAAAATTGTGGCTATCTTAATGACAAAAAATAATAATTCCAATAAGGTAAGCCTGAGGCATTGTCACCTTTGAATGAGCATCAATGATTTGAAATAATGATGATTGTTTAGTTGAACATATTTCATGTAAAATTATCCCCTAATCATTGATAAGTCACCAGTATGTCTCCTCTTAAAGGAGGGGAGGATGTTATGACCTGACCTTGTGGATGATTTTAGATGCTAAGTTGTTGGCCTATTATATCATTTTTTGATAATCATTGGACTAACTATTTCAGATGTGTATTCTTTTTTACATATTGAGATGTGAGACATCCTGTATAATTGCTATAATTTTGTTATACTATGTTTGATACTTAATTTGATTCATTTTATTAGGATGGATGTTGTTTAGCTTTAATATATTATTATATTTTATCACTATAACATGTTATTGAGTTCTTATCAATACTTGGATATTACAACAATTATTGATGTGTTATTAATGATACATTTTAGTTATCAAGGTTATCAACATTGATTCTAATTCATTACTGCTATGGATAATTATATTTGATTTAGTATATCATGTTTAAATATTATGATACATTTAGAATTTTATTATTATTTTGATATTGATACTTGTTGAGGTGCTACTAATGTCTTGTTTTGGTGATTTCAAGAACCCAACAATGAGCTTGGCTCGGTGATGGGATTTGATGGCTCAGGGAATAAATGAGAAGATAATGAGCATTCAAAACTAACTTTGATAGGTATAATGAGTTATGATTGGGATAATGAGTCACCATCATATTTAATGCTTCTCATTATTTCTATTTTTTTCCTTGTGATTATTCTAGATGTATTTATTTTGATTTCATCTTATTTCCTTACATTAGTATTGTATAGGTTTAGATTTATGTTGTCTTTTTGTGTACATATATTATTTTTATTATTCCCTTGTCAAGAATCAATGTTTGACCTTTTTCAATGTGTGGATTTGAGTTTTGTGTTTCTTGGTCCATGATTTGGACTTATAGGATGATGTGGCCTAGTTATTGTATTATTGGACTTGGTGATGAGGACCCAAGTTTTTTGACTTGGACTTTGGCTATGCCATTTATCTTAGGCCGAGTTTTAATGTTAGGCTTCACATTAATATACTGTTTTTTATGTGGGTTGACCCAAAATCTAATACAAATGCTCAAAAATATTGGGAAAATACTTTTCATGTTATAAAATATCTTTGGTTGGTGACCATTTATTATTTTCGTTGTTTTTAACTTCTTTGGAGGGTTTTCCCAAAGTAGCCCTCTTTCAAGCATTCTACAAAAAAGTTTGCAACATGGTTAGCACTTGAGGGCCTGGAAGAAGTTTTGGAAAGTGAATGTCAGAGGGGATGTTGTTGTTGGCATGTGTAAGGATATAGGTCCATGATGTGAAGCATTATCAAAATGATTAGACTCCCTATAAAGTCCAATATACACCCTTCTATGTAAGTCTGTAATTTAATTTTTGGAAGGGTGAATGGTGTATTCATTGTTGTGTATCATTAACAGGTTAAAGTTAAGAACCATTATACATTCATAGAGATTTCATGAGACTTATTTATGAACCTATAATGGTCAATAATCGATCCATAATTAATTAATTTCTTATGCAATAGATTCTAGTGCCAATTACCTATTTTTTATTTATTTTGTTAAATGGGAATTATTTGTTTTGTGGGTTTTGGTTATTCCTATTTTATGCTACTGAGTGTAATTGAGCCCTAAGGATTGATATGGGGATGTCATTATTAAACCATATCAAAGTTATAATTCAATTTGGGAAAATATTTTGATTTACATGTATGTGTTGTTGACTATGATTTTTATGGATTTAAATAAAACTTGTTGCAAATTACATGGGAAATGTTATGTCTACCCAAACAAGGTTTTTTGAAATAGTTACTTGATGTGGAAACCCTAGTGGGAGAATCCATGCATATTGAACCTCTTTTTATTTAACCCTATAAATTTAATTTAGTTTTTATAGTATGTTGATACTATGGCTAAGGATATATCAATGTTGTTTGGCTATCCATAAAGCTCTATTTGAGATAGGTGTGGAAAATAATCTCTTCTTATGACCCTAAATGGGTAATGCAATAATATTTTTCCTTTTTTATTTCAAAATTTTTTATGCTTTTTAAGTGAGATTGAACCACTTGGTTTCATTTGACATTCTCTACATGAATGGCATCTTGATCCAGTTGTCTTGCATCTTGGGTTGAGTTATGTGGTAGTCAAACCTTGGATTTTTCCTTTAGTTGTGATGAATGTTAATTATAATTTCTTAATTTTTTATCCTTATTATTAACTTTTTGTTCCTTCTATATAAATTCATTGTATTGTTATACTACTTGGCCTTGGGCCATTGGACAATGTTCTGGTCCATGTTGATTATTGGTCGTATAGAGTCCTTTGAGATACGATGAAAATGATAGGATCAATCAACTTAAATATATCAATTAAGAACCATAACCTATTGGAATAACTTACCTTTTATGTAGTTGGTTCTTACTTTGATTAGTGTTATCAATTATTCTAGTGTTAATGTTTCATACTTCTCTTGGTTTACAACAGTTGTCATTTTATGTTGGCTATACATGGATATTTTTTATCTCATTCGAGTTGTATCCTTAATGTTGGATGTGTTATGACCTTCTTTCAGATGGTTTGGTTGATGAAAATTTTGAATGTTGACTATTTCCTGAATGGATGTTGGCATGGGGTTTATTTTTTGGTTTAATTTTGGGTGTTATGTGTTGTATAATTTCATTTACTACTGATGAGGACTGTTGGTGTTGTTTTATTATTGCAACTATATTGGTTTATTTTTTTTATCTTTTATTGACTACTATTATAATTTATTATCGTGGCTCAGTATCTCTTTGCATTCTTTATACCTCTCCTAAGTACCCCATTGTCAGAACCCACCACCTAGATTATGGTTGGGGTGGTGAGGTCCACCAATGGTTGGGATCATAGGCTAGTTGGGAGGGTTTGACATCCCATTTCTAAGTGCATATTCATTTATGACATACAAACTTGGTGTTATATCTTACTTATTGTCAATACCTATTAGCGTATAATTCTTGATGATGATTCATGGAATGGTTCACTATTATTCTATTTTTGTATTTTATTTCATTTAGATATATGTAAGGATAAGACTTGTAATAATTATTGACATGAGAAAGAACAATGTTGTATTTGATACATTTATTAGTTATGGAAATGATGACTTTACTTTATTAGGTGTTAGTAATTTGTTAACTATTACATGTAGCTATAATTCATTTCTTGGTTATATTGAATGATTGTATTTTATTGTGTCAATTAGTAGTTTAAATGATTAAATGTTTCAAGTTAATTTGTAAGCATATATCTGAGCCTACTAAAACCTGTTCATATTGGAAATTGAAAAACTAACATTTATCACCACTTTCCTATACCTTTGTGTGTGTGTGTGTGTGTGTGTGTGTGTGTGTGTGTGTGTGTGTGTGTGTGTATGGTTGTGAGAATGAAGATATGTATAGTCATGTAGTTAGCTATTCAAGTTGTGGATTATATTGTTATTCTCATTGGTAATTAATATCATTACAATGAACTTGATCACTATTGTTATTTATGGATGATTCTTTTGATGTGATCTCTCCTCTTAGCATTTAGTTGTAGTTGTTTAATAGACCTGGTAATTATTATTCTTGGAGTCAAAAAAATTTATGTCTTGAAGTAATGGTTTTGGTTGATGATATTATGCATGTGTTGGTTATTTTGAAATGGTAATATGAGTTTGGAATAATTGTTGATTTTGAGTTAATACATTATTATAGAAGATTATTATTTGTTTGAATCAATTTGGGGTTATAGATGATGGTTGATCTGATATTAATAATTCTATTATCTTATATATTTTTATTAAATAAATTAATGAAATATAATAATCTTATGGCATAGTTGAATATTGCTCCATACATTTGATATAAATTGACATCCTCTATATATTTATTTTTAATATGATCTTGTAACTAATGATTTTGATTAATTCCATTAAAGCTAACTTGTTGAATTAACCTATTGGAAACCTTTGAAGGCTATTGATATGTTGTTCACATTTTAATATGACTTTGGTTGTTCATATTCTGCTCTCACATAATAGAATTTTGATTATATTATTTTATATTTAAGTTTATTATGTTTATTTAGGTTGAGTAGGGTTCCTAAATGGATAAGTTATTATGTAATGAATAATGGGTTGTAATGACCACAAATTGGGGATTCATTTATAAAATCCAAAATGGTATCATTCTTGTGTTACGTGAACTTATGGTGATGAACTCTTGAGTTAGATGGTATCTTGGTTGGGCAATAATTATGTTTCAGTTAATAACCTTGTCCTTGATGTTAAATATTTATGGTGTATGCTTATAGTACCTATTGATCATTAGGACAATGAATAGACTATAAGAATTTAATACAGACATTATAATTTATATTTGGATTAAATAACATGAGTGAACATATTATTTATATACTATGATCTATGATTTAATAACCACATTAAATATGAGTTATCCAATCAGATTTATTTGATGGTCATTCAAGCTGGTGGTTGATTTATTAAAGGAATGGAATATTATGTGGATCTTAGTCTCTTAACTAATTAACCTGAACATTTATGTTAATAAAAATAACATGACATTGAGCCAAAAGACAAGTAAGTAGCAAAATAGATGATAGACTTGTATTTTAAGATATATTTCATCTATATCATTAGAATGCTTTGATTTTCTTATACCTTTTGTACACTTATACAATGAGATGCTTACTTGTGTCAATGCATCCACCCTCATCAAAATATATGGTGACTTATCTAAATTAAATTATTTTATTATTCATTGATTATTAAATTGGTGAGACATTTAGTGCAAGGAAATTAAGTCAAGGATCCTCCATATGATTCTGATAGGTAGCACCATCTATGATTTAAATGTAAGGTTATTCATTTTTTTAGTTTAGTTAGTTTTATTACTATTTTTCAAATACCCTCTATCATAGTAACCTATATGATTTTTGTGTATAACATTAATGGAAGTAACTATTGGTATGTTGATTACTAAGTAATGAAATAATAAATTATTGCAATATTATGGCCATATCTCATATTGTGTCATTATCATGTGAATAAAAATGGTGTGATGACTTCCAAATTTATGGATCATGGTATAATAATCCAAGAACTATTAATGGCCCATGTGGTGTTCAAAATATCAAGGTAGTCTATAGTTCATGGGGTTGTGATGTGAAGTAACTAAGTGTTGATTCTTATCTCCACAGGGTATTATAAAATTTACTATATGAATCTTAGCATGTTGGTTCCTTGTTTATTGATTTTAGTCTTCATGTTAGCTAGCTACACCTTCCTTAATTCATATTTGTATGCTTGAGTTGATAATGGATACATTATTATTTGATACACTTATTTCATTATCCCAGAGGTTTTTAGATTTATCTTCTGGCATTAACTTGGGTTAATGGGTGTAAACATTTTGACACCACAATATTGAAAAAAGTATTCCCTTTCTTTGAAACATCAAACCCTAACCACTCAGGGTGATCGGGTACATAAATATGATTGAGGATCCCTGGGTGGTCCAATAGAGAAAATGCATGCCTTCTTAAAATTTTAGAGTTTATTAGTGTAGGCCTACACCCTAATACCCCCTAAACTTTACATCATCCTTATGGAAGCCTATTTTTCTATGGAACCCTTTAGAGGTGTTTAACCCTAGATAAGTGTCCAAAGTGATCCAATTTGGTTATGGGTGACCCAGACGTTAATGTAAAGCTCTAAATCAATGCACCTTACATCATGAAGTTGTGTTATGGGACCTGTATGCATTTCTTAGTCACACTCTATAAATCAATCCCATAAAAAAAAATTGGGGGGTGGTTGTTTCATATTTAAATAATTTTTTTGTAAACATTGTGTCTAAAATATCATCATGTATAATGTATGTGTATACATTAATAATATATATAATTATTTTATTTCAAAATGTTTCTAAGAACATGATTGATTAGTCAAAAACATAAGGATTTTGTTGTACAAGTAAGTCTACATTATCAATTTCTACAGGGCCCTTATAATATGACCAAGGGCAATGAAAAAAATAAATAAAATTATGGTACTAACAAGATGGTTCTTTTTTTAGAGTCAGAGGACTCAAGCTCTTAATCTCTATGGGACTATTTTTTTGTTATCTATTTGGTAGGATTTTGGCAGAAGTTTGTTTGTTGTAGTTGGTTATTGATGGTTGGTCAAACCTTGTGGTTCTATTCGATTCTTGGTTATATTTATTGTGTTAGCTTATCTTTTAGTTGTTTTTGGTAATGGGTACAAGCCTAATTTTTTCTACCTAGTCTATTAAAAAGAAATTATATACTTTTTAGAAAGTAATACGAGATAATTGTCATAGTTTGCTATCAGTTACAAGAAGTTATTTTGGTGTATGTTGTCTGTTCCTATAGACATATAATGTCTTTCCTGGCCTTTGAATGAGAGAGGTTTCCTTTTAATAGAATTACCCACCTCTTTAACATCTATATTAAGTCTCTTTTTTTAGCTCATTGGACTTGTTATTTTTCTAATTTTCTAAACATATTTGTTCCCCCTATAATTTTCCTTTAGTTTAATTTAGAAACTAGTTTTTATGTGAATATTTTCTTTTATTGTATCCTTTTTAGTTTTCAATAAAGGTAGCTCCACCTAATAATAGGAGAGGGACTTTTTCCTATGACTATTGATGGATAAATCCCATTTATCCCTTCAAAAATTATTCATGCCAACAATTTTTGGCAACCACTATCAGGCACATTTCTATAATACTTAACATTTTTAAATATTGGTCCATATGATTTTGCCATAAAATCAAATACCGTTTTAAAAACTTGAACCCGATTTGAAATAGTATACATAATTAGATATCATTTCACATATCATAACTTGCTTACAATTATGATAAAGTTTCAATAATGTAGTTTCGTATTATGATGGTGATTTTGAATCAAGAATTGGATCATGAAAAAATAGTAGAAATAATTCAAGCATGTAAAGAGGCCTAAAGAACTAGAAAGGTCGATATAAATCAATACATTTCATTCATGACCACTTTAGCTATTAAAAATCCTAATTATCAACATGATTTAATATGGATAACAACTATTTAAGAAGACATTTCTTCAAGTATTTGACAACTAACCTTGGATAATAAAACAAGTAATGTTAAATTTAATATTTTCACTATAGTGATAAATATATAAGTATTGGAATAACATTCATTTAGTGGGGGTGGGAGGTGAATTAATGAGATCTTAAAACTTTCTTCTAATATTTAGTTCATTAATCAAGCATCAATACAAAATCCATAGAGTAATCAAATCATAATAAAGAACATAAATACATGACACATGATATATGTGGGAAACCCTTAAAGGGAAGAAAACCCATAATGATCATTACATGGACTACTTATCCTAAAACACATATATAATGAGTCAAAAATATTGTTGATTACCCACTTATTTTGAGGCACCAACCCCAAATAATAAATCACCAACTTGAAATAAGATTCAACAAGCACCCACTTACTATGAAGCAACAACTCCTTGATTTGTAGATACCAATCTACAAGATGTTTCAACTGCCTTAGCCAAGCACAAACTTAGGTACTTCAAATAATCCACCTTTCTTAGTTGTTTCTATCAATAAATGATGGTATAATTTTGCTCTCTTTTCTTATCTATCTCAGATTCATTTAGCTATTTTTCTATTCAATACTCTTAGATTCATTATGTTTATTTTCTACTCACTTTCTCTACTCGATCAAATATACACATTAGGCTCTCTTTTCTCTCTACTCCTTATTTCTCAAATACTCTATCCTCTATTCCTTATTTTCTCATCTCTTTTAGAAAATTCTATATGAATCATTTGATGATATCATACTCACACCTCTCTAGCCATTCTTTCCTTAACAAACCTTTGTTATACTCCTTATCAAATAATTATTCTCTCTTTCTTACACTTTACAAATCCAATTTTATCTTTCCTATATACAAGATAATGCTCAATAATCTCTTGAAAGTCAGCCAAGAAAAACTCTATAGTCTACTACATAATTATTTATTCTTTTTTGAAAACATAATTCCCATTATCTTATATAAAAGATCACTCACATATGTCAGTTTGAGTGAAATGAAGCTAGGATAGACCAAGAAATCATTAGAAGACATTTAGATTTAGCCTGAGTGAAACAAAGTTGGGATAGACTAAGTAATCATTAAAATACTTATAGTGTCATTGTGATGAAGTCTATAATGGTCTTAATTCAATTCATAATATCTATGATGTAATCCATATAAACTCTATTATAATCCATAACAAATTTATTATAATATGCAGCAAATCTATTGTAATCCATAACAAGCCTAATGTAATCTAAAGTAAGGATGATGTAATCCATAACAACCCTAATGCACTTTATAGAAAATTTGATATAATCCTTAGCATGCCTAATGTAGTTTGTAGCTATTCTCCTATTAGTTTGGGACATGATCTTATTCTCCAAACTCCTTATCTCACCTTCCTTCACCAAAAAATAACTTATTAAATGGTCTTTAGTTTCGATCAATTCTCTATACTATTCCTTTGTCTCCATATGATGTAGAATATAGATAACAAGTCTCTTTACCAATTATCTACTTCAAAAAAAAAAAAACTTTCATGGTAAAATACAAACTTAGTTAGTAGCTACTAACTTTATAGAAACTACAAACCCTTATCAGTAGAAATGACTTGAAATCAATGACCATAATCTTTACTGAATAGAAAAACCTTTGACATAACTGTTTTACATCACTCTTTGACATCAAACATCATAAGATGTAACATTAATGACAACATTGACCTTGATCACTAATCACCTTTGATAACATCATGCTACCAACTTATAAAACACTCTTAACAGGCTACTCATATCCACAATTCTCACTCATTTATCAACACTCTCTTTATGCCACTACCATGCTCAAGCACTTAACCAAATAGGAATTTGACATTAATGACCATTATTCCTTTACATGATTCACCCTTTTAACATCAATGACAACAACATGCCAAAAAACTCTCCCTTTATCATTTATGGCAAAAAAATTGATGGAAAACACATTACAATCTAAAATCACTTCAAAATGGTACTTTTCCCATATTCTCATTCTCGCTCTTTTGACATTAATGACAAAGGGTCTTCCAAAAACTACCATCTGGTCCTTGGACTTGAATTTTAATAAAAAACATAATTAAATGATAAGAAAAACCTAACTTAGGCTCATATCAATTATTATAGACAAATTTTGGAACACTTGAATTGTACCTCAAGAAACCATGCTTCTTCTGACTTCTAAATTACTATCTTGACACATCACAAAAAAGGATACAAAATTCCCCCTAACTCCATACTCTCCTCTTGAGTCACAAGATGGAAAACACTCTTAGAAACATGTTACCCCTAAGTCCATACCTTTCATGGTGACTAATAGAATAAGTAATTACTCACAATTCCTACCTTAAGAACTCAAATTTTTCCATTGGAGAAGGTTTTGTAAAAAAGTTTTCAACTTATTATTTTGTGGTTACATACTCTAGTTTGATAATCTGATTAGCTACCTACCCCCTTATAAAATTATACTTGATTTTAATATGCTTGGTCTTGGAATGTATGAATGTATTCTTAGAAATGTTAATGACGCTTGTATTGTCACAAAATATTGAAATTAGATTGTCATTCTTAATCTTAAAGTTACTTAAGGTCTATTTCATCCATAAAACATGTGTGTAGCATGATGATATTGCTATGTACTCATTTTTATCTATGGATAAGGAAAATTATGGTTATTTCTTACTTAATCATGACACAAAACTCTTTCTAAGAAAAAATACACCACCACTTCTACTCTTTCTATCATTAATGCTACCTACCTAATTTGCATCTGTATATGTTATTAAAGTGAAATCCTTACCTTTTGAGAACCATAAACCAAATTCCATATTACATTTGAGATATTTTAATATCATCTTTATTACTTGTAAGTGTGTCTCTTTTGGTTTTGCCTAAAATCTGGACACTAGACCTACTACCTACATGATATTCAACTTTGATGTAATAGTATATAATATACTTCCAATAATAGATCTATACAAGGTCTGATTGACTTCTAATGACTTATCTTTTTTATTTAACTTGAAACTTTTTATCATTGGATTACTTGCTAATTTATGGTCTTCCATTTCAAACTTCTTCAACATTTCCTTAATGTACTTAGCTTGAGAGATGAAGATTCCCTTATCTTACTGAACTACTAGCAATCTATAGAAAAATGATAGTTTCCCTAACATAGACATCTAAAATTATTGTTGCATTATTTTTTTGAACTCCTTAGACATCTTATCATAGTCACTACCAAAGATAATATCATCAACATACACAACTATGATTAATTTATGCTCACCTTCTATTTTGATGTAAAGATTGTTATTAGCAACACCTCTATTGAAACCCTGATCAAGAAACTATCTATCAAGTCTTTCATACCACTTTCTAGGTGCTTAACTTATCTAATATAATGCTTTATTTATTTTACATACACATTACTTATTTATTGACAAAGAGAAACCTTCATGTTTCTCTATATACTCTTTTTATTCTAAATTTCCATTGAAAAATGTAGGCTTTACATCCATCTGATATATGTCTACATTATTGAATTTAGCATATGCCAAAAATAGTCTTATGGTATTGCCATAAGTGCAAAAGTTTCTTCAAATTCAACACCTTATACTTCAACATAAGCTTTACATATTAGCCTTGTTTTATTTCTCACGACCTGACCATCTTCATTCAATTTGTTCTTTAAAACCCATTTGGTTTTAATGACATTCTTGTCGTTAGGTCTAGGAATAAATTCCCAAGTCTTATTTTTCTCAATTTGATTGAGTTCTTCCTCCATAGCATTCACCCAATGCTTATCACTTCTAGCTTCTAAAACTGTTTTTGGTTCTATCTTTGAAAATAGAGAGAATTTTACATTTTTTAATGTATTCATAAACCTTCTCCTAGTTTGCACCACAACATTAATATCACTGACGATTTGAATTTCTACATAATTTTTCTAAATGAATATAAAAGTTGTCATTGTATCTTCCTATTATTATTATTATTATTATTATTATTATTATTATTATTATTATTATTATTACTATTATTATTATTATTATTATTATTGACTTTATTGTTCTACTTCATCTTCTGATGTTCTTTCTTCTTCATTGATAGTTAAGCTCCTCTACATAAACTCTTGGTTATGTGCTCACTTCTTAGATATGGTTTCATCCACTCTCTCATGTGTACTCTTCACAATATTCTATAGTCTCTTATTGTAGCATCTATATGAAGCACTAACTAAATAATATCTAAGGAAGATACCTGCATCATCCCTTGAATCAAATTTTCCTAGATCCTCTTCATCTCTCTTGATGAAACACATACTTCAAAACACTCTAAAGTGTTCCATTGAAGCTAGTCTAACTTTCCATAGTTCATAGGGGGTCTTATTACTATTTATTCTAAGTTGACCTTTGTTTAGAATGTGTAATTCTATGTTTATATCCTCTCTCCAAAATATATCAAATAATTTAGACTCATTCAACATTATCCTAGCCATTTCTTGAATAGTCATGTTCGTCCTTTCCACCACACCATTTTATTATGGTGTCCTTCTTGCTAAAAATTATCTCTTGATTCTATATTTTATACAAAAGTCATAAAACTCAGTTGACTAGAATTATCCTCCTCTATTTGATCTTCAACACTTGATTTTTAAGTCCATCTCATTCTTAACTATACCCTTCAATGCCTTGAACTTATCTAGAGCCTTATATTTATCCTTCAAGAAAGTAACCCAAGTCATTCTAGTGTAATCATCAATTAGCATGAAGTATCTTTCACCTTGAATACTTTGAGTTATATTTAGACCACATGAATCTATATGAATCAACTCTAAAGGTCTTGTAGTTGAATATTCTTTTATCATGAACCTTCTTCTTGTCTATTTTCCATGTTGGTATACCTTACATAGTGTGATTTCAATCTTAGTGATCGTAAGCATGTTCTTAACTGATTTATTATTACTTATCTTTAATAATTTGTCAAAGTTTATATGTCCTATTATTCTATGCCAAATCTAGCTCACATCCACTTGACTCATCAAACACCTGTCCTTCTTGATCTCATTCAAAACATATAAATTATTTTCATTTATGTTATCATTTACTACCAATCTTATTAAACTTGATTTGCTTATATGACATCCTTTAGCATGAAAGGTCATAATATATCCTTGATTGCACATTTGACTTATACGTAGCAAATTATGCTTTAGTCCTTTTACATATAACACATTCTCATTTTTAGTTTTCCCATTATCAAGACTTAGTATTCCCTTGCCAACAATATTAGCTTTTGTATTGTCTCCAAACTTTACTATACCTTCAGTAGTCTTCTTCAAATATATAAATTGTTTCTTGTCACCTATCATATGTCTTGAATAATCACTATCAATATACCATTTCAAATTCTCATCTTGAATGTGAAAAGAAGCATGTGCTAACATGGATTCTTCTTCTTTTAGACTATCATTTTCATTCTCCTTTTTTAGTATTTTCAAAGGTTATAACTTATTATCAATTTGAACATATACCTTTCTATTTTGACTAGGATTTTTACATAACCCAATCTACAGAATCTTAAAATGTGTCCAACTTCATTATAGTTGTAATAAATCACACTAATTATATTAATATTTGACCATTAGATAAATAAATTTCAAAATCCTTTTGGAAATACATGACTATTCATATCACTTCTCCATGCATGATTGCTTCTAGCATTTAAACTACAATCTATAACTCTATGTCCAAACTGATTACAAGAAAAATAGTAGCCATAGGGTAAATTCATGTACCTTATTACATTTAGTTGCATTATAGGAAGTAATATCTAACTTTTTTTTAAAATCATATGGACACTTTTGTTATCTCTAAGAGGAGCAATAATCTTTTCACCTATCCTAACCTCTGACTATCATTCACAATCTCAAATTTCTTGAGAGCATCAATATATGTCTTTGACTTATTGATATTTTGCTCTCCCTTGATACTATTCTAGTCATCCATGTATTCAATACCTATTTTGATGATAGGTAACCTTTGAAAATTTAACATGTCATCAAAAATTACATTGTTCTTTTCAAACTTTTTATAATTTTTCAATTTGACTATAAACCATTCCAAATTTGACTTCAATAAACCTATCTCATATTTATACTTATTACATTCTTCTTCCTTGGACTTTAGATTTGCATTTTCTTCTTCTAACTAAGTCTTGATATTGTTGAGGACCTCTTCAGCTTCCTTGGTACTCTTAGTTATTTTACTTTCCAAGATACATGTATGTTCTTCATGACTTTTGACTATAGACTTCAAGATTTAGTTTTTCTTTCTTTGAATCTTTAATTCATTTAAAACACTAATAAATTTTACTCAAGATAATCCTTAGCTTCTTCTTCATCCACTTCTTCATCATCCATGAAGACTTGTACTTGATGACTACAAATTATGCTTCTTAGGATCTACCTTCTACTTGTTAAGCTGACCTTGAAAGACGTACTCTGATACCAATTATTGGAAGCATAACCATTGAGAATGGGGTTGACTCAGTGAACTCTTTAAAATTTGTTCTAATATTTAGTTCACTAATCAAGCATCAATACAGAATCCATAGAGCAATCAAATCACAACAAAGAAAATAAAGACATAATACATGATATATGTGAGAAATCCTTAAAGGGAAGAAAACCTAGAATGATCACTAAATAGACTACTTGTCCTAAATCAAATATGCAATGAGTCAAAAATATTACTGAGCACCCACTCATCTTGAGGTGCCAACCCCAAATAATCAAGCATAAATGTGACAAAAGATTCAGGAAGCACCCACTTACTACAAAGCACCAACTCCCTAATTTTTAAATACAAATCTATAGGGGGATTCAACCCCCTTTTCTAAGCACCAACTTAGTTGATTCAAATCATCCACCTTTCTTAGTTTATTTTGTTAGCAAATGATTGTACAATTTTATTCTCTCTACTTATCTATCTTAGATTCATTCTACTATTTTTTTGCTAATCACACTCAGACTCATTTTGTTGTTTTTCTTCTCTCTTTCTCTACTCAATAAAATAGACACATTAGACTCTCTTTCCTCTTTGTTCTTTATTTCTCAAAGACTCTATCCTCACTTCCTTCTATGCTCATCTCTTTTATCAAATTCTATATGAATCATTCAATGATTTCATACTCATTCCTCTCTATCCATCCATTCCTCAATGGACCTCTGCTCTGCTCCTTAGCAAATAATTGTTCTCTATTTATTACACTTAAAAAAAAATTGACCTTTCCTATATATAAGATAATTCTAAAAAATCTAGTGAAGTTTAGCCAAACATAACTCTATAGTTGGCTACATAATGATTTAATCTCTTTTGCAAACATAATTCCCATTAGCTTATATAAAATCTCACTCACAAGGTCAGCCTAAGTGAAACAAAGCTGGGATAGACCAAGCAATCATTATAATACATTTAGAGCCAACCTGAGTGAAATAAAGCTAGGATAGACTAAGAAATCATTAAAATACATTTAGTGTCATCCTGATGAAGTTTGTAGTGGTCTTAATGTAATTTGTATAAGCTCTAGTGTAATCCATAAAAACTCTATTATAATCTATAGTAATTCTATTATAATCTATAGTAACTTTTTTATAATCTATAGTGAGCCTAATGTAATGTGTAACAAGCATGATGTAATGCACAATAAGCCTGATATAGTTTTTAGTAAATTTAATTTAATCTTTAGCATGATTGATATAGTTCATAGTTGTTCTTCCAGTAGATCCAAAAATGTTCTTATTCTCTAGACTCCTTATATCACCTTATTTCAAAAAAAAATAACTTATTAAATAGTATTTAATTTGGATCAATTCTGCAAAGTATGTTTGTGTCTCCATAAGATATAAAACAAAGATAACAATTCTCTTGGCCAATTTTCTACTTCACCAAAAATAGATTTCATGATAAGCTATAGACTCAGTCAGTAGCTACTAACTCTGAAGAAACTACAAAATCTTGTCAGTAGAAATACCTTAACATCAATGACCTTATTGTTTATTAAATAACAAAACCTTTAACATAACTCTTATACATCACTCTTTGACATCAAACCTAAAAATATGCAACATTAATGACAACATCAACCTTGATCACTAATCACCTTTGACAACATCATGCTACCAAATGAGAACACACTCTCCATAGGTTTCTCATATCCATAATACTCACTCACTGATCAACAATCTCGTTATGCCACTTCCAAGCTCAAACACTTAACCAAATAGACCTTTGACATCAATGACCATTATGACTTTATATTGTGCACCCTTTTGACATCAATGACAAAAATATGTCAATAATAAGAATATTTTTCTACTATTACCTTAAGAAATATAGAAATCATTTTAGGAAGGCAATAAAAAAGACAACCAAAAAGGGAAGTTCATATAACTACTTAAAGGCATTTTGTAATTAGAATTTATTTTAATGACCATTAAAATATTCCAAGCACCGATCTTTAATCTTGATTGGTTAAGGGATAATTACATGAACTTCTAAAAGGATCAAATAATTTTTTTCCAAAGTTTTTAGGTGATGGTGAATAGTATCTAACTAAAGATATTATTGATTTATATGTAACATATGGAATTATAGGTGATTAAATGAATACACCATAGTAATATTGTTTATTAAAACTATCTAGAATGTAGCTTTAGATTTGTTTTATCATCTTATTCTAGGAGTGATAATTAATTGGAATGATATGAAAACTATGTTTGAAAATAGATTCAAACTAGTAGAAGATGCACATGCATTATTATCTCAAATCAATCAGATGAAGAAATAAAATTGTGAACCTATAAGAGATTTCATAGATAAATTTAATAATCTACTTCATAAAATGCCAATAACTATTAATCTAGTAGATGATAAACAAAAATTCTTTTGTATTAATACATTATTTATAGAAGTGAGCTATTATCTAAAAAGGGATAGAGTAAAGGATTTAAATAAACATGTGAGTCATTGATATTGAAGAATATAAGATAATGGCTTGAAAATTAAAGAAGGAACCATTAAAAGGTAAGGCATAGAGTAAAAATATATCTTCAACCAAACAAATTTTGAAAAAAATAGTGAATGATATAAATAATTTAAAGAAATAATAACCTCAAAAAATCATCACTACTCCTTATTAAGATATTCCAAGAATAAACTATGTGCCTTCTCAATGGAATCATCCTTGATTGTAAGCTATTAAATAAAGCTTGCATTGGAAGATCCTCCATAATAAAATGTAAATTCACTTGTGAACATTATTTTTGAAATGGAATAAATATTTAGGTATGAATAAGTTGAAGAAGAAAATGAAGTAATAAATCCAAATCCTCAATAATGTCAAATTGAATAATCTAGTGGTGACACTAAAAATGCATTGTTAGAATATAATTTAGGTAAAGATGATTATGAGGATAATGTTAGAGACATGAAAAATCATTCATTCATACTTATCTCAAGAGCTCAAAATCATAAATAGTAAAACATTTATGGATAGGAGGAATATACAAAATTAATTCTTCCATGAGGAACATTGCTTCCTATTCAAATGACTGATAAAAATCAACAAACAAAACATGTGAATTCCTAATAACTATTGATATTGGTCAGTTGAAGGGTAATTATCCTATAAATAATAATTATAACCTATTTCATCCTATATAATGTTCTTATTATGTTAACCAATCTGAATTTGATATAATTAAGCATGTAAATAAAAAGAAAATTCAGATGTCATAAGATAAATATTTGAGAGCATATCCAAATCAACTAGATAGGCTACTAGAATTTATCAAAGTAAAAATTCCCACTTAGAATAATAATAGTGCCAAGGGATTATTATCTACTTCACCTTCTTCTAACTATTAAATTCCATGGCCATTGTAACTTCTAAGTCCAATAATGTTGATTTTTTATTTATTTATTTCTTGTTTAAGGGAAGTTAGTAATTACATAGTTGACACAAGAGCATCAGATAATGTAATTCCTATCAAATTATCCCATGATCTTTACCTAACTTATACAGATACCTTTGACTATTGTTACTCAATGTAATCAAAGCAAGTTTTAATTGTTAGTCAAATAAAAGATGGCCAAGTTACCTTAACATCTTTTCTTTAGAAGAGGATTAAGATAACATTCTAGTAGACAACATCCCAATAGCCTATGGTATTATCTTAGGGATAAATTTATATAAAAAACTTGGTGATAATTTTTTTATATTTTTAGAATGCAATGATCCCAAGAAAATGAGTGAAATAAAAACTTTAACAAGAATTGAAAACAAAATATATAGTGCAAAAAGTGGATGATCCTAGCGTTGATATCTTGTATTAAGATGCAGGTATAGGCACTTATTTTTTGATGTTAGAATAATATTTTTATATACTATAAATCATGGAAATTAAATGCAATGAAGTCTAGATATTAGAATTTGATGGTAGTTATTCTTCAATAAGATATGGTGTAATAATTGTTCTGATATCCCAATATAAAAGTATTTCCTTTCTCTTATAAGCTAAAGTTTGAATGTAATAATAATAATATAGAATATGAAGGACTCTTAATTGGGTTAAAAGTTTTATAAGACATGGGAATTAAAAACTTTAAAGTGTTGGGTGATCTATATCTTGTTGAAAAGTAGATCAAAGGCCAATATCAGGTAAAAATGGACCATTTGAGACATTATAGAATCCAACTTTGGGATATTACGGAATATTTCCGTGCATTATCTATTCATATTATTCCAAGAGAAAATAATTAAAAGGTAGACATGATTTTAGTATCAATCTCATTATTTATTCTAGATTTATAAATTAGTAGAGATAAATACATAATTGAATTGGTGTATCAAACTAGTGTACCAGATAATTTGGAGATTCGGTAGGTATTCAATATTGATAGAGAAATCATTTACTGTATTTAAAAATATTATATTTTTATAAATATGTATTTTGAGGCTAGTCATTCTCATAAAGAGAATATTTTTCTCAAACTCAAAAGGAAAGCATTGATGAGGAACAAGTTAGAGCAGGGTTAATCAAACTAAAAGATAATAAGAATCTAAAAGGATTAGTTTTTTTAGAAAAATTATTATAAAATAATGATAAATTATTCAAAAATAACATGCATAAATATTATCTTAATTCAATCTACTATGATAAAATGAACATTGACTCTAAAGAAAAACTTATGTTGGTTAACATCAATTAATGTTTTTCACTAGAAGAATAAATAAAATTGTTCATATTGGTTTGAAAATACATTGAAATTATTTCATATTTGTATGAATATATAAATTACTTTTAACCAAAGTAAATGTAACACATAGCTCCTCTTAAACCTGATGTCAAACCACTCAAATAGAAGCAAATACAATGTAATCTAAAGATTGTAGAAATAGTTTTTCAAAAACATCATAAAAGGTTGAATGCATATATAATTTTACCTATTCATAATTCAAACTAGATTGATAATAGTGTCCCACTTTACAAAAATAAGTAAATCCAAACCCATTCTTAATGATTGTGTCTAAAACTTGATCTCTAGTTTTCAAGAAGTAAATGAAAACTTGTCTAGGGAAGTCAAAAAATTAAATAATAATTTTCACCATTAATAGGAGTTTTTATAGGTCATAATATATTACTATGAACTAAATGAATATTTTTATTAGCATCCCAAGATTGATTCTTAGGAAAATATTCTATATGAATTTTTCTAGCTATACATCCACTACAAATAGAAACAGTGGTAGAAATTTTAGGCAAACCTTGAACCATATTAATTGTATTCATAAGTGTAATAATTTGGTAATTAATATGTCATAATAATTCATTACACAAGTTTCCATCAATATAATCAAACAAACTATGAGTAGAGGAGGAAGAAGATAATCTAGTAAATTTGAAAAATGTAAGAGCAACTACTTGAAAATCTTACTTGGTAGATTTAACATTATAATTGTCATTAGAGAATTATAATTTATATTCCTAGTTGAATAATTGATGAATAGAAATTATATTCAATTTTAAATCAAGAATAAACAATACATCATGGAATTCACCATTAGGGATTTTAATAGCTCCCATGGATTAAACATTGCAAGAAGCTTGATTTTAATGACTTAAATTATTGCTAGAAAGATCTTATTCTAAATAAGTAAAAAAATTTGTAAACATTTTTCATATGTTGAGTAGGACCAAAATCAACAATCCATTCAATATTATAATCATGCAAAGAATAAGTAAAAGCACCTCTAGTATTCGACTTCTATTTTTGTTAGTCTTAATGCTACTAGTGCTAACATTATCTTTGACCTTAAGATTTCCATTTTTAATGTCACATTTTTTCTTTAAAAACTGATATTCATCATGTGTGTTTTTTATCACAATAATTACATTCTATTTTTTTTAAATGTTTTGATTTATAATTTTTATAATTTTTATTATTATTCAACTTAACATGTTGTTTGTCATTATTGTGTTGGTGTTTAGAAATAAAAACATGTTAATTATTATCAAGACTATAAAATTGAATTAACTTCTGATATTTTTTATGCACAATATATAAAATAAATCAAATGCCATTAGATCAGATAAATTAGGAAAATCTAGTTGTGAGTCAACATTTGTAATAAACTACTTAAAATGTCTATATAAACATTTTTTCATGAAAAATATGAATCAAAATCAAGTATGAAATTTTGAAACCTAAACCAATTAATTGATAATCCAAAGAGTGATCTTTTCTCAAGAAATAACTCATAGTTTTGAAGTTATTATACTTTAAATTAGAAAGTTTATTATGAACTTGAATTTTCCTAGATTCATTCACAACATCACAAATAAATTGAAGTTTAAACTAAGATTTGGATGCAAGAGTACATCCATTAATGTGAAAATTCAATTTTTGTGTCATGTCCATGCAAATCAAACCTAAGGCCTCTTTATTTTTTTATTACCATTTTTATTAAACATCATCGATAGTGCTCCTTTCATCGGGTTTGGGGTCCTTGTAATCTAATACGTGCACTATGTGTTTTAAAGTGAATAGATATTACATATGTAATTTATATAAATGGTAATTGGTGGATGTGAGTTTAAATTGGGGAAAAAAATGAGTCATTGTGCATTAAAATCTCACCCAGTTCATTAAAGTGAATTTGCCAAAAAATCACTAAGCACTTAATATGTGTAGAGGAGGGACATGAAGGCCAAAATAATGGGCTATTGTTGAAGAGAAAAAAACATGATAAGGAAGAAATGAGAGCCAGGAAAGCTATAAAAATTTCAAATAAGCATAATAGTTTTTTAAAAATGTTAATTTTTATGTAATGAAACACAATAGTTATCATGAAAAATATAAGTAAAGTGGAAAAGTACAAATGGTAGATGAAAATAAAATTACTTTAACCATTCTTAATAATTTAAAACGTTTAACATGTAAACGTAAGTCTTCAAAAAAGAATTGTTTGAAGCATAAATTTTTTTATAGTTACATATAAGAATATTAAAACACTTTTATTTAATTCTTTTAAATTAAAAAGTTTGTAAAAGTAATAATTATATTCTTATAATAAATTTTTATTTTGTTTAAAATCTAAGTGTATTGTTATGTTAAATAAATGAAAATAAAAAAGACTTTTTTTACTATTATTATTATTAAAAATACAATGTTAACATATGTAAGACCTAGAAGATCTTTTTATAAATTTTCAATCATAAAAGAAAAAAGAATAAATGGTATTGCACACTGATAAATGTGGATAGAACCAATAATTAATACCAAAAATAGAAGCTTTTTTTGTTTTCTTTTTAATTGAAAAAAATGGTAGAGATATTATAGATAGTTAAGAGGTGTTATACAATTCAGTAATTGACCATGAAGGAATTAACATGTACTTGGGTTACACATTGCATGAAGGATGTTATTGGTAGAGATGATTAGTGAGACTACTAGTTACTGTGTACAATTTAGCATAGAGATTCCATGAAACATATGATTGGAATATAAAGAAAAGGCTAAATAAATCATACCAAACAAGAGATAAATGGAATAAAAAAGCTTATCATAGGAATTATAGAGAGAAGGCATTAAAAATGTAGTGAATAATACTTCTATAAATTTAAATGTAGTAACCAAGTGCAACAAATTGCATAAATACTACCCAAAATTTTAAAAATGCAATAAAGAATACTTCAAGAAATAAAAAATGTAGTAACCAAAAGTAAAATGTAATAACCAAGTAAAATGCATTAACCAAGGGAAATGAAGTAACCAAGTTCAAACAATGGTAAATGCAGTAATAAAGTGTAAAAAATTGTATGAAGACTTCCTAAAAGAAAAAAAATGTAATAACCAAGGAAAATGTAGTAACCAAATGTGGCTCGAGCAAATCACGAAGAGAAAAAAATACAAGTGAAATGAAAAGGGCACAATGTGTAGCAAAAAAGGTAAATAAATATCTAGTAATAAACAAATAGAGATATATGAAACTAAGTTTTCTGTTAAAAAAAATGTATATGAATAAAAAATGTCATATTAAATTAAAAAACACCAACTTGTATAGTTTTAAGAACCATGAAAAATAGGAATAAAATTCTCCTTGTTAGCAACCTTCAATGGGTTATAAGAAAATTATAATAACACCTGCATTTTCCACACTTTAGCTAGATAGGGCCATTGAAAATCAAAACTTTGAAAGTCTATTTGATAAAAGAAATATATATGTTAATAATATTGAAGAAGATATATCTCAATTTTTTTAAATATTTGGAAAGAATAATGTTCAATTTAATGTCCTTTTTCAAAATAAAATCAAATAGAAGGGATTTTTTAGGTAGCCTATCTTGTTCTTATGTGGGATAAGTGCATAGAACTAAAGGAAAGTCATGGAAAATTTAAATCTTTATGTATGGGACCCTTCAAAATCAAGCATTGATATGGTGAAAACACATTCTATGTGGCCTATCATGATGGCTCACATTTTCCATTGCCCTATAGTGTAAAATATCATAAATATTACTTCACATGAAAGTGGGAATTCCCCTACATGTAAGTATGTAGATAATAATTTTGGTTGTGCTTCCCCTTCCATTCTTCCTTTTGGCTTTTTTTTATGTTGCATCATTTTTGTTTCATGTCTTCTCTTTGTTAGTTTGTTGTCTTGCCTCTTCAATATCTTGCTTTGTGTTAAATGTATATTTTTATCAAAAGTTAAATAAATCTATAACACAATGGAATTACACTTGTATATGAAATAAGAGTCTATAATTTTTATCCCATTCCTTGTATTTTGAGGTCCCTATTCAAAGCCAACGATTATCCCAATTTTTGAATGAAAGTAAAAAATTAAGAATGCTAAGTCTTTTGACCTCAAATGGCCAATTTGAATCAGCGATGGTCAAATTTATAGTATATATGCCAAAATACACTATCTAAATAATTCATGTTTAGAAGTCAAGAACTGACTAAAATTTTGAATAAAAGATCATAAGAAAAGTGTAAAATTGTCTATCTTTAGCCTTGTTAGATTTTGATTAGTTGTCAAATAAACCCCAAGGATCCACCTATTGATAATCAAGCCATAAAAAATTGATGTATGACTGAAAATATATCAAAACCCAATGTATGCTTGAGCATATATCAAATCTTGATACCCCTAAAAACATGCACTTAAGATTTTACCTTTTATCCCTACACATGTTGGAACTTGATACACTACCAAACACTCATGCAAATATTGATGATTACTTATGCACTTCAAGTTTTACACAATTAATCTATAGGATTTATCCACATGCATGAGGTCATCTATCTTAACTTCACATATCTTTCTTTTCCCATTTTTAATTCATTCTACTCTAACCACTTATAATATTTCATTCCTATGAATTTTGACTTTGTAGGGGTTCATCGAGCCAACTTTTATCCAATAAATATGAGTTAGTGTTTCATTTTAAAATATCTAACATTGATATTCACTAGTTTTCCTCATTATTTCATTAATTTACTAAGGTTTCATTTCATAACTTCTCAAAAATATTTTTACAAAACTAATATTTTAATGGTGAAACTTATTGGGGTTTAATATGGGTCCACACATCATCTAGATCCTAACCCTATATAAGATACATTGGTATATTTTCAATGTTGCCCAAGCATTCACCAGATTCTAATAGTTTCTCAAGCCACCATCAGACTATGAATCCTTCTTGAACATCTCTCATGATTTTATACCCTATTATACTATCCCATCAAACTCTAAAATCCATCTTTGAAAATTTTAGAAGACCATAATAATCCAATCACTTATCAATAACACCATTAGATTTGAACCCTCTATCAAATATAACCATATACTCTACCTTTTATTAAACACATGCCAGTACCTATACTTTACTCAAACACTCAGAAGATTCCACCTCTTGTTCAAGCACACTCTATAATCCACTTTCTACTTAAAAAACATTTATTTTTTGTCTCTCTTCACAAAATCAACTTAGGTTCTAGTTTCTATAATAGATAGGTGATCTTTATTATATGTTAACATTTAGGACCCTAATTAAAGAGACTTAAAAGATAATCATTCTAAAAAACACTCTTCACAAAAAGGGTATCTAATTATAAGAATACACATACATGAAGTATCAATTTTAAGGGGTTATTCTATCATCACACCTAGATTCAAACATTTAATAAATAATATATTCTAATATAGGTCACATCATCATGTAATAAGTATAGAATATAATCAATAAGGTCAATAAGATAGTATAGATAAATCATCTACAACAATGGATTATCTCAATTATATGCATTTTGTATTTCAATATAATGTTTATAACTAGTATTAAATGGTTAAACATTATGATGCAAAAAAGATGGAGGTCAATAATTGAAAAGGATAATATATATTTTGCTTTGGTCCATAGCATATTGATCATCTACTACAACTACCTGATAGGCAAACATTTGTTAATTTATCTCCCATATTTGTCCAAAAAATTTAGGATTCCAATACTAGTTCTTATTCGTAATGGGTCAACAAGAAATGGTTGATAAACAAAGGTATACATCAACAAATATTATTAAGTATTTTTCCAAGTTCAAATTCATGAATGGAATCAATGATATGATCGGACTCTTACATAGAGTGGTAGGGATCCCAATTATGATAAATTTATAAACATGGATATACAAATACATATGGATCATTCATTAGAATAAGCACTACACTAATTGTAGACAATTTATTAGTGATTATATTCATAAAAATACTAATAGAGAGTTATACAACTTCCAAGTTATATATCACCTCTTATTTTGTCTATGTTATTTTTAGGAGTATATCGTACTATGGATTGAATAAAATAGGTGATATTACACTTCAAAGATATATGATTTCTATCCTAAATTTTCATTTTAGGAAAATCCATGTCATATCTATAAAGTAAATGATTAATTTTTACAATATTTTATTCAAGTTTTTTGAACCAAAACCACATAATTTGAAAATGTCAATTCAATATTTTATAAATATTTTCAAATGAGGAGCTTTGTTCATACAATTCCCATCTTTAAATTATTTGAGAATTTGTGGTTGTGAGATTGCTTCGTACATGCTCCCAAGATATGTAGATGACACATAGTCCTTAATGTAACTAGTAAGGTAGTTGACTAAATCACATAAACTCCTATCTAATAAGCACAAGTTTGGAATAAAATTTCTAGTTTTAGTTGGTTGATTCACTTTTGCCTATTTAGCTAAAGCAAAGTTGATTGCTGAATAAATGACTCCAATCATTCATCATTCATTCAAAATCATACCTTTACTTGATGTTAGAGGCCTAATTTAAAACATTATTTTGCTCTTCATATTAACATGTTCATTAATTTAAAAACTATTGGATGGATTTTGATTATGATAAGGACGTGAGAATTTATGATTACTCATGATTCACTTTGGAATAGGTTATTGTATTTGACATAGTGGATATAAATAAGAATATAGTAGAAGATGAATATGAATTGGAATCCATATATAAAGAATAAAGAATTGAATCAAAAATTACTCTAAAATTAGATTGTAAAAATAATGAATCTACTCCACTCATTGATATGACCTAGGGTGTGATAAATATGACTCTAAAATGGTTGAAAAATAAAGGTATTATTTTTGATAAAATATGATTTCCTTCTCCCATGAAGGAGACTAAATTATCAACTACTCATATACAATATAAAGTATAAATAGGGACATATTTATTAATAATAACTAGTAAAGATTCAAAATAGATTGAAGCACAAATAGAAGTTGAAGCTATCACAGAAGTTGTTCTAGTGTAAAATCCACTCAAGTTGAAAATAAGAAGACAAGGTGAAAATTTCCCAAGTACTCCATGAGTTTATATTTTTGAATAATTTCCTCTTTATATTCTTTCCCAACCTCAAATTCATATAACCAATACTACACAATAATTAATATCTTGAGATGCATCCTTTCTATTTGAGTCTTTTGTTCCTTCTTACCCTGATACTTCAATACCATTGCCTCTTACTAAAAATGTTAAATTACCTACTAAATTTTTCCTAAAATAACAAATAATACATTAGGAAAATAGGAAGGTTAAATTGTATTGGAGATGTCTAAATTCATTCAAACTCCTCTCCTTTCTTCTAAGAGTCCAAAGGAATCTAGTATTACTCTTGTACAATAATCTCCAAGTGTATAAGTTCCTAATTGGTTGAATGAAATATTAAAGAAAATAAATAATAGTTTTTAACCAAAATAATTTTATTTTATAATTTTGACAATTTTTCATCCTTATGCAACCAAGAAGCATAAAATAGTCTCTAGAATAATCAAAGATAATAAAAGAGAAAGATATGTGGAATTAGCAATTATACATGTTGAGAAAGATAAAGATAATGTAGAATCCTCTGATTATAAAGTAATGAATGTTCACTTGGGGAGAGATAGGATGGAAGGTGTGAAGGAAACTGTTTAATCTATAATTCACATGTTGTTTGAGAGAATGGACCAAGACAAAGTGATGAAAGAATAATTCAAATAAAATGTAGATAAATTGACATTGGTGGTTTAAAATTTGGTAAGGTTAATTCCGTCTTCTCATTTAGTTGTTTATCACATTAATGACATACAAACATTAAATTTTATGGTATAAATTTGTCATATGGGTAAGGAAATAAAATAATGGGCCAAAAAATAATCTACAACAAGGTATCAGTACAATGATGACATGTGTTTTAAGATCAATAAGAATATTATCAAGTAACTGAAACTAAAAATAAATATGATCAAGAATTATAAAAATGGAATGAAATTATTCCCAGGTTGGAATATTTTTCCTGTACTTGTCCAAACAATCTTAATCAATAAAAAGTTATCCAAATGAAGATATTATGTACCTCATTGATTTTTTACTAGCTACAAAACTTAAGATTTGTATTATTAAATAAAGTCTAAATAAATTAAATAAATTCAAATATATTGGAGGTGATGCTCTTAATGAAATAATGGGAGGAATAGAAAAATTAAAATGTAGACTCACCATTGATAATGGGAAACTAGTTTCTAACAAGACCATTGTAAATTAATTCAAGCATAATCTTGAAGAGATCCTAACTCCTAAGTCTACATTTAATTATGATTCAATTAAGATGTTGATAAGTATTAGAAAAATTTGGATAACCTCAATGTAATGATTAAAATACTACAAGGAACAATGTAGAAGATGATGGAAATATATTATGATGCAAAGATAGATTATATATATTCATATGGTCTAGATGAAGACAAAGTACTAGAAATCATGAAATAGTTTGATGAATTCCAAGATATTAACCTAAAACCTCAGAAAGAGAAGATTCAGATTGTTCTCAATGAAGATTAACAAGAATAGGTATTCATCAAATTTTGACTTGATTTTTGCCTTCAAATTTTTGAGTTGTTCTTGTAAATTTCCATTTACATAGTTTTGTAATGATTAATTTTCAAATTGTATATTTACTTAAAAATTTATTTCCAATGTGATTCTTAAATTTGTGCAAATTTTTCATTGTAATTTTTTATGTTGTACAAAAACACAAACACATTTTTGTAAATTTTGTAAATTACCTAATGTGGTTTTTCAAAATTTGATATTGTAAAAAGTTTGGTATTATAATTTTACAAGTATGTAAAAGGAAAAAAATGTGTTTACCTAATTATAAACACACATTGAAACCTATATATATTATTCAAAGGACCATTTGAAAGGGTTCTTGACAGTTATAATTTTTTAGCAAGATAAAGAAATAGGAAATTGTATCTGGAGCTCAAAAAGATTCAATATAAGGAGAAATTTTGTAGTATTTATGTTAAAAATATCTTCATAGATAATGTATGTGTATAAATCCATAATATATCTAATTATTTTATTTCAAAATATTGTTGAGAATATGATTAATTAGTCAAAAACATAGGGATTTTGTTGTAGAATTTCTTGTTGAATATTCTTTATCAATTTATAAAAATAGTGAAACCTTGGTGGAATCAAATACTAATTTTACACTTTTTACAAGGAAATATAAGCCAATTATCATCTTTCGTTTTAGATTAGTGTAAAAACAAGTTTTGAAGGGACCCTGAAACCCAATACAAGGAGAAAGATAAACCTTAAAGCACAACCAGTATAACAAAAGAACCAGTTTACAAAAAAGAACCTAAACCAGGTTTTACATGGACCTGTTACCAACTAATATGACTAAGAAATACAACAGACAAAACACTAATCTGAAAGTTAACCAACAACCTTCCAAATCAGTTACCAGCAAACCAAAAAAAATCGACCAGAATACAGCCCCCCAAAAGCCAGTCAGCAATTATCATATTTTGTTGTTAGTTATAGGAAATTAGTGTATCTTTTATATTCTTATAGACATATAATGTATTTCATATCTTTGTAATGAGAGAGGTTTCCCTTTAATAAAATCACCCACCTCTTTGACATCTTTAGTAAGTATATGATTTTGGCTCATTTGACTTGTAATTTTTGACTTTTCTAAGTGTATTTCTTCTTTTTATCATTCTCCTTCATATTTTCTTATTTTCACTTTTTTTAGTTTATGATTAAAAGTACTAACCCACTAAAAACCATTTTTGCTTTGAATAGTTTCCATTCCTACATCTTTTTTAGTTTTCAATTAAGTTAGTTTTGCCTACTAATAAGAGAGGGACTTTATCCCATGACTTTTGATGGAAATCACTCATTTGTCCCTTTGAAAACTTTTCATGCCAACATGGTGATTGCGTAAATTATTTTTCTTTACATATCCACTCTTCACATTGAGATCACTCTATGAGAATAATCCATAAACATCACCATATAATAGATAAACACATTCATTCTTTGAACCTGTTTGTTTATTACAACTATACTTTTTCATATGAGAAGAAAATGTTTAATAATACACATCATTTTTTTAAGGAGCATTCAAGAAAAAATATTAATAAAAAAAATGTCTAGTTTCATAATAATAACACACATTTTCTTTCTATTTTTCATTTTAAATCCATTTTTTTATAATTACACTAAAATTATAGAATAAAATGGGGGATAATTTATGTGCCTTGATTTGGTACAAACCTTTATTAATAATACATTTAAGAATTTTTTGTCCATACTAAAGTATAAATTTATATGATAAAATATTTTTATAGACATAAAAAAATCACTCATGGCTCAACCCTTTAGTTCATTATCTTCTCGCTTATAAAATAATTTCAATCATTGTCTCAATGTGCCTAAATGCATATACTCTATTCTAGCCATGATATTATTATTACCAAAATCACCTATATCCCATAGTCTACTTAAAGCCTAATTATATCCTAATCTTTTTATTACATTTCATCAACAAATTTATACCCTTATATAAACTATCATCCAAATTAAGAAATTAGCATCGATGATAGTGTCTCAACTATAACGCTAGTGTTTGATCCATAAAAATAGTAACGTTTTTTAATATTTACACATTTAAGGGACAAAATAAGTTACATTTTTCACCCTCACATGATATTATTTATAAATTTATCATATAAATATAAGTAAAATACCATTCATTAACATCAAGTACACATATAGCAATTACAAATCAAACACTTGTCAAGCTCACATAATCATTTACATAATTGAGTTTTACTACCATACTCTTCCATATTTCAAAAATATCCATAGGATCAATCTCATTAAATGTCTGAAGCATTTAAAGAGCATCCCATGAATAGTCTTTATTAGGTTATGATATATATCACTACAAGCATTAAAATATAACATATTTCATAATTGTTCACACATAAAACTAGATAAGGGGGATAAATACATTGGTTTGAGGTCTTATTTAGAAAATACTTATATGTAGGTAGATCACATTAATAGATGGGGATTTAAGGTAAGCTCAAATTTAATTGAAACAAATAACTCCTATTTTTTAAGGTGACATGTTAAAGATGGAAGACCTAGGGTTTTGAGATACATAGTGATATATAAAACCTCTTTGTCTGATCCAAAAATCAATTACACATGGTGATAGTGAACCCTAATAGGTGAAAGTGATCATTATATAAAATTATTTATATCATATGTCAAACATAAGTGTGAGATTCAGGATAGAAGTGTTTTTTATGGTAATGTCCCCATTTCAATGATAGTGTCCAAGCTGGTCAAGAACAAATATTCAAAATATAGCAAAATCTTGTGGAGTACCATCTTACCTTCATCTATATTTGCATTTCCTAGATATTTGTGTGCGTCAGTAAATAAGATAACTATTATATATATTTTTTGTTTAATCATCTAAATTATAACAATGTAATTTATAATATTTAGCATATTTGTATAAATTTAGTATTGTATCAAAATATTATGATTCTAAATTATTCAATTGGCCCACTTTTATAATTGTTTATCCATTTTTCTATTAGGATATTCTCCTCTTTAAATATTTCTAAGAAAGGGTTAAATATTTAGTGAACCCAATGTTAAACTCTTCCTCCTCTTAACCCTAAGGAGGGTGATATTTAATTTCCCTCTAACAAGGTGCATGATATTAGACCTTCAAGTGGTATTGGATCCCATCCCATAGTAGAATAATAACATTAAAAACATACCCTTTATAAAACCCCTCTACCTCCTACATCTCCTCTATATGGTGTGTTTATGAATAATCAATTTAAAGTACTTGGGGTTTGTACTCTCAAGGCTCTCAATGATAAAATCATCATTATGAACAAGCTAAAAAAAGAATTTTAAAATAAAAATAAATATTTCACTAAAAATATCACATCATGGGAAAATAAAAATGCACATACAAATAATCTAGAATATACTATTGTTAATCATCTATTTTCATCTTCACCTATAAATGTTATGCCTAATAATACTTGACATCAAAATTAAAAACCAACATATAATATATCTACCAGTAGTGATTCAAAAATTGAAAAAATGGTATTAAAAGGTCAAGATAAAATGTTAAATAAATGCTTCAAAAAAAGTGATCACATTCAGTACCATACAACCTCTTAGAAGATGAAAATAATATATTGAATATTGTGGAATGCATGGGGATCATACATATTTTTTTAATATTTGAAGAAAAAAATACAAAATATAATTTATAGTGGTGATCCTATAGTAGACACATCAATTAAGCATCCCACTTACCTTATGATAATATCTTATATAAAACAAGTGAAAAAAATGGGCATGGGTATCCAAGGATAATTTAGAGTATAAATAGTTTCAATTGAAAAAATTAGAGAAGGATAATAATCAAATTGCATGATTAGAGAAAGAAATGACTAAAAATCTGATGTTGAAGCAAGAAATGTTACAAAAATATCAAGATGAAAAAATAAAATTACAAAAGGCAAAATATTAAAAAGAATAATTGGAAAAGAAATACATTACAAAGATAATGTTTGCAAAAGAGGAATTGGTAAATAAAATTTCAAATAAGAAAAAAATGCCTAAAGTAGGGTTTCTAACAAATGATGTAAAAAATCTAGAGATTCCTTAAAAATATAAATTTTAAATACAATAACAAAGGGGGAAATGTTGATGCATAAATGTGTACCATAGGTTCCTAGAGTGTTTAAAAAACACATTTCATTTTACAATTCAAATAATTCAGAGCATGAATTGTATTTTATGATAATCCTATTATTTGAGGTGGAATATAGGTAGAACAAATGACTGTTTCACAATATTTATATTAGTTAGTGGTTGGAAGCCACCGTGGCTTATAAATCTTTGTAAATATGAAGATGATCTATGCTAATTAAAGTTAATAATTCTCAATATAAGTTTAAATCTAAACTAAGATGGACATATAAAATGAAGCTTTAATCTAGCATAGGGAGGGCTTGGTCATTACTCTACCACCATCCAAACATCCATAGCCCTAACAAAGATGCCTTTAGCTCCACTCAAAGCCTTGATCCACTACCAGTCAGGTGTCCATATCCCCTGTGGAGATTACTAAAATCACCTTTACCTAGAAATATTTTTTATTATTATTTTGAAATAATCTTTTATTTTTTGTATTTTTAGATCATTTTGGCTTTCTAGCAAAGGTTGGGAACCAGGTTAGCCAAGTTTAGGGATTTGGTCAAACGTTTTATTTTTAGTCAATTCCCTATGGTTGTAACCATTTTCCTAGGTAAGTATGTTTGTTAAGTGCAAACATGATTTTGCCTTAATAATTTAATATTTCATCCCACACATGCCATTATTATTAAAACCAATTTTAGATCAAATGCAATTTTTAAGTTCTTATAGAATAGATAACCTATCCACTAGTCCTTGTTAGTTTCTTTAAACTATAACATAATCTCATATTTAAGACCCATGATCAGCATTGGTGTAAGATTCATACCTTCATTCCTAAAATGTGGATCTCTTGAGTAATTAGAATTAACTTTGAGTTGAGAGCTATCCAAAAGGACTTATTATAATAAATAAATAAAGTAGAGAAAGCAAAAAAAAATAGAAAGAAGAAAAGGCAAAAAGAAAAGAAATAAACAAATATATAAAAAATTATGTATAAACAAGGCACAAGAAGGAAAGAACAACAAAGAAAATAATATAGCATACCTGCTCTAACTCTAACTATTCTTATAGGTCATTCCATGAAGAGCCCAAGTAGAACAATATAAACATAATGCTTAAGATACTACCCATTGGTGGGCAAAGTAAATTTAGCTCCTTATAGGTCTTTTAGTTTGAAGGTGTTGTTTCCAAGTGTCTTACCAATATGGTAGGGACCTATCCACAAAAGTGTGAAGTTCCCATCTTTACCCTTATGTTTATATGCCTTGTCCCAAAGAAGAACCTTATCTCCTTGACTAAACACCTTTACTTTCTGTCACTTGTCAAAACACCTTTTCATCATGGTTTTGTGCCAACTAAATTTGTAAAAGGTCTTTTCTCTAGCATCTTTCATCTAAATAATGTCAACTATCTTGAATTTTATAATTCTTGATCATCCTCCATATACTCTTACATGAACCAATATGTTGGTAGATTGAGTGTAATGGGGAATATGGGATCTTGTCCATATACCATTAGGAAGGGTGATTCTTTGAGAGCCTTCTTTAATCTTGTTCTATTTGCCCATAAGGAATATTAGAGAACCTTGTGCCATGTTTTAGGCTTATCTATTTCAAACTTATTTATTGCTTTCATCAAGTTCTTTTTGGTTGATTCAAACACTCCATTACCTTGAGGGTAATGGTTAGATGATAACTTGAGACTAATACTATTATCATATTCCCATTTTATCATTTCAATGTATATTAATGTTGATACATTATCACATAATAGAGAGATTGAAGTCCCAAATCTAGTGCATATGGTTTCCTCTAAAAAATGATCACTTCTTTAGTTCTATAATGTTTAGTTGCCACCACCTCAATCCACTTAGTGTAGTAGTCAATAATATTTAAGACATACTTGTGACCTTATGATGAATTAGGGTTGATTACACCCACAAAATTTATTCCCTACTAATAAAAAGGTTTATCCACCATAACTAGTTGCAGTGGCATGACTACCTTGGGCTCCTTTGTGATAAATATTTGACATTAATGGCATTTATTTACATGATTTTAGGCCTCCTTGAAGATGGTGGGCCAATAATAACCAACTATAAGGATTTTTTGAGTTGTCCTTCCAAATGGATGTCCACTTCTTAGCTTCTCATGAAAAGTGTTCATGATCTTAGTTTCTTCTTCTTTGGATACACACCTCAAGTAAATGCCTTCAATTTTTATTTTATATAACACTCCATCTTTAATCAATTAGAGGGATACCTTAAGTCTTAACGATATTTTTTTCTCCTTAGTCAATCTTGAAGGACAAGTTTTATTGATTAGTAGATGGATAATAGGATCATACCAATCATTGGAATAAAAAAATTCATGTTTAACCTACGTGGCATTAAGGTTGGAGTTAGTATTGAAAATCATTTGAATTAGACCTTGGCACTTTACCAAATTTTCTATCTTAATTTTGATATCATATTCCTAAATAATAGACATCTACTTACCTCTCCTTTCTTCTAGTTTATTCTAACTCAACATGAGCTTGGTGGCAAGGTTAGATAAGATAGCATGCACCTTATTCCTAAGAATGTAGTGCATGAATTTATTTACTACCTTTAACTATGCACATACACATGATCAAAAGTAAAGGAATAAAGGTAAAAATACTTGGAGAAATATGGACTTATTAGAATTGGAGCTTGACAAATTACCTCCTTGATGTCCTTAGAGACCTTCTTGGTTTCTTCATTCCAAGTGAATTTGGCATATTTTTTTAGCATGTCATTCAATGGCTTGACAATCTCTATAAAACCAAAAATAAACTTCTTGACAAAGTTAATTTTGCCAAAGAATGATTTTAGATCTTTCCTATTGTCAGGAGACTCTATCTTTGATATAGATTCTAATCTTTCATGATCTATAGGGATTAACTCATTAGTAATGACATGGCCTAACAAATTTCCCTCAATAACACATAAAATACATTAATTAGGGTTGAGGGAAATCCCATACCTTTTGCACCTTTCAAATACCTATTATAAATGCATGATGTGGTCCTCCCTATTTTAAAAAAAAAATAGTCAGATCATCCATGTATATAATAATTCATTTACCTACTAAACCTTAGAAAGCATGATCCATGTTCCTTTGGAAATTTTCTCCTATGTTGATCAGTCTAAACAACATCTTATTGCATGCAAATGTGCTCCATTTGGTAGTGAAAGAAATTTGCATCATATCTTCCTAATTCACTAATACCTAGTTATACCCTAAAAATACATAAATAAAGGACTTCATAGTAAAAAAAACACTTTGTATAACTTGGTATAAAGAAAGAAAAGGATAGTTATCCTTTTTAGATGATTTATTTAGATTTCTAAAATTAATGCACAGTCTTATTTCACCATTATTTTTTCTAACTGGGATCAAATAGGTGACCTAGGTAGAGTGCCTAATGGGAAATATAGTCTTATCATCTAAAAGTAATTTGATTTCTTTATAAATCATAGGTTCTAAAATAAGGTTTATAGGCCTCTAATTTTTTCTAAAAGGTTTTTAGTTTTCCTTCAAGGATGAGGTATGTGTGATGACTTTTGGATTGGAAATATTCAAGTCATCATAGGACCATGCAATTATGTCCTTATATTTTGTCATCAAGTCTTTGTCCCTTTGGTTTTCAATGTGTGTACATGTTGTGCTGGTATTCACTAGCTGAGGTTAATCTTGAGGTCCAAGATCAACTACCTTGTAATCCTTCCCACTTACTTTGGAAATCTTATAATTCTTAGCTATTTTATATTTATCAAATAACTTCTCCAAGGAAATCATGCCTTTTGGAATTTTTTTCTCATTCAACTGAATGACTTTGTTCTCAAACTTTTCATCCTTTTGAAGAAAATTCTCATTGGCCTCATCTACGACATGGGCCTCAAAGACTCCTAATTTGGTCATGAAATCTAGGATTTGTTGGTCATCACTAAAAACCTACAGATGGTTTACATTTTTTGGAATCAAAGGGAATGGAACAATCTCAATTCTAAAGTTTTAAGAGTCATGGTTTGGCATAATTTTGGTTGTTGCTAAGGCAAGCTCATAAATAGCCTTGTTCTCTTCCCTAAGGATGGAAACAATGTTAAAAGCATCAAAAGACTCTAACAAATCCTAAGCTTTAAACTTACATCTCTTGAGATATGATAATTTACACTAATATTTACTCCTCACTTGATTAACTACAAATCATGAGTTACCATGAACCAAGAGATCTTTAACCTTATGTCTAATGTCAAATGGTAATCCTAGAATCAAGGCTCCATACTCTATCAAATTATTGGTAGAAGGAAACTCAAGTCTTTAAGAAACTTTTAGTTCTTTCCCAACAAGATTGGTAAGAATAAATCCTACTCCAGATCTAAACTTACATGTAGCACCATCAAAATGTAGTTTTTAGATTCTAGGCAAAACATGAGAAGTCTTAGAATTGCATACCTTAGAAGTCTCGAGAGTATACACTCCTAATTCAGAATCCACCATGTTTATCTCATTAAAGTCTATAATATTAACCCTTTCATTCAAAAAATTATATTTTTTGATCATGTTCTTCATCTAAGGCTCTCTTTCCAATATGATCTAATTAGGGACTCCTTTCTATGATAGCCATAAATGAGAAAAAGCAATGGACATATATCCATTTAAGTCCTTTGTCCACTCTCTACTTAATAATAACCTATAAGCATCAAGTATGTATACCACATTGATATAAATAAATTATTAGATTCTAGGCTTAGAGGCAAGCTACATATGGACATTTGACAATTCCCCTATTACCTTAACTCTAGACTTATCTAATTGAGTGGAAACTCTATTAGATATAACAAGAGTCAAGCTAAGTAGTTTACAAATGCCTATTGGCATAATCTTTGTGGATGCACCATAATCTAATAAAAATTTATGTAAATTCTTTCCAAACATTCTGATAGTAAGTAGGAAAGGTGGGGACTCAGTCTTAGCTTTATCAATAGCAACATTGGCATTGTCAGTCTTTGGTAGCCTACCATGATTTTTAGACAATGACTCTAATAATAGGTCCCTTAGCTCAGGTATCTACATCAACTCATGTAGTGTAATGTTATCCTTTATTTTCTTCATTTCTTCCATAAAGTTATAACCAATCTTATTGGAAGAATTAGATACATTAGTACTATGTTTATAAGTACTTCCCTTTGGAGGTTTAGGGTTGTTATCTGAGTTAGTATATAGAGGAGTGTTGAAGTTATTTAAAGATGTTGAAGTAATCAGGGGTTGCTTCTACTATCTATTCCTTAAAGGGTAGGTTTTATGTAGGAACTATTGAAAATCATGGACTTGTTTAGGAATACCATTAGGGTCAATGTCTTCTTAGAAAGGGAAGTCAAAACTATCCACCTTGAAGGCTTGGTCATAAAATTTAGATCTTAATTTACCTATACCATTATCTTTGTTAGGAACCACTTCAAACATATCCAATTCTTCTTGAAAGGACTCAAAGGCTTTGTAGAATTCAATGTAGTCTATCTCACCATGCCTAGAAATGCAATGTACTCTACAATAATTAGGTAAAATAATATCAATAAGATTTGTATCCATTGTTTTCTTATTGGAAGAATAATAATTATTCTTAGTTTTATTGTAACTATAATTATGGAATCTATTATTGGGCCTATTAAACTTTGGGAAAGAAAATTTCCCATTCGAGCTCTCTCCATTATTACCAACTTGTTTTTATAGCTGAATAAAATCAGTGCTTAAATTTTGGACCATCTTTAAATAGAGTCATTTTCATTTTTGGATGCCTCAAAATTATGAACCGAATTGTTATTAGTATTAGTGGTTTGTACCAAGGCCTTTTGATCATTTGGATTAAATCTAGTGGTAGCATGGTTAAATAATCTTAAGTTCTAGGTAGGATGAACATCACTTTAATGGTAATTGGTTCAATGTTGGGATTTTATTTAAAATAAGTATGTTTTGGTTGTTATTTAGGAAGTCATTCAAGGTAGGAAAATATGGGTTAACATTTGGAATTGAGTAAGCCATTTAACCTTGAGGATTCATTTGATGATTGATGATCAATGATTTAGAATAGGCTAATACTAGATTATTCATAGGTCCAATAACACTCTTTATGAAAATAGAGGTCATGGTATCTAAGGCATTGTTATATATTTTTAGAGCCAAAGCATCATCAAGATTGTAAGGATCTATGGTCCAAATGTACATATTTTTTAACCTATCATTAAACATTCTTATAGGTTCATTTGTATCCCTCTTGATCATGGTGAGTTTTTGGTACAATACACAAGGACTAATAATTTTTCCAAATTGGTCATTGAAAACATTATTAAATGGTCCCAACTATTAATGTAATTCTTAGGTAAATTTAAAAACCACTCATATGTAACATCTTTAAAATTAAAATTAAATAATCTACAAGATACATCTTCATGAAATACATTTAGCAATCTTAATTTAACTTTGAATGACCTAATATATTCCTCTGTAGTTACAATCCTAGTTGAACTAAATATTGGCAAATACTACTCAAGGTTATGGAGAAGGTCATGTACCACACTTGGTATATTGATATAATATCCACCCAATAAATCCATACCTTGATTAGGGTTGAATATGTGAGTACCCTAAAGTTTTGAAGTTGGCAAAGACTTTGAAAGCCTACGTTTATCTATGTGTTGCCTAGCCCTTTTATGGACTTCTAATTCAAGTAACGGTTCCCTGGTCTTTGAAAATTATCTTCTAATTCATGGTAGTTCTAACTTGATAACTTTTAATCCTATTTTAAATATGATGCATCAAATCAATATTTACAAAGAGTAATGATTGGACTTACACATTAAGCAAATTTTGCACAGATTTATATAAAGAACAATAAAAGACAATAATCTTTAACTAAATTAGCTGAAATAAGTGTCCAAATACATAATTATGAATGATATTTATAATTTAAAGTCTAAATAAACTCAAATTTGTAAATTATTTATTAATATTTGATCAAAAATAGCTATTACTAACCTCAAATCTTCTGGGCTCAGAATTCTAGAACTATCTTTACCAAAATCTTGCAGATATTTTAAATGAATATCAATCTTAGTTTAAATGATCATAAATACTGGTCTAAAACCTGAATATTACCAAAATTTACACAATTATGCTAAAATAAACACAAATATGAAAGTGATATTTGAACAAAATTTACAAAAACTAGCAAAGATACTACAAATGTACAAAGAATTTGGTGGCCCTGCTTCTAAAGCCAATGAAACCTTCATGTTGTTGCCTACATGTGTACCAAAGGTTCCTAGAGTGTTTAAGAAACACCTGTCATTGTATAATTCAAATAAATCATAGCATTAATTATAGTTTGTGATAATCCTATTATCTATGGTGGAATAGAGAGAACAAATGATGGTTTCACAATATTTATATTAGTTGGTGGTTGGGAGCAACCATGACCTATAAATATTTGTAAATAATAAGATGATATATGCTAATTAAAGTGAATAATGCTCAATATAAGTCTAAATTTAAACTAATATGGAAATATACAATGAATCTTTAATCTAAAGTGAATTATTTAAAAAAGAAGTAAAAGGAAGGGTAGGGCAGAGAGAAAATATGTGGCTGATATTTATCTCAAATATCATGACAAAGCTTAAGTGCTTCCTAGGTATGCACTTAAACCCAATATATGAAGTAAAGTAACTTAAGCTCAAATCAAAACATATATCAAGCAAAATTCTAAGGAAGATAAAAAAATAATGAAAATAAATACCAAGTTTACTTTAAAGATTTACTCCTTTAAGTAGATAGTTGATGCACATCTACAAATGTAGAGAAAATAAAATTAAGAAAACCAAGGAACCTTCAATTAACATAGCTTTATCACAAGTTAAACAAATTAAATTTAAGGCTACACACCAATAATTTAAAAGAATAATTCAAAACTTAAATTTAGAACATATACATGATAGAGAAGCCATATAACAATCCACACAAACACCATGAGACAATCCTTTTAGAATTATCAGCTTGTATTAGATGCTCAAATTTTACATTATTTTTAGCTCAAAAATTCTCTACCTTTACAAATTACAATAATCCTTTTATATATTTCAAGTAAGTATACTAAGAATTCACATTAGATTAAAACTGTATAAGTGTAATGATAGATGTCCTTTCTACAAAAGTTTCAAGAATGCACTAAACCTTTCCAAGTGGAATGACCTATAGACAATGTGATTATACAAATTGTACATGGATTTATAAAAGAATATTCTATTTCAAAATTTTACAATTTTACTATAAATAGAATATTCATAACTAACTTTTGCTCTTGGGCCCTTGTGCCAATGAAGTCCCCTATTGTTGCTGCCTAGCCTACATGATTTTCAACCTATAATGTTACTCATTTATAAACTAAATATCTACCACTAGTTTTAAGAAAATATATTTTTCATGATTCTTTAGGTCTTTAAGGTTCTTATCAACCTTGTATATATTTATTTTGATGCCCCTAACATCTCCTAGTTTTTCCTCAAATGATAGGAGTATGCCCATGACTTTCCTACTGCCATCTCTTGTCTAGTTTTTCCCTTGGTTCCTTACTTCTTGCATGAACTAAAAGGTCCCATGTTTAAAATCTTCACCAATCATGAGACCTAGTGAGCTAAGGGATTTGGAATCCTTTATCAAGATGTCTAATATGTGAGATGCTCCATCTTCTATATGCTTGAAGTCTTTGGTAAGGTAATCCATCCATTTGGACTAGATTTCTAAGGCTTCAATCTTATCAACTAATATGGCCATGGGAATATTCAATTGTTCCCTATTAATAGCTATAAAATTTGGGACTATATTTTTAAATAAGGCTTTGATTAAGTCTTACACTTAAAGACTTGCATCTTGCCATTAGCCAACGTATCTTGTTGCTTTATAGATCTACTTCTCTATTTCTCTTTGCCTATTCTTGACTACCTTTAAAGAGATGAATAGGTCAAACATGGATTCCTCAAATTTATTTAATGTATCCTCATGAAATAATAAGATAATAGACTCTTTTAAATTATATTTTTCCTATAATATTCACTTGATCATTGTTTTTAACTAATCACTTTGAGCGTGGGCTACCTTAAGGATCTTCTCTTTAAACATTTTATTTTATCCTAGATTTTACCTTACCACTAGAGTTATACCAATAAAAGGTTCAATCTTATAAAAGGTGAATTGTTCACCTTCAACCATGGATTTATTCTCAATTATTCACTCCATGCTAGCTATCTCTAGGTTCAACTAGACTCTTACTGATGATTCAGTCACTTGAGAAGTAGGGTATTTAACTTGTATTCCACTTAAAGTTCTAAAAGCATTCACTTGTGTCCCACTTGACTCTCTAATAGTATTCAATAATCTCTCATTTTATTTTTGTTGTTTTAATGTCATAATCTAGGGTTTGATTTCATCATGCACATGGATGTTAATAGTCTTTGTGATAGCCCAATGGTGGTGTATGGCTGGAACCTTTTGTAGCTTACCATATATTAAGTATTTTAGGATGGAAGGGCCATAAATTTCATTATCTTCACTAAAAATTTTGAATTCAATCTAAGGGTGAGTGAGAGCCAAATTTGGATTCTTGCCTCCTACTAGAACTAGGGCCAACTCAACTTTCCTTTTGGGTTAGATTGTAACTAGGACCAAGTCCAAATCTACTTCCTTCCCCTTTTCTTCCTTGACTTCCTCCTTAGTTTAGGATTGAAATTATTCCATTTGTGTTTCTTCTTCATCTAATTCATAAGCACTATCTAGTGATTTTAATTCATCCTCTACTATCTCCTTAGGATCTAATGCAATTATGTCCAACTCTTCAATGGATGAATCTGGTTTAGGTTGAATTGAGGAAGATGCCACTTTACCAAGTTTTCTCTCCTCATACCCTTGTGTAGCTTGAGGAGGTCTATAAAATGGTCTTAATAATAAATGGTACTATAAATGCCCCATATACCATAAATCCTCACTTGGCTTTTGATCTCTTAGTAGTCTAGCTTTGAGCATGGTATTATGCTTCTTTAACCTTTCCAAGACTTATGTCAATGAGGGAGCTCAGATGTAAATTATATCATGGACACTATTGAAGTTTGCATAAGTCATGTTGATCTTCTTAGCCTTAAAATGTTTTAAAACCCTTTCATAGGGGTCCCATTATCTCATCTCATCAATCTACAAATTGAAAGAGGATTTATGCCTAGAGATAGTCTTTACATGGTCCTAATTTTGAAGCACAATCATACTAATGGTCAAGGGGAAGGAATGGATAAGTCCTTTCATTTTTATTTTACATATGATATCTATTCCATGTAATAATTGGTTTGCTAATTTTTTCTCCACCAAATTTTTGGGCACACAGACTTGTAACTTGAGGGGTTGGCTCAAATTTCCATATATCTAGATTATAGTGAAATCTAGATATAGCCAAATGTCTCTACTGAGCTCAACATAATTTTTTATCAAAGGGATGACCCTCATCATAAGGATCTCTATTATGGATTCAAATAACTTTTGGTATATGTAATCACATATGAACTGAATATAGTCCTTGTACTTGAATATATGCAATTTAGAATAATATTGGGGGACTATTTGTCTCTCATCAGGTGACCATTCTTTTATGTTGGGGATTTTAATTATGGATAACAAGGCGTCTACAAGATAAGACATCATATAAAATTAGTTTCCAATTTTCTTCTTAATTATAGAGAATTGTTATTTCAAGTAGATATTGATCATTTCTCCAAGAGGTAGAATAAGTCCCTTCTCAACCATGTAATATACAAAGGGGACTTAGATTTTGTTGACGTAGGTAGTGGAGGGGCTCCTAGACAATTTTTTTAGTAATTCCATAATAATCCTAATACCATCCCTCAATTGGGTGATTGGGATCTTTCCATTAAGGTCAGAGACTACCTGGGTTCCTAAATACAACCTTTGGGCAATGATGGTTTTCAAGTCATTCTTACTGGACAATTATTTGATTGTGGGTAAATCCACCTGAGGGTTAGGTAGTTTATAGTAATTTTCAAAGGTAATGGGGGAGATATAATCAATTTTCTTAAAAGTATACTCATGTACTATCATGTCTTGTTCAATTTTACAATCCTTAAAAATAGGATCAATAGCATTGATGTAATGTAATATCTCTAGTTTTGCTACCACATAGTGAAGATTTATCATTTGAATGATGAGAAGGTCATCATATCTCTAGTTTATTGATGCAATCTTTTCATCCTCTTTTGTAATGGCTGGTAGCACCTCAATGGTCTATAAAAACTTGGATCAATTTTTAATCTCTAGTGTTCAAGGCTATAACATCAAATTTGGTATCATTGAAGGCTTTCCCTTTAGTATTTATGTTCACATAAAGCTCTATGTCCTCTCTATGTTGTTTTTGAGCTACCATGGCTATGACTTTATTCAAACTCTCACTAATGGTCTATAATTTGTCTTTAGATCATTTTGTACTTGCTTAGGTGGGAATTATAATCTTTCAAGCTTGATTACAATTAATTTGTGATTGAATTAGGGATTTGTAGATGCTTAGGGTTTTTTTCAAGTCTTGTCAAGATTTAATGGTGGTAAGTTTTGAGCTTAAGTGAGTTTATGCCTTAGATTTGATTTACAGCCTCACATTTATACCTTTGCTTTTTTTATGCCCATAAGATCTTTAACATTGTCACTTATGCTGATGTGGCATTATCGTGGCACTTATGTGTCATTTTTGTGGCAAGTTGCTCATTAATATTTAAAAACTGACCATTGCCTTTTGAAAAATCCACTTCATCTTGATTTATTAGATCATTTTGCATGGATCAATGTGGGTCATTGATCTAGATCCTAATAATTACATGTCATCATCTACTATTTGTATTATGCCCTAGGGTTATGCCACTTGGCAATCCCACATGCCTCCCAAGATTTGAACCATATCAGTGCTATTGACTAATGCATTGTTTCCACATTGTGATCATGTGCTTTCTTGGAACTCCTGTGAAACTTTGACTTAGCCTCACTCTATTGGATCAATCATGCTCGAGTCAATGCAATTCATAGATCCTACAAAGATGCCCAATGTTTAAGTTAGGGATAATATACACAAAGAAATTAGGTTAAAGAATTTAGACTATGGTTTGATTTTGTGTTAATAAACATGAAATAAAGCTTAGGCTAAAGTATTTAAGCTAGGTTTAGAACATAGTAAAAAGGGGACCCTAAATAATAATAGAAGGGCTTAAAATCATGTGTTTAAACCTAGATTTTTTTTTCATATTAATAAATATGACAAAATTTTAGAGTTAAAGATCAAGGCTAAGTCTTATAACAATATAACCATACATTAGTTATATCTAGCCAATAAAATCAACCAAAAGATCATGGGATATATACGGACCAAGCATAAGATTTTGGACTAATGTTTAGTCAAATGTTGAAAAACATGACTAAATCCTACTTAATCTAAGTCTATGGTGTTCATAATTTTTCCTACTCAATTTCCATTAGTCTATGATAGTTCAAAGGTTAATAAAAGATCGATGAATCCTAAACATGTTTATTTTCCAAATGAGGTCCCATTGATCCTACAACATGAAGACAAACATGTTCATTTATCTAAATGATATTGGTTCTTGAGATTGAATTTGATGGTCTCATAAATGTCAATGATGGCCTCATGGATGTAAATTGATGGTCACAAGAATGTTAAATTTAAGCTCAAAAAATTAACCATAAGGGATAAAATTTTATGGTCTCATGGACGTCAATGACATCCTTGTGAACGTCAATTGATAGTTGTGAGAACATAAATTTTAAGCTCACATAATTAACCATAGGGACTAAAATTTGATTATCTTACGACCATTAGTGGCAGCCTCACAGATGTCAATTTATAGGCATAAGAACATCAAATTTAATTCCTATGAACATTATGTCCTATAAGAACTTTAAATTGATACGCATCATTTGATTGATCTCACTCGAGTGAATGTCAATCATTGATTATGATCTGGGTAGTCAAATACCATTGTCTCTTATAGATAAGAAGATTAATTGAGCTTGGGATCATTAGAATGCAGACCAAAGTATAACACAAGTCTTTAACATTATAAAAATGAAGACTCTTCGAATGATTAAATTTATAACATAATTTTTATCCTAAAGTTTTATTGTATTAATAAATAAAAAATAAATATTTAGGGTAGAACTTAGGCTAATTATACATTATAATAAAGAAAAATGGACCCATTTCAATCTATAATGATCTTGCTCCATTGGATCTTAGCATCCGTGTGAATGTGGACCATTGATCATGATCTGAGTAGTTGAATGAGACTACCTCCATAGATTAGGTCTTAGATTTATTGGGTCCTCCTCATTCCATTCGATAAAATTGGATGGATTAAATGTGATTCATTGATCCTAAAAATAAACACATGACTTAAACTAAGGCTCAAAAACATATAAGACTTAGGAGAAATACTTAATATTAAGGTTATTTTCATGTTTAATAAAAATGAATGGGACCTTAAGACCAAAACATTTATCTAATTTAATAACATATGAAAAGGACCTTACATATAAAATGTTAGACTATATAAAAATAAAAGTGGAAAAAACAATCGAGATGTAAAAGAGACCTACTATATAATTTTTAGACTATGGTTTGGTCATGTTGAAAAAAATGACTAAGCCTTAGTATAAAAATTTAAATAAGTCCATAGCATAGTAAAAATTTCTCACGTAATTTTATTCCCTCCAAATTTTAATTCAAATGAGGGGTCTTAAGCTAGGATTTTAGGAAGGTTGAGCATGGATTCAAATTGATTTTTAATAGACCAAAGGCTAGTAAAAGGCTAGATTAAGATAAAATCATCAAAATTATGAATCCTAGATATTGTCTACCTCTAATAAACATTTGTTAGACCTATAACCTAAAACAAGAAGGTTTAAAGTTAGATAATTTTAGACAAGGTTAAAATAGATCCATGAATAAGTAGACCAAATAAAACATGGTGTGGATGATCTTCAAATATGAATAATGTCAAAACATATTAATGATACTCGAATCAAGTTAATTTTTAGTTTTAAGGTACAAAATGCACAATTTAACACATGGGTCCCCTATTTTTACAAATAGTGGGCATGTTGACCTCAACAAGAAATTATAATCCTTTCTTATATCAAGAGCCTTTTTATTTCACATCTCTCATGGATCTTAGGTAATTTATAAATATTGTGCGTAAGTACTATCAAGATAGTTTTTCCTATTCTATGTCATTTACTAGCTCTCTAGGAAATAAGTATCAACACATGGATAAAATTAATACATATACATGTATGGGATAAATCATTTTAAGATTCTATTTTTATTTAGAAGAGTTCCATTTTAATTTTTATGTTATTTAAAATCCATGTGCATACAATTTTATGTTTTGAATAGCATGGTTAAAATCAATTAGAGAAATAATGGATAAAAATAAAGATAGCATCACATACTTTTCAAAGGAAAGAACATATTTAGATTAAAACCAAGAGAAAAAAATCATGTCTTAAGTTAGATTACAAATAAATAAAATTAATGGAATATCAATGTAGGCATGTGACACAATACATGTTGTAAATGATAAATAAAAAAGGCCAATTATATATTATGGCATATTTATTTATTCAAATACATATTAAACATAAGACATCACTAGAAATTCACAATTTTAACATCAAGAAACACTAGATTACTATGATTATTGTGATACAAATTACCCATAATATGAATATGAAACACATGATACAAGGACCTCATATATTTATCTTCTTGATGAATAGACTGGATTCTAATTTTAGTTTCCTTGCATGTAATACCTTTTATAATCATATTATATGAAAAAAAATGCAAATATGTATCATACCCATATTTACTAAATTTTTAATAAATATTGTTTACTTCATGCTAATAGATAATGTATCCTTTCCTTTATATACACACATATGTTTCATAGATACTAAGTATGATACATGTGTTGATGTATATTTGTGTTAAGGATATAATGTGAACAACAAAGAAAAAAATTATTAGTATGTAGCATAGGTCCTGGAAGACCTTAGGTCTAAATTTAGTTTCGTTAGAATGATTGTGCATCTACCACCTTTTAATTTGCAAGCAAATCCTGTTGTAGGGACAACATGAACTCAGTAGTGACATAGTCTATCTAAAATTTCTTTATGTTATTATGATGTAAAATCAATTTATAATTTTCCAATTTATACCCAAAATCTAAAAAATTAAGTGGATATTTATAGTGAGCATTAATCTAAAGTGATTTTTGTTTATAGAAATTTTAGAATGGAAGTAAGGTAGAGAAGAAAAGAAGGATTTATTTGAAATAACAATGATAAATAGATCTCCTTTACTTATTTCTGACAATAATGCAAATAAAACTAACATTCATGAGATCCTAGTGCTAGACCCAAAATATCATAAATGCAATGTGGATTCTAGGGTAAATATAATGCATATATCTAAAAAAATATGCTTTAAAATAGCTTCTTATAACAAATTTCTTTCATCATATTCATTATTAGCATAGAAGGAAAACATAGCATACATAACAGATTTTGATAACATAACTAAAAAAACAAACTAACAAGATACATTCAAAACAATAAAACCAAACTTAACCATTAGAAAGATGAAATCATTTATCTTTAGCAAAGCTTGAGAAATAATAAAATATGAAAATGATGAAATAATGAATAAATTATAGGAATTATTCTCTTTATTTTCATTAATTTCACAAAATTATGTTTTGAGTTACAATTAAGGGGGAAACCCCCTATATATAGGCCTTTTTCATGCCTAAGTTGGTTAAAAGATAATCAAATATATGACATATATCAGTGATAAAGTCCCTCATGTCCTAAATTAAAAAATATTCCCTATTCAAATGGGGGAGTATTTTACAATATATTGAAGGGAATTAGGAAATGACATTCGTCAAGAGAAAGCCCAAAAAATAGTTATCTAGCTCCAAAGGTGTTGGGTTAGGATCCTGTTAGTATGGTCATCGATGAATCCCCTAATGTATAAAAAGATGAAATCATGTCCTTAGCAACTGAGGAAGGATTTCTTCCTAGTGTTTTTTAAGAAGAAGATATCCCAAGAGGGGCCAAGGAGGTAGAGGCTCATGTAGTAACCATTTATGGCTTGTTGGTTGCTAGTTTCTTAGCTTATATTTTCCCTCTCCATGATTCAAAGAATACCATTTAATAAATATCAATTAATTTTAAATCAATAATAGTTTCTTTCAATAATTTGATCATAAGACCTACCATTGCATCATGCTTGCTTGAGAGAAGTCCTATAGCCTCATTGATTGCCATATCCTTTTCTATTCTCTAATTAGTAGATGCTACCAAATCTACCATTTCCTTCCCAAAGGTCACTCCCTTGGCCATGGATTGTTTCCTAAAATTGATAATAAAGTTTTACAACTGATCTTTGAAAGCATCCTTGATGACAATGGAACCATCCTTATTATCAAGGTACATAATCTTAGCCTCTTTAAGTAGTGTTATGACTTTGTCACCTTGTTGGGTGAGAGACTAGCCCAAGTATCTCATTTCATCAATCCATTGGTTCAAATATTTGTTTATTAAAATTATAAAGGACTCAAAAATGCTCACATCCTCTAATGGGATCATGTTTAAGTCTTCAAACTTTTTCATCCTAATCAACTTTACTAAGTTGATTATCTTGCTATCATATGTTCCATATGCACCTTCTACTGTGAGAATCCTATTGTAGATTTCATCCCCCTTTAACTTATACTAGGATAAAGTTTTAAATGTATCAAACATTGCTTCCATAGCCAATTCTACCTTGGTTATGGTCTCCTCCAATAACATGGATTTATGTTATTATTTCCAAATCATTTGCTCTTATTGCATTCCTTTTACCAATTCAGTAGCTACATCACCATATGCCTTTATAGACAAGAAGGGGTCCTCTTCATATTATTTTTTTTGGCTATGCCAGGCTTTCTTCTTCTTGGTTATCTCAAATAAAGTCTCTTATGAATCATACACAATTGTTTGGTCTGTATACATGACATTCTTATTAGTTAATATCTTCATTGCTCTAGACTTCCTATCAAATTCCATTGTGATCTATGGAGGGTCCATTGTGACCAAATCCTAGTTCTCCATTGTAGTTAATTACATTTTTTATCTATGATTTATCTATAGAACCACTCAGTGGTTGAGTAGATGGAGGAAATTGTTAAATTAGTTTTAACCCCTAGAAGGTAGATATCTAAGAAGTAATGGTGGACATGACTAGGATAAATATAGAGCTAGGGGTGAAGTGGGAAGTGTCATTATTGAATATGAAGGAGAGTTATTTTTAGCTAAAGCACTAGTTGGGATTAGAGGAACTTGGGAGATGACAATAATGGACTTTTTATTTGGCAGTTGGGGACCTAACCTAGGCATAGGCCTAAGTAGGATTTGAGGCAAATTGGCCATTATTTAGACCTTATAAGTGGATGATATTATGAAAGGGTTGATAGTAGGCAATGGTATAGCCATAGGCCTAATTACATGTCTAATTAGGGGTTGGTAGAGAAAGAGGTTCATATGATTTAGAATTTAGGGTTCACCAAATATGTTCAAGGGTTGGTTATATAAGAACAAAGGAGACAAATAAACACATTCCTGACCTATTAGTCCTAGTTCCCCTTGATAAGAAGTAGGGGAGGCAATCCTAATGTTGAAGCTATTGGTGTTAGAGTAAGTGTTATTACTACCTCCATCAAAGTTATTGCCTACACTAAGGTAACACTTTGTACATGGGGTGGGCTACTAGATATTACTCCTAAAATAGAATCATTATCAATATGATTTTTATTATCAACTCCAACTTCTCCAAATTAGGATATAATGGTTGAAATATTCTCCAACTAAGTTGGGGGTTAGTTGGTCTTTCCTCCTCAACATTATAAACATGGACTAGAGATGTAGATGCTCTTACTTGAGTATCCTCATGTTTAAAAACCTCATAGAAACCTACATCTTATAACCTCCCGTTGACTTATGAGATATTGGAAGATTTTAATCTCTATTTCACCTTTATGTCATTGGTTGTATTGATGTATAGCATGTATTCATCTTCAAGCTCATGATGGTAGGTGATGATTAGAGCTACCATGTGCCTAATGCAATGTTTGAAAGTTAAATGTTCAGTGTCCCTTTCCTTATTGTATCTCTTTCAAAATCAAAGATAGGTCTTTGCTTGGTGGAAACACATAGATAGTTGAGGATGAACCAACCCTCTTTTCTTATTATTTCATAGTCTATCTACCCATTTAAGTAATTGGAAGGCAATCTCTTATTCATCCAACTTGTCTTGCATTATGGTATGCAACCTAAAGGGGTTCTCTTAATTCCTACTATCCTTATCACTGTGTATAGATAGTACCTATAGGATCTCAAAGTATTTAATATTTTTATAATTTATTTTGATAACCTGGGCATAGGCCTCTCATAGATGGCCTTGTACATAATTGGGTAGATGTGCTCAACTATTGTCCTCATCTCATGTTTGTATTTATACACTCTTACCTTAGAAAACATGTGAGGCACAATCCACTTTAGTTTTGGATCCCAATTGGTGAATTGGGGGAACCTATAATTAGTATATCTGGCATCCACTAAGTAGGACATCATGTAGAAATGATCCCCTTAGTTGGCCATGACCTTTCTAATCTAAGTTGCCAAGTTGTAGGATATGATTTCTCTGAAAGGGGGAGTCTTGGCATCATATATTTTCATAGATAGAAGTGAAACCCACTTTTAATTTATATGGCCTATGTCCTTAGCCCCATGTATCCTATTCATCATATCCATCCCCATCCTTACCCCTTTCCTAAATTGGGTGATGGGGATCTAGCTAATTTTTTATATTTATATGAACCTCCCCTTATTCTCTGCTTAGTCCCTCAAAACTTCTCTTATGTTATATGTTTGGAGTCATTGGGTGATAGTTTCCTAATTGTAAACAATATTTGGTCTCAAAATATCATAATAATACTAGAAGGATATCATGGCTATCAAATTAATGTCATGACCTAATTAAAAGACAATCATATTGTCAACATGCCTATATTTAAGACACATTTGGCAAACTAGGTCTACGTAAGGGAGTACCTCTAGATTAAATGCATCCTTGTGTAATACCATAGATTTGAGTGTTAAGATGTATAACTTGTCTTCTATATCATTTTATACTTCCTCATCATAACTATCTCTATCTATAGTCCTTTACACATGGTATAATAAGTCCTTATAATACTTGTCTTCAACGGCTAATGCAACTGAGTTAAATTTGGTGTCTTAGAAGATAACATTTGTTTCATAAGAATATAGGAATGAAACTTGTTTTGGATTGGTGGATTTGGATGTTATATATTTGGACATGTTTCCATATTTTATAATTAATGATATTGTGTATTTATTTAATGGTGAAATAATGCACAAAAGTCCTTAATGACAATCACAAAAAACTTTAGAGTTCTTAGTAGATAACAATTAAAAGTGAATGTAATGCCTTGAGACAATAAGTTTTAAACTATGAATTTTAGAATTTGAACTAAAGGATATGAGTTATAAATGGAAATTATCTTTAACCTTATTTGACTTAAATCATGGGTGGCACTTCATTTTTGTTATAAGGGCTTCAAAAACACACTTTAGTAAATCAACCAATCATTGCCTTCGCTTTGTCCACATGGCCTATCATCATAGGCTTGATTTTTCCCATGAAGTGAATTAGATTTATAACCTATGAAACAATCCATATCAACATTTAATTCACACCTACAATTGGTTCTTTGTGGAAAGCAATGCACCACCTAGGTGACATAGTTGACATGTGCTTGACACTTGGCATGTTTTCATGCACTTTAACATTCATTTAAAATATTCCAATATTTGGGTGGATTGCTTGATTTTTTGACAAGTGTCACCTTATGATTGGATTGATATTATTTGACATTACATGTTCTTACCCCTTTATTTTGGTTTGATGTTACCTTAGACCTCTACTAGCTTTCCAAATGGCAATCTCTCATTGGCTCATTCTATCATGTAGTTTTGTTATATGAAAATTTTATTAGACATAACCATCATGACACTTTACCACATGTCACCTTTTAATTGGATTGCTCTTCTTTGGGTTTAATTCTTTCTTTTGATTGAATTATTACCATGAGATAAGGGGTCTATATGTCCTCTACCCATTGGTTCATATTGTTGGGTGACTTTCATATTGCATCTAGTTATCTAGGATTTAAGTGACTAGTTTCTAAATGTCATCTTTTCATGCAATTATAGTATTTATATATTGAATATTACACCTCAGATGTGGGGGTACAAAGGGTATTATCGAATTCCAATTTTAATGATGTGATTGGATCACTTTGTTATGGGAGTTCTAAAAAGCAATCAAGGCCTCAGAAGGCCATAACCAGGCACCAAATGGCATGTATTGATTGGGATATAACTCATGTGTAAGCTTAAATACAATGATTGAATTACAAGTGGCACATTCCCATTAGGTTACATGGTCATGAGACTTGGAGAAAATAATAGGATCCTTAGAAGGCCATGATTGAGTCCTAAGTGGCATACTACTATTGGATTATCAGTTTTTAGACCTATTGTAACTTCTTTTTGAATTTGAAATGTTGTGACTAAGTGCCAAGTGGTACATTGTAATTGGGTCACTAAACTATGAGAGTTTTCAAGGCTAAATGGTACATGAGATGGCACAAAACTTTATGTGGCTAAGTGGATAGTACATGAGATACTGTCATGTCTTGGTTGAGGCTAAGTTGGCATTGGGTATCTATATAAAGGAAAGACTACAAAATTTATCCAATTATGTGATAAAATAAAAGGGACAAGTCTAAATTTTCAAACTTTGAGTATAGAATCTGACTTGGACCCTAATCTAAAAGATTAAATCAAGGTACATCATAGTAACAAATACAAATTTTGACATATCCAAAGTAATACCATGATTTGTAAACCTTAATTAAGTAATATTGATCAAGTCCTAGGGATCATACCTTAGTCCCTCAAATTTTAATCCCTTTCAAGAGAACTTTTTAAACAAGATATATCATTAGAGAACTCAATGAACTAGACATCCATGAAACATTTTCAAAGGTACCCATTAATATTTTTCATGAACCAACATGACTTTTAAACCTTTTAAGTATTACAAAGGGGTTATAGTCAGGTGAAACCAAAGGTAAGGTATGTCCTAGGGTGAATGACCCAAAATTTTCATAGGGATGTGTTAATCTCAGCAAATGGTGACCTCTGTGAGAAACATAATAATATGTTAGAATTTAGATATCCTAGTTCAGAACATAATCATTAAGTAATCATCCCTTGGTAGATGTAACAAATAGTATAATTGGTTCTCTAGGACTAAAAAAATCTCATTTAAAGGATTAAAGACTAAAAACCTAAACACCTTTCATACTATATGTGTGATTTGAATTGATTGACTAACATTCCTTTAGGTTTCAATATCAGTGGCTTTAAAATTTATGGCTTTAAAAACATAGGTTCTAGGAAAGCATTTTTAGATATACATAGTTACGCTCGGATTCTCTCTCTATTTTGTTTTAGAGGGCATGGCTTGGGAATTGCTTTGCTTCTAGCTAGGTATCCATAGCCATGACAAAGATACCTTTGGTTCCACTCCAAGCCTTATTCCACTACCACCCAGGTGTCCATAGCCCCAATGGAATTTACCCAAATCACCTTTGAGAGAATGTAGTTTATAGTTTTAAGTATTTTTTAAATTGATACACGTGTTTTTTATTTTTTATTTTGAAAACCCTTGGAGGTTGGGAACTAGTTTGTTAGTTAGGTTTTAAACAATTTTAGAATTTTTACCCAAGAACCATTCACTTTTAGTCATCAAGTTCTACCTAGGAAATCGTATGATGTGATATTAAGTGGTAGCATGTATGGACTTTCTATATTTTAAGACCTTAAACCAGTCAAACATACGCTTGTTATAAATAGATTATAATCACAATAAAAGCATAGACTCCTTAGAATGGAAACCTTAAAATTAGATCCCACCAATATTCTGATCCAAACTATAGTGTAGTTTCTCACTTTGGACAACCATTTATTGGGATGTACATGGGTTTTTACCCCTTAATATTCATATTTCAGAACATGAGATGAATCAATAGAAACTCCAGACCTCTCTTGGAGGTATTATTTCTAAGATACAACACATAACATCTACTCTAAGGAAATAAAATAATTGAAAGCCAACAAATAACAAGAAAGTAAATCAGAAAGGAAACTAATGTACCTCTACCTACTACTACACTAAACAAACTCAACATCATTTGGTAGGGATGCAAAGGATAGCTGATAAGTAGTGCTTCCATTACTATCCATTCATCAATATATTTAGGTCATTTCCTTATAAGTATTTTAGTCTAAATGTGTTATTACCTAGTAACTATGTAATTTGATATTGTCTTATCCAAAGGGGCATGAATTTTTCATGCTAGCCCTTTTTCTTGTGGGATTTGTCCCATAGTAAGACCAAGTCTAAAATTCAAAACATTTTGATTTTATCTTTTTTATCAAACCACATTTTGACTACATCATGGGTGTTTGATGAAATTCTTGAGGGCTTCATATCTAGCATCTTCAGTTTGGAATATATTCAATATACTCTATTGAATTCTTTTATCATTGTCCATGTATTCAACCATGAACTCATAAGTAGGTATCTTTAATTTAATAGGAAATATTTGTTGCTACCCATACACTAATAAAAATGGAGATGAATTCAAGACTTACTTATATTTGGTTTGATCTACCTTTAGAGCATATTTCAATAATGGCTACCACTCCCTTGGATTTTTATCTACTAACTAATTTATTACATTCATTAGGTTCTTGTTTGTCAATTCGACAACACCATTCCCTTAAAAATAATGAATCAAGGAAAATATGACAATAATATTGTTTTCATAGGCCCATTCTATGATTTTCATTGATTAGAAATTTGAATCATTATCACATACCATAGACAAAGGAGTCCCAAATCTAGTTGTGATGTTCTCCTCTAGGAATTTTATGACATTAATTTACATATAGTTCATAATGGAAATTGCTTATATCCACCTAGTATAATAGTCAGTGGCTATTAGTATGAATTTTTGGTTTATCAAAGAGTTAGGACTGATGAATTTAATAAATTCTAATCCCCATTGTGTAAATGGTTTAGTTTTAATTACTAGTTGTAAAGGCATGGTTGCCCTTGTCTATTGTCAAACACTTAAAATTGGTGACATGCTCAAACATGAGCATGTACATCTGTGAATATTATGGGCCAATAATAGTTTGCTCTAAGTATTTTATGGGCAATGGTTTTGCCCAAAGGTTATCTACTTCCCAATTTCCCATGGAAATTTTTGATAATGTTTGTAGTTACCTTCTTGGAGATGCATCTCAAATAGATTCCTTCATAGTTTTTCTATGGATCACTCCTCTTATGATAATAAGGTGTGAAATTTTGAGTTTGAGTGCTCTCCTCTACTCTCTTTTCAATTATGGGGGGAAAGTGCCATTTAGTAGGTAACATATTATGTCCTTGTATCATTCCTCACTTGAAACATGATCTACCTCTACCTACAAAACATTAATTTGGGGAATAGTTTTGGTAATTAATTTAATTAAAACATGGCCACATACCATCTTGGCCAAATTTATCTCTATGCCATATTCCTAGATCTTGGTTATACATTTTCCTCATCTTTACCCTAACTCATTTTAGTTAAGCATGAACTTGATGACAGGGTCAGGTACAATGGCATGAGTTTTATTATAGAGGATGTAATGTCTAAACTTATTTATGAATTTTAACAAGGCATATACTTCATAGTTTACCATCCTTTAATTTTATACTCATGAGAGTGATTGGATTTTCTTTGTTGATTGGTTTTTACATTAAGATAATGGTAATCATGTGGTGAAAAGCAAAAGAATAAAGGTAGAAATATTCACTAAAATTTGGGATAATTATCATGGGTGCTTGTATTATGGATTATTTGAAGTCCTAGAAATATTTCATAGACTTAGACATCCAATCAATCTTTGCATCCTTTTTCAACATGGCATTCAAGGGTCTAACAATTTTGGCAAAACCTAAAATTAATTTACGTATGAAGTTGATTTTCAAAAAAATTGATTTTAACTCATTTTTACTACTAAGAAAGTTAACCTAAAATATAACATTAATTAGTTAAAATTCATAGCCATACCATCCTTCATGATTACATGTCCCAAGATCTTACCTTTGGTTATGCAAAAGATACTCTTTTTAGGGTTCAAAGAGATACCAAAGGTTCTACATTTCTTTAAGAACTTGTTGAAGGTACATCATGTGATCTTTCATATTTTTTGATAAAATGGTTATTTCATCCATGTAAATAATAATGCACTTACCAATTAGTCTTTAGAATGCATGATCCATGGTATATTGAAATGTGGCCCCAACATTAATGAGTCCAAAAGGCATCCTTCTGTAAGTAAATGTTTCCCACTTGGTCATGAAGGTAGTCTTCATTATATCTTATTTGTTGACCAAGACTTGTTTGTAGATAGAGAATACATATAAAAATTACATCATTTGAGAGTTGATAACCATTTAAATTACATTATCCAAAGATGGCAATGGGTAATTATCCTTTTTTGAGGATCTGTTGAGATTTTAAAAGTCTATGTAGAGTCTAATTTCACCATTTTCTTTCTGATTGGGAAGATAATCCTTACATCTAGTAACTTATTTACTTCCTTATAGATGAGAGTCTCTATAATGGGGCTCATATGTTATTTTATTTGCCAAAAAGGTTTGTATTCTTCCTTTAAAGGAATCATGTGAGTGATGACCTAGGTGATGAAGAATTTGAGATATTTGTAATACTAAGTAAGGAAAATATTGAATATGGAAAATATCTTAGTGTATTTGGACACTTATTCTTTGGTATAGATAATCCCAAATTTGTTTGTAATCTTTGACACTTACTTTGGGCACCTTAGCATCACTTGCAGTGTTTTTTTATCAAATATACTCTCTAAAGAGAACATGCCTTTAGGAATTTTATTATTATTAAATTGGATTATGATATCATCATCAGCTTTGACCTCTTTTATACACTCTTAATCTTGATTATTGATTACATATGACTCAAAGACTCCAAGACTAGTCATGAAATCGATGATTTGTTTATCATCATGAAAAACCTATAAGTTATTGATAGTGTTTGGTATAAAAGGGAATGATATCATTTTGACTATAAACCTATATAATTTTAGGGCCTTAGGTGGGACTAGATTCACTACTTCCAAATCCAACACATCCACCAATTGGTTTTGATTCCTGGGTACAAAGGTGATGTTAAATGATTCAAAAATTTCAATCAAATCCCAAAATTTAAATTTATATTCCTTTAAATAGGAAATATTACATTGATATCAAATATGCACCTACTTGAAGACTAACTCTAAATCTCCATTGAATAATAATTTCCTTACCTTATGTTTAATGGAGAAATGAAGTCCTAGGTTCATAGCCCCATATTATTCAAGATTATTAGTGCATAGAAATTGAAGTATATAAGACATTAAGTATTGTTTACCAACCAAATTCGTTAAAATGATACCTACCCCTTAGATATATTTGGCTATTTCATCATCTAATTACATAATCCACAACCCTTTATCATTATTCATTAGGTTGCTTACATTTGAATCAGTGGTATCAAGATAATATATGCCTAAGTCTATAGACTATAAGTTTACCTTTTCATTCCTGACATTGTACTCCATTATCATGAAATTAATCCTTAAATCTCTCTTAATTAAAATATTATTAGGCACACCACTCCAAGGTAGCCACATATGCAAGTAGTCCATGGACATTTATCCATTCAGGGATTTTGTCTAATCTCTACTCAATAACATCCCATAGGCTTCTAGTATTTCTATGACTTGGATGTCTAGGAACTATTGAATTTGGGGTTCATGAGTTAGTTGAATAAGTGCATTTAATATATCTCATACTACCTTAACCTTTTATTTTTCCAATTTGATAACAACCCTATCATACTTGATTAGACTTGGTCTTAGATTTTCAAAAATACCTATGGGCATTATGTTAGTAAAGGCCCTAGAATAAATTAAACAATTATGCACATTCTTCCCAAAGACCCTAATAGTTAATAAAAATGGAGGGACCTCATCCTTACTCTTATGTATTACCACATTCACATTCACATAGTTTTCTTTACTTTTTTTATATTTTTTAGTTAATGATTTTAGTAGCAAATCACATTGTTTAGTGATTTGAGAAAGCTCATGCAAGGTAATGTTGTATTTTATCTTCTTCATATCTACCATGATATTGTATCCAACCTTGGATCTAGTTTTATCCAAATATTTAGTTAGTTAATTATACTTTCCCTTTGGAGGAGGAGGTTTGTTATTAGTTCTATGATCTAAGGGGTGTCAACTTTGTTAGGTGGTGTGGAATTTGTCATAGGTTCCTTTTGAGCTTTATTTATCATTTCATAATTACTCTTCTAGTGTTGTTAGAAAGTGTGGATCTCTTCCATGTTAATTTTAGGTTCATTCTCTTCTTGTTTAATAAACTCATAAGTTTTGACCATGAGGACCATTTTGGTGGTGTTGGACCCTCTATCAGGGGCTCTTATATTTCCTAAATTACTAGTATTGTATTTATTATCTAGGACAACATCATAACTTCCTACCTCACCTCGAAACATATCAAAAGTGTTGAAAATATATATGTAGTCTAACTCTCCATGTTGGGCCATGTTATGGAACCTACACTGACTGGGAAATCCCAATTCATAGATATTTATGTTAAGAATTTTATTGGTTAGGAGATCATTATTTTTATTATTATTAGACTAGTTTAAAGGTTTGTTGTAATTTTTAAATGTATAATTTACATTAGAACCTTCCCCTATGGTTCCCATTTGCCTTTTTAAATTTAAGAAGTCACTACCTAATTTTCAAACCATTTTATGAATTGATTCTAAGTCTCCTTTTGAGGAGTTAGGCTTGTTGTTCTAGACTAGGCTTTGGGTAATACTTTGGGTGCTAGAGTTATTAAAAGGGACTAGAGTGTGATTATTTTTTGGGGATGAGCCTTAAAATTACATTGATTGAATAATCCTAGTTATTTCTCAATAGTTTCATGGCTTATAATATATTGATTGAGGCTGGGTATTTGATTTAATGCAGGCATATTTTGATTTACATTTGGGACTAGATTCAGAGTAGGTAAAGATGGGTTGATGTTTAGGATAGTAAATATAGGATTCCCTTGTATTGGCATTTGTTTGTTAATATTTATGGTCTCTACATACATGTGTGGTAGCATATTGATGTTCATGGCCCTGTGCAGAAAGATATTAGTCACTAGATCTAGTGTGTTCTTATAGATTTCAAGTGTTAGGTCATATTTAGGCTAATAGGGAGTTGTGGTGAGGCTATACATATTTTGAAATTTAGCATTAAAATATATTATGGGATTATTTAGGTCTTGTTTTAGGATAGTGAACTATTGGTAAATGATCCCAAGACTAATGACCCTTCCAAATTATGTGATGAAGGTATCATTAAACTAGTTCCATCCAGTGATCGAATCCTCTAGTAAATTGAGGAACTAATCATATATTACTTATTTAAAGGTAAATGGGAAGAGTGTGTAGGCTAAATCCTCATGGATGATGTTAAAAATCCTAAGAGATACCTTTAATGACATGATATTATCCTTTGTAGTTATACCTCCAAATGGATTGAATAGGGGAGGTCCTTTTTAAGGTTCCTCAACAAATCATGCACAAGATTGGGAACATTTATGGACGATCCTCCTAACCATGCCATGACTAGTTGGATGTAAAATAGAAGATGTGGATGTTTTCTTATTAGAGAGGTAGGGTGGGATTTAGATCTCCTATGTTTACCTTTATCATCTATAGAATTGTGATGGGTTTCTAAAGATTTGAGGGGAAGTCTAATTTTAGAATGAGATCTTGTTTAGATCTTAGGCAACTCCAAGATGTTAAGAAAAAGATCTATGTCAAAAATTGACAAAACTATGAAGGTTCATCAAAAATTATAAAGGAAGGTAAAAATAAATTGAATTAACATAAAATAACCCCATAAAAAGGTCCATAATTAAGCAGAGTGGTCTTATTTGACCTTTATTGATTCGGATCCTTCAAAGCTTTGAAGCCTATACAAACTTTGTTAGAAATTTGGTTTAGCCTATGAAGATCAATGTTAGATAAGATATTTCAAGAAAAATTTAGTGTATTAATCTTTTCAAAGTACCTTACAGCAAATTTTTTTAAATAATATCTTGATTTTATTATGAACGTACTCCATTTAAGATTTTAAATACCTAACTTAATGATCCTTCCTAAATGATTAACTAGAGATTGATCTTTACACTTATTTGTTATAGATCTAAAGTTATTAGTTCAGATCATGTAAAACTTTGCAAATATAGATGAAATGGATCCTGATCTATGAAAATAATTCCATGACAATCCTATCTTTGATGTCTTTAGGTGGAATTTAAATAGATTAGAGGGGTGATGCTTGAATATCTTTAGACTTGAGCTAGTATTTAAAGAATCCTTTGGAATAAACACTTTTAATAGGGATCTTTCAAAGGTTGAAAAGATCTAACTATTGTCACCAAATATTTCACCCTATAATATGGTGTTCAAAACTCTTCCATATTTGGGCAACATGGGAATACTTCCAAGTATGTGGGTGTACCTATAGGTAGAATTAGACCTCTAGGTTTAAAGGTTAGCTCCCTTAATATATATTAAAATGTTCATCACCTATTAACTAGTTGATTATGGGTAAAATAGTTAGAAATTGTATGAAATAAAACTAATTTATGGGTTTGATACACAAATATTATTTACACAAGACCACCATACTTCTATCATAATTAAAGAAGGTATACAAACTAACTTGTAAGTATTATAAGGTTTTAACATCAATGTTTCAATATAGAGATGATATGCATGAAGAAACACAAGGTAAATGGACTAGAGGGAAGAATACACATTCTAAAAATATTTTTACACTTTAAAGGATCCTAAAACACTTATATACACTCTATATGACCTTTTAGAATAGGAATTGTTGCATAAATATGAGAGAATAAGGCAAGAAAGGATAAAAGATTATCATTTTACATCACCATACATCACTTTTCACACTTATAAAATTGTTCATGAACTCAAAAATATAATTGAATTAATGTTCAAAGGTAAAATACAATTTCATTTCATCAGGGATTCACCATACATGGTGTGGTATTAGCTTATAATAGCCTAAAGGGCTTCTACTTATAAGATTTAATCAAGAAGAGAACATAATGAATTCCAAGAGTCACTACGACATGTCTCATGATAAGAAAAGGAGTTAAACCTGTATAATAAAGAAATTTGAGATATACCATGAAATTTTGGATAGGAAAAATGGCCCCCAAATGCATGAAAATACTAAAAGATGGTGTATGGCTCCTCATTATTTTCTCAAAAAATTGCCTTCATCATTTGGCCCTTTTGGAACATTACACAACTAACTAGGGATAAATGTGATGATTGTAATAAGGGTGATGTGTTGTATACATAATATACCATTCATTGTTTTCATCCCTAATTATAAATATTCTTATGAATATGAGCTATCACTGCCTTCAATCCAAATAACTCTTTCACTCACCCCTCAGGTTTGACCTCAAAGTTGGTTTTAGTTTTCCATGAAAATCCATACATATGATTTAATGACACATTTAAATACCTTCCATATCCTTAGATTCATTAGCTAGACCTTAAAATGTCTACCACTTGAAGTTATCACCCTTATCACTATCTTGTTCATTATGACAATTTTGATTGGCTAAGATAGAGGTACATGCAAAAGCACTTAAGATATTTTTTGCTATAATAAATGGACATGAGGTTTTATTCAATTCCAAATCCTTATCCCAAAGTTTATTTCATCTCTTTATACCTTGATAAACTTGTAAAAAACCAAAAATAGTCAAGAAAACCTCATTTCCCCTATTTGTACAAGTATGGAACACCTCAAGTTGATCAGAGGATCTTTGAGAGTCCTATGCAACCTCCAACCAATTCATAAGCCATTTTGTGCCATTTTTTATAGATCTCTTGCTTCATTTCCTCCATTGATCATGAGTTAAGGTTTTGGAGGGTTTTAGGCTTTTTCCACCCTTAGCCTTTATTCATAAAGTTGTGATGTTAAACTTAAGATCCAATGCCACAAAATCACTACTCAGGACTCTCTTCAACTTTTCCTAACCTCTTTAGTCTCCATGCAAAGTATCTAAGAATATGTCATCATTTCAAATTGCCTACTCAAGCCTTTTCTCTTCATTTCATGCATACCTAATGAGGTTTTAGCCACAAAATGTTTTTTTTTGTGATCTTATTTTCATATAAATAGATCAAACACATCTGATAATACTCTACTAACATGTCTCAAAGTTTTAAAATGCTCACCTAAGGCTAGAAGTATTACTAATCCCCCATCTGGATTTTAGGCCTAAATCGGGCTTAATAGGTCTATCTGCATCCTTGAAAGTTTAGACCATTATGGCATTTTTTATTTTCTTTTGAATGGTTTCTCATGTTATTATATATTTCATTCAACTTTCCACACCTTATTGTGAGGTTCAACCTATTGGGTGAATATTTTGTCAATCAGCATACTGATCAACAAAATAGGTCTCATCAACCATAGCAGGAAGATTGGTCAGCCAGGTGTGTAGCTTTACTACATCAACCAGAGACAAATCTCTCCTCTCATCATGGGGAGGTTCCCTATAGATACGTAAGAGCTATATATAATATAAATAAGTAGAAAATAACACATGGGGGTAGAATAAACCATCCATCTCTCTTCTTTTAGAGATGATGCTCATAGACAAAGGATAAAAGCTTGGTGAAAACACTGAAGGCACTTCTCTTATTTTAGAAGTCTTCTTGCAGGAAATAGCAGGAGTTTCTTTTAGGTAATAAAGTAACTAATAACCAAAGGGTGTAGTAATAGCTGGATGAAATAGAACACAAAGTTTCCACCTCAACTTCCCAAAGAGTATATCACAAAGGATAATGGGGGCACAAAGTCATCCCAAAATCCTCAACACAAAAAGAAAAGAAAAACATAGACTGAAAACAATTGTGAAAGCACAAAGTCTTCCCACAGTTGGTTTCAGGACACTTCCCTACTACTTTCACTAATTCTACTTGCCAAATTAAATGAATAAGAACACCTTCAAAAGACAAATGTAAGAATGATCTTCTAAAATGATACAAGCCAAAACAACACAAAGTCTATAAACAACCTGCTTTCTCATTCAGATAAAAATGAAATGAAATTACAATCTGAGCTCAAAGTCTCGGTCTTCTTCTTTCAAAATGGGCATAGTTTCACTCTTGTAAAAATGAAAAGTCTCCTTTACAAATGAGAGAATAAACAAACTTATAGCCACTACATAAGGATTGGCACCTTATTCCATGGGACAGCCCATGCTACAGTCAACATCTTCAATGCACCTTCAGTCTTGTTTGGAGAGACCATGTTGAGAATAGTGCATTGCCATAACTATGGCATGCCCCTTCATCTAATATGTTCTTCCTTGGTATGGACCCTCTGGTCCTTTTCCAATTTGTCTTTACTTCATGGAAGAAAAATAGGCCACGTCCTTGGTTTGGTGTGCTTAGAAGTCTACTCAATCCACTATTCCACCTACTAGACATAACTATTTCAAAGATAATTCTAGTCCTTTACATTGATCTTCTCTTCCCTGTAGAAATTTGAGCCTTCAGACTCTCTTTTCAGTCAATCGCTTGATTCATGTTGAACCTTGAACCCATTGAATCACTAAAAGTTCATCAGTTCATTGGTTCATTTTGTCTCTTTTATTCTATCGCTTCTTGGTTCAATCGCTTCTTAGTTTAATCACTTCTTGGTTGAACCATCCATTGAACCACTTATTTGTTGCTTCTCTCTTGACTGAGGCTGCCTTTGAACTTTTGAACCTATGAACCATTTAAATTTGAACTCTTTTGGTTCAAAGTTTAATAGGTTCATTGGTTTATTTTTTGTCTCACTTAAACACTACTTCCTTTATCTTTCTAAGCTCTAGTTGAACCTTTGAACCTTGAACCCATTGAACCTTTTGGTTTAATGGTTCAATCAGTTCATTTAGTTCATTTGGTTCATCCTTTGAAGCCTCTTTTTGTCTAAGTTTATGAAAGTTCCTTTCTGTGTCTTTGTTCAGCCTTTGGAATGTCCTAAAGGGAAGGTGTCCCTTTGGGCTTTTAAAATGGTCCTTTCCCTATCACCAAGTGCCCCCCACAAGGGTACTTGTCCTTCGGGCTTCAAGTTCCCTGGTGGGTTCTTGCTTTTTTGATGGGATTTTGGCTCTTGAGCTTTTTTCGTTAGGCTTTTCCTTCAGACAAAAAGTCTGAAGGAATTCCTTTAAACAAATTTTTTGAAAGAAAGCTTCTTTTCTTTAGCCATTTGTTCCTTCCAATTTCTTTTGGCTTTCTTCACTTAATCATTTCCATCAGATAAAAAGTCTAAAATAATTATTCCTTTTGGGCCTTTGAATAAATCCGAAGGAATTCTATCTTTTCTTTGACCTTCAAACCAATGTTGCCTGCCCTCTGTAAGGGCACTTGACTTTTTCACTTTGGGGTAGCCCCTTGAACCAGTCGATTGAACCAACTTTAGTTCAACAATTCAATGGTTCAATTAGCTCATTCTTCGTTATTGGGCTAAGTCTTTTTAATCTTTTGCACCAAGCATGTTGAACCAACTTGGTCATTGAACCCACTAAGCCTTTAAACCAAAGTCATTAAAATTTTAATGGTTCAAGCCTTTATCCTTTATCATTTTCTGATTGAACTCTTCTGATTGAACCGAGGTGCTGAACCAATCCTAGAAATGACTGAGTGTTAGAATTTTTTTTGACTGAACTCACCTACAAAAGCTTTTTAACCTATTGAACCTATGAATCCTTTTATGGAAAAAGCTTTAAAATGAGGAATTTGAAAGCTCATAACAAATTTTGAGAAGGGAAGAGAGAAATTTTGGTCTGTGCAAGGCCAAAATAGTCTGTAGGTTGTCCAAAAATGAGTGGCATTTTTTGGTAACAGTAGCTAGCTCTAGTTGGGGAACTACCTTTAGTTGGAAACTTGAAACACAACTGAGGGGAGTAGAAACCAAAATCTCTAGTGCCTTGAAGTGTACCATTGGGATATGGAGTCATGCTACCAAAAAAGAAAGGCTCCAAAAAATGAAAACAAAAGAACAAAATAGAAACAAAAGACTATACAAATGTACATATGTATAAGTGAACTTATCTGGTACTTTAAGAATTGAATTACTTCAGATGTTGCCGCTTGAGAGGTAGTGAAAATGGAACTCTATCCTGATAAACCAGCAAGAAGCCATTTTCTCTCCAGAATCGGTGATGGGTGAATGGAACTCTCCACCAAGAAACCAATTTTTTGTGTCCTCCCTTTGGTTTTCTCCTCTTGCCCCATAGAAAGACTTGAATTTTAATCTAAAAACCATGAATCTTTGCTCTGTTGGCAAAAAGTTCCATTTCCTAATTTTGATGCGCAATAGCATGGTCCATTACCATAAATGGTTGCTCTTCTGGTTAAGTCCAACACATGATTTGATTTTTACCATTCAACACCTAACAATAATTGGCACTATCAAGCATACTTGGTGTTGTTATGTTTGAACCAATTCCTAAATCATCACCTATAGGATTTTCATCTACTGAAACATGAATGTCTTTAGTAGACAAAAAATAATTACCCCTGCCTGAAGACTTAAACAAAATTTGAGCTTCAGGGCTTGATGTCTGAGTGACAACATATTTTGCCTCCTTCTCAAGAAGCAACCTCTACATTACACCTTTCATAGGGATTATTGCCTAAGACAAGTCCATGCTTAATTCCCCTCCAACATCCTTCCAAAAGTTCTACCCAAGAAGGATGCCATATGATGCTAGGATGTCAGCCACTAGGATAGTCATCTTGATTTGCTTATCTGGAAAGTCAACAAATGTAAATTAGACATCTTTAATTTGCCCCAATAGTGGCACTTGTTTGTTCTCCATGGAGAAACATCTCCCAAATGTCTTGGTCAGTGTGAGACCCAGAGATTCTACCACTTTAGCAGGCATGACATTGTTTGAAGCTCTAGAATCAATGATGCAATTATTCAACTGATGTCCATTTATTAGCAATGAGACATAAAAAGGTTCAATCCTGTCAAGAGTAGTAGGGGGAGTAATGAAAAGGTTGTTCCTAGTGGGTGCATTCCTGGGGGAATCATGTGTCACTTTAGGAATTTCTTGTTCACTAAGGATGTTTTGGTTTTTAACACATTGAACTAGTTTGTCTAATTGCTCAGGATGGGACTATAGAAATTCAAACTCAGACATTTGAATTTTGGTTTTCTTTATATGGTCAATGATATCAAATGCTTGGAATGAGCTAGGAGCAGAGGATGGGAGTTCATCCTTTTGATTTTTGAAAAGGGAAGGACTGGATTGTGAATTTGAAGTAGAAGGTGTAGGGGCATTTGGGGTACTTACCTTTCTCACAATCACTGGGTCCTTTGGCTAGAAAGAAAGAGTGGATCCCTACTTAGCAATTGAAACTATTGGTTGAGGTCACTCCTCTACTTTCTCCTTATCAGCTTGTTGAGCTGATTGATTCTTAGACTAGGTGAATACAACATATGACCCCTCAACTGCATTGCCTTCTCTTTTGAGTTCATCCTAATAGTTTAGGAAACCAATGTGGGAGTCACCAGCTGATTCTTCTTGATCTTCCATGAAGAGACCAGCGTTATTTTCTTGATCAAACTCAGGTTGGAAAGAGAAATCATGTTCAGTTTCCAAATATCCAACTGCTGAGTTTGTTGGAGGTGATTCAAGGGTGAGGTTCCTCTGTGGGGGAGGAAGATGATTTGGTTGCCCTTGATTCTTAGCAGCATTGCCTTGGTATCTTCAATCTGAAATGTCCTCGACATATCCCAATTAGGAGAAGCAAACATAACTTGGGCCATTTGTCTTCTGGAGACTAGTAATTCATTTGCTAGCTTTTACACCATTGGATCAGTGGTGGCTGAAGGGGAGTATTCAAAAAAAGGAGAATATTTACCTCTATTTAGATCTCTTATTAGCTTTCTAGCCAAGATAAGGTCATCTTCTACCTCAGTAGCCAAGTCTTGAGTAGTAGCAAGGTCTATGTGTCTAGCCCGTCTCAACAAGAAACTCACTTCAGGCAGCTGTGAGTTGATGAAGAAGCATTTGAGGTTTTGAGGTGTCAACTGGGTGACCATGGGAATCCTGTGCCTCAACTTATCAAACTTGGCAATAAAATCCCTCATAGGCTCATGGAGATCCTTATTCATCTGTGTGAGTTGGGCTAGCAAGGCATGTGCATCTTATGTAGGCTTAAACCTAGCTTCAAATTTGTCTTTCAGAATGTCCTAATCAGTCACTGATCCTACCTGCAAGTGGTAGAACTAGTCTGCAACAGTGCCTTGTAGTGTCTCCATGAATAGCATGACCGATTTGTCTTCAAATTCCACCCCTATTACACCATAGGCTATGCTAAAAGCTATAATGTGTTCATCAGGATGAACCTTCCCATCACCAAAGAATTTGGGGAAATTCTTCTTTGAACTGTGTGGAAGCTCATGCAGAGGTGGAGTCAAATTCAGTGGACCAAAAGAGTTACTTTAGGGGCCTTGAGCCATGATTTGATTATGTAGAATTGGGATCACATATTTGGGTGGAGAATGGATAGGCAAAGCTCTGCTAGCAACAAAAAAAAGCTCTACCTTGTGCTGGTGACCTGGTAGGGATAGGAGGAAGACTATTAGTTCGTTGAAGGTGAGGTTGTGGAGGAAACAACTCAAAATTGCTCTGCTACACCAACTCAAAAGTAGAGTCAACAACACCTTGGGATTTTTGGCCTCTAGTATAATGTGGAGTTGCTAGATTGCAAAAAAAATGGAAAAGAGTAGGATCTGCTTCAGCTTAAAGTTTGAGACTTCAAACTCCATGCTCTTCCCTAGCAGAGTCACCAAAAATTGTTGGGTGAATATTTTGTCAATCAGCATATTGATCAACAAAATACGTCTGATCAACCATAGCAAGAAGATTGGTTAGCCAGGTGTGCAACTTTACTACATCAATTGGAGACAAATCTATCCTCTCATCAAGGGGAGGTTCACTATAGATACATAAGAGCTATATATAATATAAATAAACAAAAAATAACACATGGGGGCAGAATAAGCCATCCATCTCTCTTCTTTTAGAGATGATGCTCATAGACAAAGGAGAAAATCTTGGTGAAACAACTGAAGGCACTTCTCTTCTTTCAGAAGTGTTCTTGTAGGAAACAACAAGAGTTTCTTTCAGGTAGTAAAGTAACCAGTAACCAAAGGGCATAGTAATAGCAGGATGAAACAAAATGCAAAGTTTCCACCTCAACTACCCAAAGAGTATATCACAAAGGATAATGGGGGCACAAAGTCATTCTAGAATCCTCAACACAAAAAGAAAAGAAAAATAGAAACTAAAAACAATTACAAAAGCACAAAGTCTTCCCACAGTTGGTTTCAAGACACTTCCTTATTACTTTCACTAATTATACTTGCCAAATTAAATGAATAAGAACAACTTAAGAAGATAGATGTAAGAATGATCTTCTAAAATGATACAAGCCAAAACAACACAAATTCTGTAAACAACCTGCTTTCTCATTCAAATAAAAATGAAATAAAATTACAATCTGAGCTCAAAGTCTCAGTCTTCTTCTTTCAAAATGGGCAGAGTTTCACTCTTGTAAAAATGAAAAGTCTCCTTTACAAATGAGAGAATAAATAAACTTATAGCCACTACATAAGGATTGGCACCTTTTTCCATGGGACGGCCCATGCTGCAGTCAACATCTTCAATGTGCCTTCAGTCTTGTCTAGGGAGACCATGCTGAGAACAGTGCGCTGCCATAACTATGGTGTGTCCTTTCACCTAATATGTTTCTTCCTTAGTATGGACCCTCTGGTCCTTTTCCAATTTGTCTTTACTTTATGGAAGAAAAATAGGCTACATCTTTAGTTTTGTGTGCTCATAAGTCTACTTAATCCAATATTCCACCTACTGGAAATAACTCTTTCAAAGATAATTCTGGTCCTTTGCATCGATCTTCTCTTCCTTGCAGCAATTTGATCCTTCGAGCTCTCTTTTCAGCCAATCACTTGATTCATGTTGAACCTTGAACCCATTGAACCACTGAAAGTTCATTGGTTCATTCTATCTCTTTTTCTCTATCGCTTCTTGGTTCAATCACTTCTTGGTTCAATCGCTTCTTGGTTGAACCATCCGTTGAACCACTTGTTTGTTGCTTCTCTCTTAAATGAGGCTGCCTTTGAACTTTTAAACCTATGAACCATTGAATTTTGAACTCTTTTGGTTTAAATTTCAATCAGTTCATTGGTTTATTCTGTGTCTCGCTCAAACATTGTTTCCTTTATCTTTCTAAGCTCTGGTTGAACCTTTGAACCTTGAACCCATTGAACCTTTTGGTTTAATGGTTCAATGGTTCAATCAGTTCATTCGATTCATCCTTTGAAGCCCCTTTTTCTCTAAGTCTATGAAATTTCCTTTCTACGTCTTTGTTCAGCCTTTGGAATGTCCTGAGGGGAAGGTGTCCCTTTGGGCTTTTAAAATGGTCCTTTCTCTGTCGCCAAGTGCCCCCCATAAGGGTACTTGTCCTTCGGGCTTCAACTTCCCTAGCGGGTTCTTGCTTCTGTTGTGGGCTTTTGCCTCTCTGGCTTTTCCTTTAGACAAAAAGTCTGAAAGAAAGCTTCTTTTCTTTAGCTGTTTGTTCCTTCCAATTTCTTTGGTCTTTCTTCACTTAATCATTTCCATTAGACAAAAAGTCTGAAAGAATTGTTCCTTTTGGGCCTTTGAAAAAATCCAAAGGAATTTTATCTTTTTTTTACCTTCGAACCAATGTTACCTACCCTCCATAAGGGCACTTGCTTTTTTCACTTTGGGGTAACCCCTTGAACCTACCGATTGAACCAACTAATTGAACCAACTTTGGTTCAATAGTTTAATGGTTCAATCAGCTCATACTTTGTTATTTGGCTAAGTCTTTTTGATCTTTTGCACCAAGCACATTGAACCAACTTGGTCGTTGAACCCATTGAACCTTTGAACCAAAGTGGTTCAAAGTTTAATGGTTCAAGCCTTTGTCCTTTATCATTTTCTAATTGAACTCTTTTGATTAAACCGAGGCGCTGAACCAATGCTAGAAATGACTGAGTGTTAGAAACTTGTTCTTTTGACTTAACTCACCTATAGAAGCTTTTTAACCTATTGAACTTGTGAATCCTTTTATGAAAAAAGCTTAAAAATTAGGAATTTGAAATCTCAGAACAAATTTTGAGAAGGGAAGAGAGAAACTTTGGTCTGTGCAAGGCCAAAATAGTCCATAGGTTGTCTAAAAATGAGTGGCATTTATTGGGGACAACACAACCAACCCCTAACTCACCCTCTTATCTCCATTGTTGAAAATTTGTAGGTTAGTATCCTAGGGGAGGACCCTCTATCTAAGATAAAATAGAGGGTATTTCCCATGTTATGCTAGGTAAAATGGATATTGGAGAGGATTATCCAAGTTATGGAGACCATCTATGATGAATTTCAAATATTATTTTTATCTTTATTACCTTCAATTCCTTAAAAACATAAGACAAACATGTAGAAACTACTGATTGTGTGTAGGGTCTTATATAATGATTGTAGGTTGTCTTATTGGAGTCTCTTCTTACCTAATTTTCATTATATGTGGGGATATTAATATGTATAACATCATGATGAATTTTTCCCCATATTTTTTACCTCACAAACCTTGCCAAACTCCTCACACATGCCTTGCCTTTCAACTTGATTGGATTGTTGACTATGTATGTTCATTTAGAAGAGGCACTTGTAGGTGAATTTGCATGATTTAGGACTTTTTTCAATGTTTAAAGACCTTCATATAGTGTTATCAAGTTTTTTAAATCCATTTGGATCTATCCAATTCCTATTTATGCAATTCAAACATCAAGAACATCATCTTTTGCTCACTTTCCTTTCACATTTAGCTACAACTAACTATGCAAGGGTCCTATAAATGAAAATATTCCTTGAAAACTATGTCATATACCATTGATATCATATTAGGTATTAGATATCATTGGTGAAATTTTATGTTTTTATATGTTTATATGTTTCCATGCTTGATCTCATACTATAGACTTGTAGGACTCCATAGTCAACTGTAGGCCCACTATCTTAGGCTAAGAACAATTGTAGGTGTTTATAGGGTCCAAAATACAACTCTTCATCATTTATTGATGCATATTTGAGTCAAAAATATCCAAATTACCTTAGTTTATTCACCCATCATGTATGTATGTTCTCATTGTTCCATCCTTGGGTGTAGAGGTCACTTGGAGCCAAAATCCTTTAGATATCACTATCTAAACTCAATGAACTAAATCATGATTTAGGAGCCATTGAACACTACTCTTCTATAATCACATACCCTCCTTATTTTTTTATGGTTATAACTATATGTGTGGGATGAAATATTATTTCATTTCGGCTCATCAAGACCCATTACAACACTGTTATGGGGCATCATCAAAATGCCACAAACCTTTGTTTTTGTGTTTTAGGGAAATGGTCCCTAAACATAGCCCTTCAACTTAGAAGATAATTTATCAATATTATTTTCCAACTAAATTTATAAAATATGTCTTCCATGTTATAATTTAAACATCCAAATTCCATCAAGGATTTCAAAACATGTCTACACACCTTGATCAACATTTTCAACTCTTTGTGATTACCACCTATGGGTGGATATTTTCATATACAAGCAGTGAGAATGAACAAGTTAGAAGCATGTATAGTATATTATATTAAATTAGTTTTTTAACATATTAAATAATTCAATTTATCCTTCCAAACTTTAATGGTTTTATACAAGTATCAATACTCGTAACTCAATGTTCTCAATCCCTTGTAGATATGTTTTGACGTTGCAACCAAACAATGAGTGTGAAGATGGACTATATGCATGGAATATGGGTCTATAAATAGTTTCAAAACCTTATTAAAAGGTGTTGATATGAATAATAATGACCCCTAAATACTTCGAACAATTTTAAATATACATTCCAACATGAAATATTTTCCATGGCACTTGTAGGTGCACATTCATGGTTGACTGTGTGTATATATAACATTGACTATCACCACAATCCTTATTATAAAATTTGGATCAGATTATTTGATTGATAATGTAAAAATAATTTGTAAAAAACATGTTTTAATCTCAAAATACCTTGATGAATGTTTTCAAACCTGAAAGACACCATGACTACAGTTGGGAACAAGAAGAAATTTGATTGTGAGGTTGATATTAATATTTACTTGATGAATGCATGATGTTGGGAGGTTAAAAATGTAAGTAAGGTAATTTTTATGATATTAAAAAATGTAATTAATTATATCCCATTCATATAAAACCCATTTCAAGAACCAAACCTTCTACAAGTAGTGAAACTTGACTGTAATCTCACATGGTGGCACCTTCCTACAACTTGAGTTGTGTAATCCATGAAGTCTTTTCCAAACATTAAACCAAAAATTATAAAAATTAAAGGAGAGATTAAAAATACTATGAAATAAAATTCACAACCTTAATTGTATATAATATATCAAACAAGAGAAAAACCTATAGGGTATGGGAAACCATAGGAAAAAAAACACAATCAAATTTTTTAAGATGTTTCATAAAGAATAAGAAAACCATTACTTGAAATACAAAACTTAAATTTAATTTAAATAAGTGTACTATCACCCTGCCCCCCCAAAAAGCTATTTTATTTGGGATTCTTCCTATTAGTTGTATCAACTAAAAATGTGTTTACTAGTTTCATGTGCATGGTGGAGTGATGGGAGAGCATAATGGTTTTGGACAATTTTTGGAAATTATAGAGACTTTAAAGAATGTAAATGAGTGTAATTAATTTTAATATTCATCCCAAATACTTCTCCCATGTGTCATGCTCTCTCATAGGCAATACACCCTTTGAAAATCCCTTTTTTGCACTTATTTTCTTTGTTTTTATTTATCACCTATAATTTGTAGCTATAAATTTACATGTCTAATATGGATGGACATATTGGACATTTATGAGGAGTTTAGAACACTTTTATTACTTGGCTAGCCATACCACTTGAATTTAATGCTCATTTTTTACCCCTAAATGACATCAAATGAATTAAGGACTAAGTTGAGATATGACCAAGGATAAACACATATGTAATGACATTAAATAAACCCTATAAAAAATTACTAGACCCATATATAAGTTTTTATCTATATGGGGTTGACCCATTTTAACTTGTGGTTATAATGGTCAACATTTTTGGTAATTTCGTAATGGTGGTATGGTTACTATGACATGACCAATAGCCTAATCCTATTTATAGGACATATATTAACCTAAACATATGTTTGACACACAAATTTACTTTGAAAACACACCAAACATAAGGAAAGGCACATAAAACAAGACCCACTCAAAAGAAACACACATGTGTTCAACTAGAACACTTATGGAACATAACACAACTGGAAGAAAGATACACACACCTATTATACTATTTAAAAAGCCTCATAATTGAGGTGAAACATCTAATCATACCTCAACTAGGGTAAAATTAGTCCCCCTTGCATCATTTTCAGTCCATAATGACATCCTAGCATGAGGAGCATGCTCATCGCCAATAACTTGAGTATGTAGGTAATCGAGAAGCCTATCACCTTTGTATATTCTTATTCTTGAAAGTGGATTATTTGGAGCCTTAATTAATGATTTTTATTTCCCTCTAATTATCTTAATTTGTGCTATAAATGCTATGATCTCTATCATATCAATTGGATGCTCTCCAAAATAGTGCAGATTAGAGTGTATGACAACTAATTCAACCTTGTGCTCTTCTAAGACAACATGTCATTGATGTTTTGGAGTATCAAACTCTTCTTATTAATGATCCAAAACATCTTAATATGGATCAACATCTGATGGAGTTCTTTATTCTCCATGAGCCACCTCAACTTCTGCCTTGACGTCATTATCCATGCTTACAACATCTTGGATAGAAACAACATCAAGCTCTTTAATGATTACGAGTATTTAATCAATAAAAATACAATCAATTTCATGTTTTAGAGGAAAATTGAAAAAAATATAATTAGTCTCATTATATTCTCAACATTATATATGCAATCTCTTGGAGAAAAAGGGACTTGCCCAACTTGTCAAATGCTTTGCATATGGCATTGAGCCTTTCCCATAGTTCCTCTTCATTCACAAAATGATGTTGGAGAGTTGTCAATGATATCATGGTGATGTCATGAAGGTGTCTTGGTAAATGGATGAAGTGCCTCAATATTCTAAGTGACAATGACAAAGTGTGTAATGTGTTTGTCCCAATATGCTTGAAGAAGGCTAGGATGATTTTTAGTTTTGACATGGTTAAAGATGTTCAAGGATGAGTATGGAGTATTGAGCATGTGTAAGGGGTCCCATAAGGTTTTTTTTATGATTTGAGTGCTTTTTTTCATGAGTGTATTTCATCTAGTTGATCATTATTTCATCTAGACATTATTGGGTCTAATGGTAGACAATCTGAGTAGGCAGTGTGATGACAACATAATTGCCATGTGTGGACAAGTCAGAGGGAGTTGGTCATATGGTTGTGATCACATTAGTCCCTAATTTTTATATGTAATGTTTCAATTATATTAATGAAGTATGACAAAATATATGCAAGTGCAAATTTGGGATCTCAGGTATTTTGATAGTATTTTCCCATACTTTTCCAAAATTTTAATATGGCAAGAAAAGCTAAGTAGGCATTTTGATGGTGGAATATATCACACATGTGAATGTTTCAAGATAAGGTTACCATATTTTTTTTTTCAAATTTTTACCTAGTTGATTTTTTATAACTTTTAGGTCATGTTCTTAAGTGCAACAAAGATATGCACGTTCAAAGTCGGCCTTCTAGATAAGTTTTTGACATAGTTGGCTCAGTGGCAGAAAATTTTGAATGAGCATTTTAATTTCATTATATCTCACATGTTTTAGGATTAAAGGATCATATTGACACATGTTTTTATTATCATATTTTAGGATATCATATGGTCTAAATTTCATAACATACACTTGAATGAAGCAAAATATATGTATGTGCAAAGTTGGCCTTCCAGACAGATAGCAATGGTCCCCATACTTAGTAATTTTTGCACAATGTTAAAGACCAGGACCAAATGGATATCTAATGGATCATGGGTAATTGTACATTAAATATCTATGGTTTTAATCAATTCAAATATGTCAAAGTGTTCATTGGCTAATAGAGTTAAAGATTGAGCTTCTTATAAGATCCAACGATGTGCAGGTAATCATATAGTTTTGGTCTAATAGTGTGTGTTGAGAAAGATGGTAAGAAGTACAAATTTTTTAACTATATAATTTATCAAAAGGCACATGATGGTTATAAGTTTCATGATCACTAGGGTTTTGAGAAAGATCAAATGGTGAGCATTTCTTGATAAAGATCTGATTGATCTGTAGAGATTGGCGATGTGTGTTGAGTCAATATTATAAGAGTGCATGAGATAAGGTCAACATGTTCAAGGTTTAATGTTTAGAATTTACACACTATGTGCTAAAGTTTGAGATTTATAAAATAATATCAATGGTACATGTTTAATCTAAGAATTCAGAACTCAAAATGATACCATGGTGTTTTATGTTTAACTATTATCATTTTCATTTGAATATTTAAATTTAACAAATGAAAAACCAATGTCTAATTTTTATGCTATATATTTCAATCTATGCAAAACTTTACCATGGTGTAAAAATAATATTTATATAGGACACCAATTAACATTTGGAAATATAAATTTTAAGGTGTGAATGTATGTACTAACAAAGATATTGATCTCCAAAGTTTACTATGTGTTCAATTATGTTATATAAATAACTCAAGAAGGGTAATTGAGATCGTTATGATGTTGTTTCAATGTTTAATGATGAATTAGATATTTTATAATGTTTTAGAATACATTAGGATGATATTTTTACATTATGAAGGATTTAACAATTGTATGCAATATAAACAAAGGCTTAGAAGGTGACAGTGTGTTCATTTGTGATGATTGTGTGCACAAAATGTTATTTCAGCAAATTTTTCTTAAGTATAAGGGTACTGTGTTGGTTTTTGGCATTTAAGTGGGACCTATAAATCATGTGGCATGGTTACATATGTTGTAAAATGTTCCTATATTCATATTTTTCTTAGATAAGTGTTAAATATTTGATTGTATCTCCATAGGAACTAAAATTAGCATAGGCCTATTTGAAAAAAAGTTGTGCTTGAGTGTGACCCATGTTAGGTGCCTTAAGGGTGAAGGCATATGTTGTGGCTGATAGGAAATATTGTGATCTTTATTATCATTATATCTCTATAAATGGTGAATTCATTGATGATGATTTCTAGACTTCTGATGAATACTAGTGCAAGGTGTATGTGAGGGTTTTGGAGTGAAGGAGTAGATGTACCCAGGGGATGGGTTGATAAGAAGAATAGATTGTTGACTATGTGTATGAACTATAGGTAATATTATTAATGTTATAATAGTTTTATTATAGTTTAAGGATAAGTGAAGAGGTCCAAGTGGATATATGAGGACATCTTGAGTGAAGAAAGAGATAGATTGTGGCATGCCTATGTGAGAGGCCTATATGAGATATAGAGGGAGTTTGTGTAGAGGTTAGAAAGTAAAGATCCATTGTCAAGTATTGAAGAAATTATTTCTAAGGTGTAGGTATTCACTTCAAAGGAGAGTCTAAAGGACTTCATCTTCCTTAAGAGTAGTTACTCCTTATGAAACAAGTGTTTCACTAAAGGCCTTTGGTCAGGAGGATGTGATTAATGTTTGTTGGTTTAAAGGAGTTGATCAATATATTATTTATTATTTATTATAAGACAAGTATTTCATGTGTTACAATATTGAGAGTGGGTTTTATTCCCCATGAGGGTTTCCCACATGCGCTATGTGTTATGTGTTTGATTTTATGTATGCATTGAATGAATGAGATCTCTTGTTAATTTTTATTGATGAAGTTGATATATGTTGATTTCTTATATAGTTTGAAACGATTGGAATTGAGATTGAAATATTTGGGATCACTGATTCACCCCCCTTTAATTATTGTACCTCTAAAACACAAAAATCTTCTCCATACTTGATGAGACAACTAGCATCATGTTTGTTAGAAGCATTAACTAAATTATATGTAGACTTCTTGAGAGGAGAAGTAACATTACCAAGTTGATCAAACTCTTGACATATGACATCAAACCTTTGACATAAGGCATTATCATCTACCTCATGAGTGTCATCATCTAAGGCATCCTCATAAATAGAAGGAATAAAGACATCATCCTTTCCACTATGGTGCTCAACTATATTCATCAACCTAACATCACCATACTCATGAATCATGTAGTTACCTTTAGTATCATGAGAATGTTTAACACTTACTTCAACACCTTCAAATGGATCTTCAAGCATGATATAAGTACCAAGGTTAGTTTACTTAAAACAAGAAAAAATAATACATGCCCTCAAGTTTAGAAGAACATCATCAACATTAGATGTATCCTTGTCATGAATAGCATAATTCAAGTTAGAGCTTGTTTCAATGTAGGGTTCAATGTGGAATCTAGAAACAGGTTGAGTTATTATGGTCACTTTGGTACCATAAATTATCCTAAAGGATAATAAAGACCAAAAAAATAAGATATATCCCCTATTTTGGTTGTAAATTCCCTTGAAATATAGATTACAAAGTGAGCAGGAAGGTCTACAACAACTATGTCTTGGAGGATAGGAAAACTAAGACAACCATGCAAGAAAACCTTCATGTTTTTTATAAATATTATTATCTTAACATGTGTATCATATAATTGGATAAATAATTTGATATGAGTCTCATATTTTAGGCCCAAATAATTATTTACAACCTTGGGCATGACTGAAGTAGAAGCTCTACTATCAACTATGCTATTGTATACCAATTTGTCACCCTCTATGAGAGTGAGGTAAAATGGTAAAGGTTTCTCAACATTGGTATATGGTTAAAAAATGTTATTATGGAAATTCTAAGGAAAAAAATACTATGAATTTTAATTTAAGGTGAAGGACTAGTAGGAATAGTGGGTAACTACTTTTTTAATAGCTCCTTTTGGCTAGGTATGTGAAGAACATCCCACAAAGAGATTGATTCTTTGGAACTTTTCAAAGAATACAATATGTTTAGAGAACTATTAATTAATTTATACTAAATATATGAAGGTAAATTATTTCTTATAACTTGAGTAATTTATACACCTTGAGTAGATCTTACCACATTTTGACTTAGAGGAGGTGTGGGTGTGTTTGGAGTTGCCATGCTTGCAACCATGATTTGTTGCCTTGGAGGGAGATTAGATGAAATTTTAGGAATGTTATTTTAAACTCATATATCCTTCATATCTTACCTTGTATTGTATTTAATATGGGCTCCTTTATGTATTACAAGAGTGTCTTACACCAAGAAGTTAGTGAAATTCTCTCAATGAGGCTGTCAATTCTCATTTACTTGCATCATGACTTCATCTTCAATTGATAATAGAGGAGTGACCCCTCATTAATAAAATAGAGATTGTTATCCACATTAATTATCATTCATGAATTTTCCTTATTTCAAATCTTCTCCTCACACCAAGTTACTATGGACTAGTACCATTTCCCTTGCATTGGTGGAGTTTGGATTGTAGACATTGGCAAGCCTATTGAAGTTAGGTTACCCTTGACCTCTTCCTCTCCCAAATTGTTGGCCATATTATTATTGATAGGGGTAAGTATTTTTATAGGCATATTTTTTCATTATCTCTTTCATGAGATTCAATTTTAATGCTTGAATTCTTGCATATGGATTAGGTTCATCTGCCTTCTGAAGGGACATCCTAGGCTTAGCATTTACATTAGGAATTTGGGCCACATCTAGAGTATTAGCATAAGTATAAGATAATAGAGGCATAAAAAATTTAGGATGTAGTGTCCCATCTTAAATTAGGTCATTATAAATTTTAATATCAAGTTCATATGGATCAGGAAGAGTGAAACCTCCCATAGATTAAGCATGATAGCAATATGAGTACCAATGGATTTCAAATAGGTAGGGAACACAAAGCTATCAAGTGGTCTCATGGGAGGAGGAAATATATACTAGTTATTTTGAAACATATAATTAAATTCAAGAATTATTTTCTTAGGGCCTATTTTTATCACATTGAGTTGATGTATAAGAGAGGTATGGTCACTTTCATCTTTAATTATTGAAGTCAACAACACCTCAAATTCTTCCCATGATGTGATACATCTACTGGGCAAAGTCCTATACAAATAAAGATATTTCCATCTAAGGGACATGGAAAGGAGTCTAATGGAAATATTATTCTCTATAACATTATGGAAACTACAAAAAATTGAAATATCCCTTATGTGTTCACTAGCTATAACATGACTCTCACCATTGAATGTAGGCATACTCTTTGTGGCATTAGGAGGAATGCCATTATAGGCTTGAAGGTGGATTGGATTTTTGGTATTTAAAGAATAAAATGAATATTTCCAAGCCATGTTTTCTTCAATATATTCAACTTATTCAATATCTTCAGCCTCTTCACTTCCTTGGATAGAAAAATCTTCTTGTTCTTTAAAGGGTTGATTAAGATGAGGGTATTGTACTTCAAGATGAAGTTCAGGATGAAAAAGTGGATCAATGGGATTGATAAATCTTCTATATGATGACCTAGTGATAACCATGAAGCATGAGAGTAAGTATATGAAACAAAAATGGTCTTAAACCATATTTTACCTTGATTGGAATTGCCAAATTCTGAGTATCACACTAATTTATTGTTGATGTTATCACCAACATTCACCTTGACAAGTTGTCTTGAAGAAAATGTGTCTCATGAGGTGTGTTGTAACTATTGTCATCAAATATTTCCTTATATAATAGGTTTTTCAATACTCTTATATATTTTGGTAACATTTGAATACTTCTATGTATGTGTGTGTGTCTATAGGTAGAAGTAGACCTCTAAGTTTAAGGGCTAGCTCCCTGAATATATCATGAAATGCTTATCACCTATTAAATATTTTATTGTGTTTAAAATATTTATAGATTTAATGAATTTAAAATAATATAATGGAATGATACACCAATATTATTTCCATAATACCATCATACTTCTATCACAATGAAATAAGGAATAAAAACTAGCTTGTAAGTCTTAGAAGGTTCTAACATCAATGTTTCAATATAAAGGTGATATGCATGAATAAACATAAGTTAAATGAACCAAAGGGAAGAAAAAACACTCTAATAATTTTTTTATACTTGAAATGAGACTAACACACTTGTCTACACTCTATATGACCTATTAGAATAGGAATTATTGCATAAACATGAGAGGATAAGGGAAGAACGGATAGAAGAATATCACTTTTAATCAACATACATAACTTTTAACACTTATAAAATTATTCATGAAATCAAAACTAGACTTGAATTAATGCTCAAAGTAAAAAAACAATGTCATTCCATCAGGGATTCACAATACATGGTGTGGTATTAGCTTACAATAGCCAAAATGGATTCTATTTATAGAATTTGAGGGAAAGAAAAAGAGAATGAAGTAAAATAATAATTGGGACATGTTTCATGATTTAAAAAAAGATTTAAAAATGTAGGATAATGAATTTTGAGATAGACCATGAAAGGTCTGATAGGACAAATGGCATTCAAATCTATAAAACTCCTAAAATGTGGTGTAGGACTCCTCATTGTTTACTCAAAAAAATTGCCTTCATTATTTGGTTCTTTTATAATGTCCCACAATACTATGGATATAATTTATAATTGAAATAATGGTGAGGTGTTGTATACATGATCTACCATGCATTGGTTCCATCCATAATCATTATTATTCTTTTGAAGATGAGCTATCAGTACCTATAGTCCAAATAACTCCTTTTTCACTCACTCTTCACACTTGAACTCAGATTTGGTTTCAATTTTACATTAAAATAAATAAAAAATATTTAATGAAACATTATAGGACCTTCCATAGCCTTAGATTCATTAGGTAGACCTTAAACTGTCTCCCCCTTGAAGTTCTCACCCTTCTCACTGTCTTGCTCACTATGCTAGTTTTGACAAGTTAAGATGGAGATACTTGTAAAATCACTTAAGATATTTCATTATAAAATAAATGGACATGATTGGTTATATAAACTCCTAATATTTATCCCAAAGTTTATTGCATCTCTTAAAACCTTGCTATTCCTACACAAAACAAAAACTAGTCAAGAAAACCTCATTTCCCCATATTCATATAAGGGGCACCTAAAGTTGATGGGGATAGATATTTAGAGTCATCTACAAACCTAAAACACATCCTAATTCATTTTATTCCATTTGGATATCTCTCTTGCTTCATTTTCTTCATCAGGTCATGAATCAAGGTTTTGGAGGGTTTTAGGCTCTTTTCACCCTTAGCCTTTGTTCATATATTTGTGACATTGAAATTAAGAACTAATGCAAAAAAATTATTATGAAAGACCCTATTCAAATTTTCCTAGCCTCTTAAGTATCCATGCAAAGTATATAATAATATGTGAGCATTTTGAATTGCCTAATTGAACCTTTTCTCTTCAATCCTCATATACCTAATGAGGTTTGAGACAAAAAAATGGATTTATTTTGATCTCCTTTGCATATAAACAACTCAAACACATCCAATAATCTTATATAAATAAGTAATAAAGTTTTAGACTTTTCACCTAAGTCTAGAAGTAGTACTGACACCCCATGTGGTCTTTAGGCCTAAACTAGGCTTAATAGGCCTATTTGTAACCTTTAAGGTCTAGAACATTATAGAATTTTTCACTCACCTTTTAATTGTTTATCATGTTGGTATAGATGTAATTAAATTTTACACACATTATTCTGAGGTTTAACCAACTGATAACTCACCCTCTTATCTCCATTCTCCAAAAATCTACAAGTTACCATCATAAGGGAACACCCTCTATCCGAGACAAAAGAGAGCAAAATTCCACTATTATCAAAATTAAAATGGATATTCGATAGGATTATCTATGGATACCTTATATGATGTATTTAAAATATTTTATTTATGTTTATCACCTTTAACCCCTTAAAAACCTAAGATAAGCATGTAAAAACCATTCATTGTGTGTAGGTTCCTATATACTAACTATATGTTGTCTTATTAGAGTATCTTCTTCCCTTATTTTCATTATATGAGGGACTATTGATATGTATAACATCATTATGAATGTGTTACCAACTTTTTTACTTCATAAACCTTTCCAAACTCCTCACACATGCCTTGCCTTTCAACTTGACTAGACTATTGACTATGTATGTGTGTTTGAAAGAGGCACCTATAGGTGCATTTTCATGATTTAAGCATTGTGTCAGTTTTAAAAGACATACTTAGAGTATTATCAACCATTTTAATTCCATTTTTATCTATCCAAGTCCTATTCCTATAGTATAAACATCAATAACACCATCTTTTGCTCACTATCCTTCCACAATCAGTTACGATTGACTATGCAGGGATCCTGTAGGTGAAAATATTCCTTTGAAAGTATGCCATTTACCCTTGAGATAATATGAGATATTAGAGATAATTGGTGATATTTTATTTTTATTTTTATGTTTGTATGTTTCCATGCTTGATCTCATAATATGGACTTGTAGGACTCCATAGTCAACTATAGATCCATAATCTTAGGCCAATACCACCTATAGGTGTTAATATGGTCCAAAACATAGATATTCATCCATTATTGATGTATATTTGAGTCAAAAATATCCTCATTAGCTTCATGGAATCATCCATCATGTATGTATGTTCTCATTTTTCCATCCCTACGTGTAGAGTTCACTTAGAGCCAAAATTTTGTAGATATCACTATTTGAACTCAAAGAATAAAATCATGATTTGGGAGCCCTTGAACACTACTCTTATCTAATAACATACCCTAATTATTTTTTAGGTTTATACCTATATTTTAGGGATATAATATTATTGAATTTGGGTTCATCAAGGCTCATTGTAACACTATTATGGGGCATCATCAAAATGCCTCAGACCTTTGTTTTTGTGTTTTAGGGAAATAGTCCCTAAACAAAGTCCTTCAAATTTGAAGATAGTTACTCAATATTATTTTCCAACTCAATGTCTCAAAAATTTCTTACATGCTATAATTCAAACATCCAAACTCCATCAAGGATTTAAAAATATGTCTACACACCTTGATCAACATTTTCAACTCTCTGTCACTACCACCTGTAGGTGGACATTTTCATATGCAAATAGTGAGAATGAATAATTTATTAGTATCTATAGTATATGAGATTCATTGAGGTTTAGACCCTATAAAATACACCTGATTTATCTTGATAACCTTTAAGGGTTTGAGACAAGTCTCAATACTCCCACCACAATGTTCTCAGTCCCTTACATATATGCTTTAATATTACAACCAAGTAGTGAGTGTGAAGATGGACTGTATGCATGGAAGATGGGTCTAAAACTAGTTTCAAAACATTATTAAAAGGTTTTTAAGTGAATATTAATTACTTTAAATACTTCAAACAAGTTTCAATATACATTAAAATGTGACATTTTCTCCATGGCACCTATAGGTGCACATTCATGGTTGACTATGTGTATATATAGCATTGACTATCACCAAAATCCTTCTTATGTCATTTGGAGTGTATTAGTTTATTTATCATGAAAAAATAATATTTAAAAAACCTTTTTTAATCTCAAAATACCTCCATGAATGTTTTCAAACCTCAAGACACCATTACTACAATTGGGAAAAAGCAAAAAATTGATTATGACCTTGATATGAATATATGTTTGACCAATGCATGATGTTGGGATGTTAAAAATGGAATTAAAGTGATTTTTATGGCATGAAAATATGGATAAAATTATTTTTCATTCATATAAAATCATCTCCAAGAACCAAACCTTATGCAAGTAGTGAACTTGGACTGAAATCTCACATGGTGGCACCTTCTTGTAACTTGAGTTGTTTGATCCATGAAATCATTTCCAAACATGAAACCAAGCATGGGAAAAATGATATGAGAGAGTAATAATCTAATGGAATCAAATTCATAAGATTAATTTTATGTAATATCTCAAACAAGAGCAAAACATCTAGGGTTTGGAAAACTATAGGCAAAAAAACATAGTCAACTTGTTATAGATGGTTCATAAATAATAATCCACCATTATTTTAAATTAAAACATTAAATTTAATCTAAATAATTTTAATATCACCCCCCAAAGGAATTGATCTAAGAGTCTTTCTATTGGCCAAACCAACCAAAAACTTAAAGATAATTTTAATCTAAGACTCTTAGGAATTGATCTAAGAGTCTTTCATGTGCATGGTGGAGTGATGGGAGATCAAAATGGTTTTGGCCCATTTTTGGCACTTAAAGATAATTTTAATCATGTAAATTAGTCTATGAAAGTTTAATAGTCATTCAAAAACCTTATTCCATATGCCAGCCTCTCTCATAGGCTATACACCCTTTAAAACTCCACTTTTTACACTTATTTTCTTGATTTTCAGTTCTCTCCTACATGTTTTTAGTTATAAACTGACATATCTAATAGGAAATGACATATTATATTTTAAGGAGTTTAAAACACTTATCTTTCTTAGAAAATTGTACCACTTTCATTTAATGCTCTTTTATGACCCCTAAATGACATCAAATGACCTAAGGACTAATTTGAGTTATGACCAAGGACAAATAAATATGAAATGACATTAAATACACCCTATAAAAACATAATAGACTCCTATATTATTTTTTGACTATAAAGGGTTTACCCATTTTGACTTATGGTCAAAATGGTTGACACTTACAAAAGATGAAAATAAACCATAATGTTCATCCTAATCTTTGTGGATTTAAATAAATCATGCTATTTTTCAAATGAAACACTAAAATTTTACTTAAAACAAACAAATAATTCCTCCTTCTAGCACTACCATTTCTCCTATTGATGTATATCTGTGTTAAGGATATAATGTGAATAATAGAGCAATAGTTTCATAGTTTGTAGTGTAGGTCCTAGAAGACCTTAAAGCTAAATTCAGTTTTGCTAGAATGATTGTCTGGATACCACCCTTTAGTCTGTAAGTAGACTTTTCTATAGGGATAAAATGAACTCAGTAGTGACAAAATCTATCTAAATTTTATTTATGTTATTATGATGTAAAATTGCTTTATAATTTAAAAATTTATGCCCAAACTCTAAACAAACAAGTGGATATTTACAGTGAGCATTAATCTAAAGTGATTCATGTTTAAAATTGGTTCAAAAGGGAAATAGGGTAGAGCATAAAATAAGGTTTTATTTGTAATAAAAAATATGAATATATCTTTAGTTCCTTCTAAAAATAGTGAAAATAAAACTACCATTCATGAGATCCTAGTGCTAGACTCATAATATCATAAATGCATTGGGGATTCTAGTCTAAATATAGTGCATGCATATGAAAAGTATGCTTTAAAATATTTGCCTACAACAAATTGCTTTTGACATATTAATTAGTAACATATAATGAAAATAGAACATACATAACATATTTTGTTAGCTTATCTAAAAGAACAAACTAATAAAATACATTCAAAACACTAGTACGAGACTTAACCATCCAAAATATGAAATCATTTGCCATTAGAAAAGATTGAGAAATAAGAGAATATGAAAATGATGAAATAGTGAAAAAATTATAGGAATTCTTCTCTCTATTTACATTAATTTTAAAAGATTCTAATCTGAGTTACAATTTAGGGATAAAAACCCTATATATAGGCCTTTTTCATGCCTAAGATGGTTACGTAATAACCATATATATGACATCTATTAGTGGACAAAGTCCCTCATGTCCTAATCTAAATAATATTCTATATTCAAATTTGGGAATATTTTACAATGTATTTAAGGGAATTAAGACATGATATTCATCAAGAGAAAGCCCAACATAGGGTTATCTAGCTCTTAAGGTGCTATGTTGGGATCTTATTGGTGTGGTCAATGATGAAGCCTCTAGTGTGGAAGAAGATGAAAGTGAGCCTGTAGTAGATTAGGAAGGAGTGATTCCAAGTGTTGTCAAAGAATAAGATATTCAAAGAGGGGCCGAGGAGGTAGAGGCTCTTATCGTGACCATTTGCATCTTCTTGGTTGCTTATTTCTCAACTTATATTTTCCCTCTCCATGCTTTAGAGAATATCTTATAATCATTGTTAACTAATTTTAATTCAATAATAGGTTATTTCAAAAAAATTATTATAATACCTTACATTATGTCATGTTTTCTCAAGGGAGGTACTATAGCCTCATTGATTGCCATAACCTTTTCTATTCTCTGATTGGCAGATGTTGCGAAATCTACCATATCCTACCCAAAGGTCACTCACCTAGCCATGGCTTGTTTCCTAAAATTGATAATAAATTTTTGAAACTGGGATTGAAAAACATCCTGGTTGACAATGGAACCATCCTTGTTAGCAAGGTTCATGATCTTAGCCTCTTTAATCAAAGTTATGACTTTGTCACCCTATTGGGTGAGAGATTGGTGTAGGGATCTCATTTCATTAATCCATTAGTTCAAATTTGTCCTTATTCCAATTATATAGGACTAATCAATGATCAAGTCCTATATTGGGATCATGTTTAGTTCTTCAAACTTTTTCATCCTAATCAACTTTACCAAGTTGATTGTCTTGTTGTCATATGTCCCATATACACCTTCTGCCAAGAGAATCCTATCATATATTTCATCCCCCTTTATTGTGTACTAGGCCAAGGTGTTTAATTTATCAAACATTACATCCACAACCCATTCTACCTTGGTTATGGTCTACATTATTAACATGGATTTGTGATGTTATTCCATATCAGTTGATGTCTATTGCATTCCTTTTACCAATTCAACATGTACGCCACCATATGCCTTTAGAGTCAAGAGGGGGTCCTATTCATACTATTTATGCTGGTCAAGCCTAGATCTCTTCTTATTGGTCATCTCAAATAGAGTCTCTTATGACTCATACACAATTGTTTGTCTAGATGGGTTACCTTCCTCTTGGTTAATCTTTTCATTGATCCAATCTTCTTATAAAATTATAATGTGACTTGTGGAGGGTCCACTATGACCAAATCCTATTTCTCCATTATAGCTAATTGTATTTGTTTTATCCATGATTTATTTGAAGAACCACTTAGACGTTGAATAGATGGAGGGTATATATAAGTTGGTGTTAATCCCTGAAAGGTATATGTCTAGGAAATAATGGTGGAGGTGACTAGGACAAATGTAGAGTTGGGGGATGAAGTGGGAAGTGTCATTCCTAAAGATGAAGGAGAGCTAGTGCTACTTAAATCACTAGTTTGGCAGAGAGGAACATGGGGGATGATAATAGTGGGCCTTTTATTTGGTAATTGGGGACTTAGCCTAGTCATAAGCCTAGGTAGGATTGAAAGAAAATTGACTATTACTGAGACCTTGGAAATGGATGATATGATGAAGGGGTTGATAGTGGGTAATGTCATAGTCATGGGCCTAATTATAGGTATAGTAAGGGGCTGATAGGTTAATAGGCTCATATGGTCTAGAGTTTGAGGTTCACCAGATATGTTCAAGGGTTGGTTATATAAGAAAAAAGGATGAAAATAAATGCATTTCTAACCTATTAGTCCTAGTTCTTCCCTAATAGGATGCAAGGGGGAGGTAATTTTGATGTTGAATCTGATGGTGTTAGAGTAGGTATAAGTACTACCTCCACCAAAGGTCTCACCTGCACTGAGGTAAGACTTTATACTTGGGGTTGGATTTTGGATGTTTCTCCTAAAATAGAATCCTACTCACTATGTTTTTCAATATCATCTCCCCCTTCTCCAAAGTAGTAGATAATGTTTTCAATATTCTCTGACTAAGTTGGGGGGTTGGTTTGTCTTTCCTTCTCAGCACTAGAAACATGAAATATGGATGTAAATACTCCTGCCTAAGTATCCCCATGTTCAAAAAACTCATAAAAACATACATCTTTCAACCTCCCCTTGAATTTTGGGATATTGGTAGCTTTTAATCTCTATTTCACCTCTATGTCATTATTTGCATTGATGTAGAACACGTCTTCATATTCAAGCTCATGAGGGTAAGTCATGCTTAGAGATACCATGTGCTTGATGCAGTGTTTGAGATTTATATATCGAGGGTCCCATTCTCTATTAGTATCTCTTCCCAAATTAGAGGTGGGTCTTTGCTCAATGGAAGTAATGAATGAGTTCTAGTTTCCAATTTTGAATCGATCAATGTTGTATTGTTGAGGATAAACCAGTGCTCTTTTAATCCATCCACCCCTATGAGTAATTAGAAGCAAATATCTTGTTCAGCCAACATGTCTACCACTATGGTAGGAAATCAGAATGGGATTATCTTAATTCTTACTCTCATTATCACTATGTAGTCTAGATAGTAACAAAAGGCTCCCAAGGTGCTTAAGGTTATTCTAATCTCCTCTAATATCCTGGGCATAAGCCTCTCATGGTTGGCCTTGTAAAAAATTGGGTAGAATTGCTTGACTTTTTCCCTCACATATTATTTGTATTTGTACACTCTTACCTTAGAAAAGGTGTGAAGCATATTCCACTTAAATTTTAGATCCCAGTCAGTGAATTGGGAGAAATTTTGGATAACACATATATCATCCACCAAGTAAGACATCATGTAGAAATAATCCCCTTGATTGGCCATGACCTTCATAATCTTGGCTTCCAAGTTGAAGGATATGATTTATCCCAAAGGGGGAGTCTTGGAATTATCTATTATCATTATTAAAAGTGGAACACACTTCTCATCTACGTGGCTTGTGTCCTCAACCCCATGCATCCTATTCATCATAGCCATACCCATCCTTACCCCTTTACTAAATCAAGATATGGGGATATAGCTAATTTTGGATTTAGATATGAACCTCTACTTGTTTCTTGCCTAGTCCCTTAGAAATTCTCTGATGTTATGTGTTTAAATCTATTGGGTGACTATCTCCTAATTATAAATAATCTCTAGTCTAGGAAAATCATAGCAAGCCTGAAAGGCTAGCCTAGATATGAAAGCAATGCCATGACTTGAATTAAAAGTCTTAATCATATTGTCAACATAACTAGATTGAAAAATCATTTGGTAGACTAAGTATACGTAGGGGTACTTATGGATGAGATGTAGCCTTATGTAATCCCATAGATTTAAGTATCAAGATGTCCAACCTATCTTCTATGTCATTGGATATTTTATCATCATTACTATCTCTATATATATTCCTTTCCAAATGGTAGAATAATTCATTATAATTCTTGTCTTCAGTGGCTAATGCAACTAAGTTAAAAATGGTGTCCTAGAAGATAATGTTTTCTCCATAAGAATAGACGAATGGAGCTTGTTATGGTTTGGTATCCCCAGATGTTCTATTTTCATCCATGGTTGTCTATTTTATAATTAATGAGATTATGGATTGCTTTAATGTGGAGAGAATGCATATAATTCATTATCAACAATCATAGAATACTTTGGACTTCTCAACAAATAACAACTGAAAGTTAATGTAATGCCTTGAGACAACAAGCTTTAAACTCTAAATTTTAGAATTTGAACTAAAAGATACGAGTCATAAATGGAAAGTATATTTAACTTGATTTGACTTAAATCATGGGTGAATCTTCAATTTTATTCTAAGGGATTCAAAAATACACTATGAGGAATCAACCAATCATTGGCTTCACTTTGTTAATGTGGCCTATCATTAGAGGCTTGACTTTTTTGAGGAAGTGACTTGGTTTTCTAACCACTAAAACAAGCCCTATCAACATTTATTTCAAACCTACAACTAGAACTTTGTGGATATCTATGCATCACCTAGGTACTATAATTGACATGTGTTTGACACTTAGTTATTTTTCATGACTTCAACCTTTTATTTTGAATATTGGGATATCTAAGTGGATTGCACAATTCCCTTCCAAGTGTCACCTTCTAGTTGGATCATTCTTCTTTAACATTGTGTGGTTTAACCGCTTTTATTTTGGGCTAACATGGATTTGGACCTCTACTAGATTTCTAAGTGGTAAGCTCTCATTGGCTTGCACTATCACATAGCTTTATTATTTGAAAATTTTAATAGACCCAAACATCATGACACTTTTCCATGTGTCACATTTTGATTGGATAGATCTTCATTCGGTTTCATAGTTTCCTTTGATCACATTATTACCATGAGATAAGGGTCCATGTGTCCTCATCCCATTGGTTCTAGTTGTTAGGTGGCTTACATGTGGCAACCACCTATCCAAGATTTAAGTGACTAGTTTCTAGGTGTCATCTTTTCATACAATCAAAACATTGAGATATTTAACATTGTACCCCAATTTTTGGGGCATGAAAGGTGTGATCAAGTGCTTAGTGACATGTTGTGATTAGATCACTTTGTCATGTTAATTTTATAGAAAAATTGGGGTCTTGGAAAGCCATGATAAGGTGCCACATGGCATGTCTTGATTGTTTTATAACTCCTTTGTAGGTTGAAATTTGATTGAATGACAAGTGGGACATTCCCATTAGGTCATGGGGTTGTAATACTTGAGAAAATAATAGAATCCTTGGAAGGTCATGATTGAGTGCCAAGTGGCATGTTATAATTAGGTCATTGGGTTATTTATCCTTTGTAACTTGCCTTTGAATTTTAAATGTTGTGATTGAGTTCCATGTGGCATGTTTTGATTGGGTCACTGGTTCATGAGACTCTTTGAGGTTAAAAGGTGCATGATAAAGTAGGAAATTTTATTTGGTTGAGTTGCTAATACATGTAAAACTTATGCAAGTCAGTTGAAGTTGATTTGGCATTAGGTTCATACATAAATGAAATATTATGAAAGTTATCAAATTGAACAATAAAAGAAAAGGGGCAAGTCTAAATTTGTGAACTTTGAGTACAGAATCTAACATGAACCCTAATCTAATACTTAAAAGCAAGGTACATCATAATATCAAATATGAATTTTGAGATAACCAAAGTAATACCATTATTTTAAAACCTTAATTAAGTGATCTTTATCAAGTCCTAGGTATCATACCTTGGACCCTTGAATTATAACCCCTTGTAAGAGCACTTTCTAAACAAGTTAGATCATTAGAGAACTCAATGAACTAGACCTTAATGAAACATTTTATTTGGTATTGATTAATATTTTTCATGTACCAACATGAATTTTAAACCTTTTAAGTCATACCAAGGGGTTATAGTCTGGTGATACCAAAGGTAAGCTATGTCTTATGGTGAATGACCCAAAACTTTCATAGGGTCCCCATTTTTAGGCTATAACATGCATACACTAGATCCATTATTCATGATCATACACATATTATGCCTTTCCTACACTTGTGTGAAACACTACGTTGTTAGAATCTACTTCTATTGATCATTATTGATATAGTTTATTTTATGTTATGATGAAATTACATTATAATGTTGAGCTTATATGCTAATGATTGCATAAGTATAAATTCATGCTTACATCTTATAGAGTGTTCTAAATATGCTACCCTAGAGGACATTTTAATAAAACATCAATTCAATGGAAAGTATGATATGATTATGAGAGTTGATTGTATTTCACCTATTCATCTTATGAAATGGCTTACTTGAGTGTAATTATTGTTTCAAGACCTTGTGTCGATTATGCAAAATTTAAACATGTTCTTTGTTTATTGTTCATAGTGTTGGACTAAGTTTTTTTAATTTATGCATGTAAATTTGAACATGCCCCCACCTTGAATGTGTTTCATATTAACATGTCCCTTTTCATGGTTTCCTTATACCATCTTTTACATGATATTGAGTGCTCTTATGTGTGTGACTTATTGTATACTGAGCTTGTGCTTATTAGTTATATATATTTCATGATGCATATCATACATATCAGGGTTTTTTATGTTTAGATACTGTGAGATTAATTAATTTATCTACCTAAACATGATATCACTATATGTCCCATTCTTACATGATTGATACAGATAGAATTTTTATCTTATCCTTTTCAGATAAGGTGACTATCACATTGCATTATCATCACATAAAAATAGAGGCATATTAGTGGGGGAATGTAATAGATACATGATTACACATACATATAATTAGAAAAAATAGTGGGATTTTATATATTTTACACGATTAAGATATACAATAGGGATATGATTTTATGCTTGGTGATTTAACCTTTTAGGATTTAACTATGTAAATCCTATGTTAGATTAAAGGGCTAAGATGTATAAATCTATCAAATAACATGCAATAATTAATTACTATTTTGTTATAGATTTTGACATTATTTTAATTTATAAAAATAGCAATAAATATACATAAATATAGAATTTTTTATAAAGTGACTATCATGGATGATCTAGGTTATAAAAATTGGGTTATAGACAATCCTGAGTGTCATTAATAGGGTCCTAAAATATATTTGCTCATTGGATAATAATGTCCCATCTTAATAGTAGAACCAAGTTATTATAGTGTCTTAAAAGTGGAATTAGTGTCCTCTCTGTAGGACTATTCCCATTTTTTGGGAGCACCTATGCCCATGTTTTTGGGTCCTATTTTTGTGCACACAAAATTTGGAACTCTATGTTATAACTAGAAAACCTAATTTAGTGTGAAAACCCTAATCTTCCTTAAATGTATGGCATGAAAAATAATTATGTGTTCATTATTAGGATAGGATGGACATTCTCAACACCTCATTGTGGAGAGAGTTTCCTACATACCAATACTCTAAATAGGGATGAACCTTGATGTAGTTCTTCCACCTAGTGTTTGATGCAAGTACTAGTGAATGATAAAATGCAAGTGGACTTGGATGCCTTGAATGTGATTGAGCTTTTAAAACTTTGAAATCTAGGTTTTGGGCTATTTTGTATGGTATTATGCATATGTATGGTAGAATAGGGATAAACTACCTTAATTTTTATTAACTTCTCTTTTTCCATCTAGTGAATAAAGGTCAAATAGACTTGTATTATAGATACCTATAACTTGTGAGAATAAGGACATTTTCTTAGGCCAAACTTAGTATGGACACACATTTGAAATATTATTCACTAGGGAGAGTTAGGACAATGGACATTAGAACCTAGTTGGGGACACTAGTGCCTTATGGTTGTAGTGTCCCAAATGTGGTGCTAATATCCACGTGGCAGACTATTGGGAAAAATTGGGTTGGGATCTAGGAAAGTTATCTTAAGACTGTGTTTGATTTGACTGTAGATGTATGTGGTATGTATAATGAATATAAAAGTGTGGTAAATGCTAAGGATAAGTCTAGGGCTAAGATAGGAATATGCTAGCTCAAGTGATAATATTAGCATCAAATTACCACATTTAGGTGATTATATTTTCCTCCCCCCTTTTTGATAGAAGTTCAAAAAAGTGAAACAACTAGTATGAAGGAAAAAAAGCCTAACTTGACTTACATTGGAATTGAAGCTCATGTAGCTCAGTCTAAGTATGTGAATATAGGTTTGTGTATGTGAAACATGATCCAAAATAATGACCTAAAATGAAACATGCAAAAATTAGTCTTTACTTAAGAGATGATAAAAAATAAAAGATAATCTGAAATAAAGTAACTAAGTAAATATAAGTAAAGAGAGAGGAAAGGAATGAATAGACCTCATTAGATACATGGACCAATGCATGAAGCTAGTGATAAATTGTGTGTGTGTGTGCGTGCGCACGTGCGCGAGTGCATAATGATCATATCATTGAATACATTTTACCAAGTTTATGGCTTACTTATATGGGTGGATCAAGAACTCAATATGGTTTTGAATCCATCATCACCCAACCCTACTTAATGGATCCTAATTTATGAATATATTGGATGAGACTATAATTGTGTCTAACCCTCTCATGTGGGTGGATAAATAACTCAACTAGGCCATGACTCCATCATTTACCACCCATGTGAAGTATATGCATATGTGACTAAACTACACAAAGTGGTAAAATTATCTAATTGAGTAAATATAACCATGTATATTAGCTCCATGACCACTCAGGTATATTAGGTAGATTCGGGCTACTAGAGAATGCCAACCACTACATATGGAGTAAGGCATGAATCTAGTGACAAATTAGAATGTGATAGAAAGTGTATACAACATAGAGAATGACATGCAGTTTTCCATTCCATCTGATCAACTTGTGTATAGCTGAGTATATGGAAACTATGTGCCTTGCACATTCCCCCAATCTGGTATCTGAGTATATTGAATCTAATCTGAGTATGTAATAATTAATTATATGTAGCCAAACTTAATGTGGGAGTGATCATGCCATACATTATACCTCCAAATATGATAAACTGGTATGAATATGAGTTGTAATGAATGTATTTGAATAAAATCAAAACATAACTATCAAACCTATGACTGTATCGATGCAAATATATACTATACTTAGTGTACTATTTTAGTTAATATATATTGTCCTAAATCTAATAGTACTAGATAGTATCAGCTTGTAGTGGATAATAACACCATTTGGTGCTAGTGTCCCAATCTAGGTGATCTAAACTATTGTCTAAGTCTCTATTCATTATTGTGTCTCCCTTATGTTTGATTTCTAAAACTGAGCCTATGTGCTAAATTTTATCTATGAATAGAAAATTAGGATCTTAATATTTATGACAAACCCCAATGCATGGCCCCTATTTTTAGGGTAGTTATGAACCTTGTGTAAGAACTACCCTCAAAATAAGTAGCTCTACAAAATGTGTTAGCCAAAGCATGTGCATGATATTCCAATATAATTTACAAACATAACATTAGAATGTAAAAGTATCTAAGCATAAATTGGTGATGTAAGATGTATTCTATAATCTAGGATTGCACAAGGGTATTAAAATAGATGTAATAATTATATAGTAGTAAATCTAAGTGTCTACCTAGGGGGATGGGGCATGATGTCCATCATGACACCCAAGTAGGAAGGTTAGATGCATGAGGTTCCTCATGGCATCGAGAACTAGTGTGTGTATAATAAGAAAAGGTAAATTTCATGGTGAAAAAGCGTACATACAAACACATGAGGCACACAAAGGTAGGCCAAATGGACCCAATACAAGGGACATGGGCACATGCCACTAATTTGAGAATGAACACATACAAGGACATGTCAAAATTTACACATATGTAAGCAACAAGAAATTTGGCTTAGAGCCACATAGAAGGGCATGTTTAAATGTTTCTATATAAAAGTATGAAAGAACATATAAGGGACATGGAAAATGTCTAAGGCATACAAATAGAGAAGTGGCATAGAGATAAAGAGCAATGGCATATTCAAATGCCCTCAAAATGGAAGAAGCATAGGAAACAAAATCAAGTCTAATTTATGAAAATTAGAAATAAAATAATGTATAAATATGTAATACAAATCTATGTAAATGCTAAGATGCACATATATTGAGTCTAATTAGTGATAGTTCAAATTTTTTTTGAGAAATGAGTATAAATGATCAATATCAATACATATCAATGCGTAAAGTAGAATATATAGAATGTAAGGATAGAAGTTAGTAGTAAAACATATGTAAGAGATGCCCCTGAGTGGGTGAGTGTATCAAATGTATAAACTTGGATCGGTGTATATGCCCCAATGGGTAGATAATAACAAGTCTACATCAGTGTAGTGTACTAGAATCCTATATATAATCTTCAAACACTCAAGAATAACAAGTGAAGCATATGTGTATAATAAAAATGACTATACAAAGATAGTTATCAATATCAAATATCTAGAAAGTAGTATAAATATAAACCTATAAATGCATACAATCTATAAAATTTGTATTTTTTAGTACTATTTGAATGTTTTTATATTTTCACATGTTATATTGTTTTTGTGTTTTGACAAGTTATTTTTTTGTGTGTTTTCTAGATATAAGTTATGTATAAAAAAAATGAAAATATACTATGTACAAGGAGCAAGAGAGAGAAGGAAGTATGTAAAAGGGTGGAAAGAATACTAACTGGTGAGTCTAATTGGAAACTTGATATCACTATGGCCTGCATAAAAAATAGGAATGATAATCCCTCATATAGTGTGATTATTATGTTGTAGTTGAATGTTTTTGTAGTAAGAATCTGAGTATTGTTCACCATCAAAATCTTAATAACCTAGAGTGATAGAGGGAATTGACTCATGTTGTGGAGTTGACCTTTATCAATTGTGTTTTAAAATATTGTTTATGATTTTTCCCTTTGAAATTATGCTTATTGTAGACATATGGTGTTTTGGAGGCCCTTTTTCTAGAAAGCCTTATTTGAGAATGCTTATTAGCTGAGCATGGTTTTGACTCTGCAACTTAATATCTTTATCTCTCTACAAAATTTCCTATGTATTTAGATGTTTTGCCTTGATAAACTATATCTATAAATGATATGCCTTAAGATGTTCAATAAATCTCAAACCCCGTTGACCAATATTATCAACTGTTAGAATAGGAAAAGTGATGCCTTTGCCCTATTTTTCCAAACCTTAACCCTAATAATTAAACTATTGTAGATAATTGTGACCAAAATTATACCATATTGAATGTTTAACCTAAATTTTGAAAGGTAGCTTTGCATATTTTACTTACTGGACTTCTACTTGTATTATTTATTGATCTAATTATATTTTATGATCCTTTTATTATTCTAAGTTATGCTTTGGTAACCATTTTTGTAATCTTTCTAAGTTTGACCCTTTTTGAATTGGTATATGTGCCATTGTATGTTGTTTGGATGAAGTGTCACTATGTGAATCATCTGTATCCATTATCTATTTTATTTTCATTTTCAATACTAAACATGAATCTTTGTGGTGCCCAAGCATTCAATGATATGCACAAAAAGATATGGATCTCCTCATTGGGTGTAGAGGAGGTAGGTTTATCAACATAGATTTAATCATGTCTCTTAGTATCTCACTGGATATATTATTTTATATTTTAATGTTTTATGAATCACTAGTTGTAAAGATGTACTTTGTTGTGATTTATTATTTGGATATGTAACATTGTTTTCGATAAATTGACTACATGAAGATGTATATATATGATTTACACTATTGTTCCTTGGAGGCTTTTGTATTGTAAATTGATTTTCTAATGTTGTAGTATTTTCATGTAATATTTGAATATGATTTTGTAAACCTATAGTTATCTTGATCATACTAATAATTTGATCACATAAATTCTCACAAGTACAAACCCTAGCTATTTCTAATTAAACATGTAGGCACACATCCTATATGGAAGAGATATGAATAAGATATGTATGGGGATTAATGACATTGGTATAAGATGCTTCATCTTGTGAAGGAATGATAAGATGTACCTAGTTATAAGGAAAGTAACTATCACCCTCATGGAGATGAGGAGGAGAAGGAGATTTTTTCCTATACATAAGATATGACATTGAAACTTGAAACATAGTTGTTAGCTTATGTTATAAATACTCTATGTGTTGATGGGGTTTCTTGTTAATTAAATTTCACATAGGAAAAAGATAACATGCTATGAGATATGAATTATATTGAAATTGATATAAAACATCATCTATACATGTGTTTTTGTCTTTTTTGAGATCATTTTGAATTAAAAGGAATAAGCATGCAAATGAAAGTATCATAATTTTCAATAAAAAGTGATTAATTTATTCTATCATTATGATTATGATTGTATTAAATATAGATCATAATATGTATGGATCTATAATCTACGTATAAATAGAAATGGATACAAATCGTTAGTGTTTCTAGGGTTAGGGTTTTTGGAATACATGGATTTTTTGCAACAAATTTAAATTATATTTAAATAAATTAAAAAACTAATATTAAATTTATTTAATTTATCTAGGTTTTCTAAAAAAAATATAAAATCATAAGTATGTAGCCCTAAATTATTGCACAAATTTTTTTAATAATACAAGCTTGGCTTTGAATCAACATTTGAAGTTGGGTTCACCAAATGATTTAACCTTTTAGGGTTTAGCTATGTAAATCATATGTTAGATTGAAGGGATGAGATATCTAAATTAGTCAAATAATATACAATAATTAATTACTAATTTGTTATATATTTTAACCTTATTTGACTTTTTAAAAATAGTAACAAATATGTATAAATATAGACTTATCTAGAAAGTGACTATCATGGATGATCTGGGTTGTGAAAATTGGGGTTTGGATAGTTCTGACAATCATTAAAAGGGTCCTAGATTCTATTTGCTCTCTAGACAATAGTGACCCACTTGGACAATAGTGCCATGTTACTATAGTGTCCTCAAAGTGGCACTAATGTCTTCTTCATAAGACTATTCCTATTTTATGGGAGTACATACACCCATATTTCTTGGTCCTATTATTATGTGCATGAAATATAGAACTCTATGTTATGCTTGGAAAACTTGAATAAGTGTGTAAACCCTAATCCTCCTTACAAGTATGACATTAGAAATAACTATGTGCTCATTAGTAGAATAGGATAGGCATCCTCAACACCTTATTATGAAGAGAGTTGTCTACGTACCAATAACTTGAAGAGGGATCAAGCTTGGTGTAATTCTCCCACCTAGTTCTTGATTTGAGTACAAGTGGATGATATAATGAGAATGGACATGGATTCCTTGAATGTGCTTGAGCTTTAAAATTGTTGAAATATGGACTTAAGGTTTCTATATATGAATACATAAGTAGGAAAAAAATAGGAATCAAATAACTTAATTTTAATCAACTTCTCTTTTTTCGAATAGGTTTTTTTAATCTATTTTATATATAATGAATAAAGGTCGAGTAGACTTGTATTTATAAAGATTTGTTGCTTATGTAGATAATAAAATATGATTAGACTAATCTTAGGAGGGGCATACATTTGAAAACATATGCATTCAAGAAAGTTATGGGAAAGGAAATTATCACCTAGTTGGGGACGAAAGTTATGGGAAAGGAAATTATCACCTAGTTGGGGACACTAGCACTATAGTGTTCCAAATGTGGCGCTAATGTTCACTTGGCAGACTGCTATGAAAAACTAGGCTAGGATATAGGAAATTTGTCCTAGGACTATGTTTGAGCTGATTGTAGATGTATGTGGTCTACACAATTATTGTAAAAGTGAGGCAAAGGCTCTAGGATAGGTTTAGGGATAAGTTATGAATAGGTTAACTCAAGTGACACTCTTATCATCCAATTACCATTTTCAGGTAATTACACTTAACACCAATTTTATAAATTTGAGATAGAATATTGCGTACTTATGACATATATTATACACACTTTACAAATCAAACATTAAATTTTGTAGATACCTCATATTGGGACACATTGGAGGTGATATTCCATATAAATGAATCAAATCATAGATTCATATTCACATTATATACACATTTATATATAATCCTCACCAAGATGTAATGATTGATACTTATATGTCTTAAAAAGTTAGCTCCCTTAAGTAATATATTTTAGACTCAACTCCTTCATCATACATAGGAATAATTTAATTTTATAAGTTGATATGGTTACACTATTTGATATAGGAGGGATTGGATATATTGTATAAATTAATTATTCACTTAAATTTTGTGATTGAGATTTAGTAATCTCAATGTCCTATTTTGTAATATCAATGTCTTTGGCACAGCTCACCCTTACACAATATTAGGGGTATGATAGCTATTATGACCAAATTTTTCACCCTAGGAGAGGGTGTTCATGCCTCTCTAAATTTTGATAACATGGGATTATCTCTAGGCCTATGGGTTACCTATAGTAGAGATAAACCTCTAGGTTAAAAGGTTAGCTCCCTTGATTTATCTTTTAGGCTCACACACTAAACTAGGATAATCACTATTAGGGGTGAAAATGGAATAAGGAAACATAAATCAGCATAAAATAATGAAGGTGATACACTAAAGATAATTCTGGAAACACACTTGCATCTTAGCTAACATAGATGACTATTAAAACTAACTTCAACTCTATATCCTTCTAGAATAAGTGTTTCTCATAGAGGCATATTGTTATGCATATCTAGACATGGGTTAAAATAAGGTTTGATACTATAAAATAATAGTATTTCTCACACTTCAATACAGACTTAAAAAAAAAAAAAAACTTTATGATACATAATAGAAGAGATACCACTCACACAAAACATGCAAGACCAAAATGGAAGCAAGGAGAGAAATATTCATCACTTATCAGCCAAATACACAACTTGAAATACCTAGGCAATATGTGTAGAGAATAATTAAAATTTATATCTTTATTCAAATTAAAATTAGGTGTCAAACTAGTAGGGATTCACCATAGTAGGTTTGTACTAGATTACAATTCTAAAATGGATTGCATATATAGAGCTTAGGAGATGAAAGAGAAGAATATAAGTGTAAGGGTCAAAAGGATAAGTGTCAAGATGTGAAAAAAAGTTATAATTTGAGATAATGAGGTGGAAAATATACCATGAAGGTCTCTATGACAAGTTTTCATCACAAAAATATCATATTTCTATAGTTGGCGTATAGGCTCTTCATGTTCTTCTTTGAAACTACCTTTGGGTGATGATTCCACTTGACTATTTTAAAACACCTTAGGAGTATTTGAGACATATACATTATCCTAATAAGATGGAATCCTAATTTTTATAGTCATCATATACCCCTTTATTGAAAAATCCTCATGGACATTTGTTATTCACTCTCTAGCAGCCACTCATAAGCCTTCGAGGCCTCAAAGCTTCTTCTTGTCACTTAGGTGACCTAAACATGTTCAAGAGATTATTTTTATAAATGTATGAAAATTTTTCAAGAGCTTTTTCTCCTTTCATATATCTTATATATCTACATGAAACTCAAAACACACTTCTCACTTCCAATATTTGATAGTCACTTTGCTTCTCACTATGTCCTTTAAGACTCTCAATAATGAATGGTCTAGAATAATGTTTTTCACAATTCACTGAGGTGAGATATGAGTATGGTGAGTTATAATAAGTCCTAACACACCTATTACAATGAATTTCATCTATCCATTAATTTTTTCACCTATGAAATAACTCAAATTCTATGAAAGACAAAGAATTAGGCATGTCCATACAAGTGATGGTACTAAAAAATTGGATGGTGAGGATCCCGTTGTTCCCAAAAAAATGTCACTCATGTTTGGGACAATATATGAACTATTTTGGTATTTCAGGCCAAAATTGTCTCTTTCATTCTCAAAAATTTGTTCTAAGCATTCAAATTCCTCATTTTTCAAGCTTTTTTAGTAAAGGGACTAGCAGGTTCAACAGGTTCAGAAGGCTTCAACAGGTGAGCTCTCTCAAAGGAACAAGTTTCCATCACTTAGGAAATTTCAAGATTGGTTGAACACCTTGGTTCAATATAAAATGTTCATCATCAAGCTTTAAATTAAGGATTGAACCATTAAACCATTGAACCCTGCTTTCAAAAGGTTCAAAGGTTCAACGTCATTGGCAAGCTTGAAGAGTTAAGCGTTTCGGCAAAAGGTTCAACAAATTCAACTGATTCAAGGTTTAACTATTTCAAAACACTTAAAAAAAAGAAGAAGGCTTGAACCATTGAAATGTTAAACCTTGAACCAAATTGGTTCACAGGTTCAATGGGTTCAATGGTTCAAAGGTTCAACAAGCAGTTGGTTCAACATGGTTGGTTCAAGTGGTCAATTGAATGAATGGAACACAATATTGAACCGTTGAACCATTGAACTAAAGTTGGTTCAAACCAAATTTGGTTCAATTAGTTGGTTCAGTAAATAGGTTCAAAGGAATTCCCTAAAGCCTAAAAATCTCAAGTACCCTTATGGAGGGCAGTAAACCAAAGCCAAGTGCCCTTGCAAAGGGCAGTGAGCAAAAGTGGACAAAGAGATTTTCTTCAAAAAAATGAACAAGGTAGAAAAGTTGGAGTTCCTTTATAAAAATGAACAAGTCAAAAGATCAAGTGAATTATTTTAGAAAAAATGTCCTAAAGAATTCCTTCAGACATTTTATCTGAAGGAATTCACCCAAAAGTAAAAGCCTGACTAAAGGGAAAGATGACCAAAAGCAAGCAGGAAGATTTCCTTTGGATAAAATGTCTGAAGGAATTCCTTCAAATATTTTGTCTAAAGGAATTGAAGCCAAAGGATGTTGAAGACCAACCAAATAACCCCAAAGGGTAGGTACCCTTGCAGGGGGCTCTCATCGACTAGAAAATGGACCTTCTCAAGGCCTGAAGTGACACCTACCCTTCAGGAAGTTCTAAAGGCATTAAGGCCCGTGACTGATTTCAATGGACTCCATAGGCTCATTTCTATAGACTTTATAGGCTAGGTTCTATGAACTTGATTCTACAGACTCATTTCTATGAATTCATTTCTACGGACTCCGTAGGCTCATTTCTACAGATTTTGTAGGCTAGGTTCTACAAACTAGTTTCTATGAACTCAATTCTATGAACTCTGCAAGCTCATTTCTATGAACTCTGCAGACATATTTCTAAGGACTCTTTCAAGGCTTAAGAGACTTAGAGAAAACAAAGGCTTATAAGGAAGAATATGAATCATTGAACCTTGAACCAAAATGGTTCACAGGTTTAATGGGTTTAATGGTTCAAGGAAAGCTCTGAGTAAAAATAAGAAGCAAAAGTTTCTAGAGATCAGTTCAAAGAGAAGGTTTAGGTGAATGAACCAAAGAAGTGATGGAACCAAGGAATCATGGAGACCACTCGAACCATTGAAATAGTGAACATTTGACATCCCCGTGGACGTAAAATTCAAGCTAATGAAATTTCCATTGATCTTCAAACGTGGCACAAAACCTGAAAACCAACTAGTGACCAGCTGAAGAAGGAGCCAAAAGAGCTAGCCAAAAGGGGAAAAGATAGCCCAGGAGCTCAAATTGCAATAGGAAAGAGGGAAAGATCAAAAATATCTACAGGAGTTATTCTAGTAGGTGTAACAATCCACCAAGTAGATATTTGAGCTTAACATCATTAAAAGTGCAGCCTATTTTTCTTCCTTGGAGTAAAGGCAAAGTGGAAAACTACACAGACATGAAGAAAAGGACCAGACAACCCATGCTAAGGAGAAGACCTTTGAGATAAATCAACATGCCATAGTTAAGGTGGCTGCCCTATTCTAGCATGGCCCTCTTTGACAAAACTGAAAATGCATTCAAGTCATTGAATGCTGCATGGGCCATTCCATGAAACAAAGTGCCAAGCCTTTGTTGGCTACTATATACTGTATTTTCTTACTCTAAGAGAAAGGAGATCTTTTTTGATTATAGAAGCAAAACTCTGCCCAAATTGAAAGGCAAATACTAAGACTTTGAGCTCAAATTGTTGATCATATTACTTTATCTGAATGAGAAAGCAAGTTACTTTCAAACTTTGTGCTGTTATAGCTTGTGTTATCTTTGGAAATAATTCTTATGTCTATTTCCTAAGAGCATTCTTGTTTATTTAATTTAATAGGCAAAACTAGTGAGAGTAATCCAGAAGATGTCTTAAAGTCAGTTACTTTCAAACTTTGTACTGTCATAGTTGTCTTCAGTGTGTTTTTAGTTTGTTTCTATTTAAAGGATCTTGGGATGAATTTGTGCCCCCATTATCCTCTATATTTCACTCTTTGGGTAGTTGAGGTGGAGACTTTGTGTTCTATTTCATCCTACTAGTTACTCCACCTTTGTTACCAGTTACTTGTCACTACCTGAAAGAACTCCTATTGTTTCTTACAAGATCACTTCTAAAAGAAGAGAAGTGCCTTCAGTTTTTTCACCAGGATTTTCTCCTTTGTGAAAATCATCTCTAAAAAAGGAGAGATGGATGGTGTATTCTTATGCCTAAGTGTTATTTTTTACTTATATATATATTATATCGCTCTTGCATATTTATAGGGAACTTCCCCTTGATGAGAGGAGAGATTTTTCCACCTCTGATGTAGTATACCTACACATTTGGCTAACCAATCTCCCTTTCTATGGTTGAAGAGACCTATTTTACTAATCTGTTAGCTGATTGACAAAATATTCACCCAATAGTCTTTTTGGCGACTCCACTAGAGAAGAGCATGTAGTTTGAAGCCTCAAGCTTCAAGCTAAAGCAAGAGCAATCCCTTCCCATTTTTATCCTAAAATTTGGCAACTCCATGCTATACTAGAAGCCAAAAATCCAAAGGTGTTGTTGACCCTATTTTTGAGTTGGTACAGCAGGGAAATTTCAATTTGTTTCCTCCCCAAATTCAAGTTCAATGATCTGGGAGTGTTCTTCCTACCCCTACTAGGACACCAACACAAGGCAGAGATTCTTTTTCTACTATTATCAGAGCTTTTCCTATACACACTCCACCCATATTTGTTATCCCCCTTTTTTCTAATCAAATCATGGCAGTTTAAGGCGCATGGGGAACTATTTTGGCCCACTCAATTTGACTCCACCTCTGCATGAGCTACCATGCAGTTTAAGGAAGAATTTCCCCAAATTATTTGGTGATGGGAGAGTTCATCCTAATGAACACATTGTAACTTTCAGCATATCCTATGGTGTGATAGGTGTGGAATTTGATGATGTGGCAATCAGGTTGTTTGTGGAAATGCTACAAGATGCTACTGTAGACTAGTTCTACCATCTGTAGGCTTAGTCAGTGACTGACTGGGACACTCTTAAAGCTAAATTTGAAGCTAGGTTCAAACCTATAGAAGATGCACATGCCTTATTGGCCCAGGTCACACAGATGAAGAAGGAACCTCATGAGCCTATGAGGGATTTCATAGCAAAGTCTGACAAGCTGAGGAACCATATTCCTACAATTGCTCAGCCAACACTTGAGAATCTTAAATGTTTCTTCATCAACTCACAGCTACCTAAAGTGAGTTTTCTACTGAGATAGGCTGGCCACATAGACCTTACTATGGCTCAAGATTTGGCTACTGAGGTATAAGATGACCTCATCTTGGTAGGAAAGATAAGGAAAGATCCAAACAAAGGTAAATCCTCTCCATCTTCTAAATACTCACCTACAGCCACCACTGATCCAATGGTGTAGAAGCTAAAAAATGAATTGATAACTCTTAGAAAGTAAATGGTGTAAGGGATGTCATCTACTCCTTCATACAGAGATGTACCAAGGACATTCCCCAATCAGTCACACCAAGGTAATGCTGACAAAAATCAAGGGCAAGCAAATCATCTTCCTCCCCCATGGGGGAACCTTTCCATTGAAGCACCTCCAATCAATTTAGTAGTTGGATATCTTGAAGATGAATCAGATTTCTCCTTCAAACCTGAATTAAACCCAAAAGATGATGCTAATCTCTTCACTAAGGAAGAAGAAGAATTAGCTGGTGACTCCAACATTGGTTTTCTAAATTATCAGGATGAACCCAGAAGTGAAGGTAAAGTAGCTAAGGGATCATATGCTATGTTCACCTGGTCTAAAAATCAGTCATCTCAGCAAGCTGATAAAGAAAAATTATAGGAGCAAGTTCAACCTGCAATCTCGGTTGCTAAGTAGGAAACCCCTCTGCCTTTCTAACTAAAGGACCTGGTGATTGCAAAAAAGGTAAGTACATCAAACATCCCTACACCTTCTACTTGAAATTCACATACCAATCCTCCCCCTCCCAAAAATAAAAAAGGTGAACTCTCATCCTCTATACCTAGTTCATTTCAAACATTTGACATAATCAACCATATAAAGATAATCAAAATTCAAATGTCTGAATTTAAATTTCTACAGTCCCATCTTGAGCAATTAAATAAATTGGTTCAGTGTGTAAAGAATCAAACTGCCCCTTCAAGACAATATGTTAAGAAGGTAACTCATGATCCCCCAAGGAACATGTCCATCCGAAACCATCTTGTCATTACTCCTCTAGAGCCTTTCTATGTTTCCCTATTAATAAATGGTCATAAGCTGAGCAACTACATCATTGACTTTAGAGCTTCAGACAATGTCATGCTTGTCAAAGTGGTAAAATCTCTTGGTCTCACACTGACTAAGACATTTGGGAGATGTTTCTCCATGGAAAATAAGTAAGTGCCACTGCTGGGACAAATCAAGGATGCCCAATTTGCTTTTGCATCATTCCCAGACAAGAGAATCAAGATGACTGTCCTAGTGGCCAACGTCCCAACATCATATGACATCCTTCTTGGGTGGAATTTTTGAAAGGACATTGGAGGAGAATTAAAAATAGACCTATTTGAGGCAAGGATCCCATTCAAAGGCATTATGCAGAGATTGCTTCCTGAGACGAAAGCAAAATATGTGGTCACTCAAACATCAGTGCCTGAAGCTCAAATTTTGTTTTAGTCTTCAAGCATTGGTAACTACTTCTTATCCATGGAAGAAGTTCATGAGGTGTTTGATGAAGCTCCTGAAGGTGACAACCTAAAAATTGGTTCAGATGGAATAGCAGAAGAATTAGTGGAGCGTAATGCAAATGTAGAAGAATCTTCCCCTCTAAATAAAGAAGAATCTAAGGAAAAAATAGTGTCTAATGAGGTATGGATTCTAGAATTTGATGGCAGCTGCTCCTCTACTAGTTCAAGAGCTAGGATTGTGTTGATATCTCTTCAAGGAGATATATTTCCTTCTTCATACAAATTATAGTTCAAAAATACCAATAATACAACTAAGTATGAATCTCTATTACTTGGATTGAGGGTTGCTCGAGACAAAGGCATCAAAATCCTTCATGCCAAAGGAGATGTTGAACTAGTGGTTTGTCAGGTGAGAAACCTGTATCAAACCAAAAATAAAAGATTGTGCCACTACCACAATCTAGTTTGGGATCAAATTGAGAGATTTGATGCTTTCAACATCTCTACCATACCTAGGGAGTTTAATGACCGAGCTGATGCACTAGCTATTTCAGCAATTCTATTAGTCCCTCACCCTGATTTTAAGGGAGATAGGTACACTATTGAACTAGTCTTTTGACCAAGTGTGCCTGATAATTCCAATCATTGGCAAGTGTTCAATAATGACAACCAAATCATTGCCTTCCTAGAGTAAAAAGATAGCTTTGAACAACTTTAATTCGAAGGTAGTGAGCCTCAAAAGCTTGAACTAGCCCCTGAATCAAGTTCAAGTGTAAATGAATAATTCTTATAGCTAAAAGGGAATAAAATTCCCAAAGGATCGGTTTCCATTAAGAAGCTATTTTACAAGTATGATAGATTCATCAAACAACAACAAATAGATTCAAGCTCCTCCTAGGAGTTTGATCAAGTAATTTGGGTACTAAAGAAAATCCCAAGATGGTGAACATTGGGAAGTGCTACACTCAGGAAGAGAAGTTCAAGTTCACTACTCTACTCAGCCAGTACATGGATGTCCTAGCATACTCTTATGATTATCTGAAATCACTCAAGCCTAAAAAAAATTTCCATGAGATTCCTCTCAAGACTGACTTGATGCCTTACAAGCAAAAGTCCAGGTAGTACAATCTAAAGATATCAGGTACTATTTTGTCTAAGATACAAAAAATGCTGAATGCTAGGATAATTTTTTCAATCCATCATTCCACATGGATTGAAAACATAGTGCCTGTAAGGAAGAAGAATGGTAAAATTCACCTCTGTGTGGACTTCAAAAATTTTAATCAGTCATCCTTAAAGGATAACTATCCTCTGTTCATCATGGATCAAGTCCTACAGATAGTGACTAGTTCAGAGATGTTATCAATACTGAATGGCTTCTCAAGATACAATCAAGTTGAAGTTGCTAAAGCAAACCAAGATAAGACTACCTTCACCACACCTTGGGGCACCTCTACCTATCAAAGAATGCCATTTGGCTTGATAAATGTTGGTACCACTTTTAAAAGAGCAATGGACCTTGATTTCAAAGATGAAATAGGTAAGTCCATTATAGTATACCTGGATGATTTAACAGTCTTTTTTAAGCATCGCCCTGACCATATGCACCACTTGCAACAAGTGCTGGAATGATGCCACCAAAATGACATTTCTTTAAATCCCAAGAAGTCTATTTTTGGAGTAACAGAAGGGAAACTTCTCAGGCACATTATATCCTAAGAAGGTATAAAGATTGACTCAAATAGAGTCAAGTCCATCCAAGAGCTTACTTTGCCTACAAGTAAGACTGTAGTTCACTCTTTCTTTGGAAAGGTGAATTTCTTATGAAGGTTCATCCTTGAGTTTGTTGAGAAGACTCACCACATTATAAACATGATGAAGGGAAAGGCCACATTCATCTAGACTAAAGAAGGCAAATTAGCATTTTGAGATATTAAGATAACTATTGCCCATGCTCCAATTCTAGTTTATCCAGACTATAACAAGGATTTCACAATGTATAGTTATGCTTCTGAGCACACACTTTCAACAATTTTGGTTCAACAGAACCAAGAAGGTGTGGAATCTCTTATTTATTTCATGAGTTGTCCTCTCAAAGATCATGAGCTGAAGCACTCAAACATGGAGAAGCATGCTTATGTAGTGGTGAAGGTAGTGAAGCACTTCCATTTTTACATCCTGAAATCACACACTACTACCCTGGTTCCTGACACCATAGTCAAATCCATACTAACTTAGCAAGAGTTTGGGACAGAAAGAAGAAATTAGATTGCTAAAATCCAAGAGTTTGATCTAGTCATCAAACCAATGAAGCTGGTGCAGGGAAGGGGCCTATGCCAATTGATTGCTGACAACAAACTAGAAGGAACAGAACATGGAGAAGAAGGGATAGAAGACACACTAATAGTCCTCTTTATCTCCACCATGAATGAGTGGTATTTAAATATTGCTCATTTCCTTACTTATGGTGAGTGTCCTGCTCACCTATCTCATAAAGAAAGGAGAACTGTCAAGTTAAAAGCCACCAATTTTGTCTTTTGGGACAACGGCCTGTATAAGAGGAGCCTTGATGGAGTGTTCCTTCACTGCATGGACAAGAAGCAACATGACCAACTTCTGAAGTCCTTCCATAACCAAGCCTATGGAGGACATTTTTTTTCTCTTGTAACTGCCCATAAAATTCTATGAGCTAGGTACTATAGGCCCACTCTATTTCAATATGCATACAAGTGGGTAAGAAAATGTGAGCTATGCTAGCAGTTTGTTGGAAGACCCAACTTAACTGCTCTGCCTATTAATCTAGTGGTGATATAAAAGCCATTTCAGCAATGGGGAATCAATTTCATTGGTGCTATAAACCCATCTTCCAGTGCTAGACATGATTATCTCCTCACAACCATAGATTACTTCACCAAATGGGTGGAAGCTATTCCAACCAAGCATGCTACTATAGAAGTAGTGTGCAATTTCCTAAAGGAGAACATCATTTTCAGGTTTGGGGTCCCAACCAATATTGTCAAAGATAATGCAGCTTGTTTCACTTCCCAAGAGATTACCTAATTCTATTTTTACTATGGGATTACCCTCTCTCACTCTTTTTATTACTTTCCATAAGGGAATGGACATGTTGAATCAAGCAACAAGAACTTGGTGACTATCATCAAGAAGCTAGTAGATGACAACCAATAAACATGGCATAAAGCGTTGGTTGATGCTTTATGGGTAGATAAAATTACACCAAAGAGGGAAATTGATAAGTCACCTTTCTAACTTCTTTATGGTCTCAATGCTGAGATACCAATCACCTTGGAATTGCCAATATTGAAATTGGCTAAGGCAGTTGAAGATCAGACATATGAAAGGTCCATTAATAAGAGGATCATGTGCTCAACTAAGCTAGATAAGTAGTGAGCTATGGTGGAGGACTGAATTGCTATGCATCAAATTTTGGTGAAGAAGCTCTTCAACCACAAAGTAAAAGACCATGATTTCCAGATTGGAGATCAAGTCCTGTTATGGGACAAGAGAAGAGAACCAAAGGGAATGCATGGGAGATTTGACTCCCTTTGGAGAGGCCCATTTACTATTCATCAACTCAATGGTGAAAATAGTTTTCTATTGATATTTCAAGATGGCACACCCTTTTCTCTACCTCACAATGGGAAACATCTGAAGCACTTCAATTATTGAAGTATCAAATAAGTTCACCTATACATATGTATATTTTTATAGTCTTTGTTTCTATTTTGTGTTGTTCATTTTCTTTTTTTTGCCTTTCTTTTTGGGTAGCATGAATCCATAGCCCAATGACATACTTAAAGGCACTGGAGATTCTAGTTTCTAGTCCCCTCATTTGTTCCAAGTTTTCAACTAAAGGAAGTTCCCCAACTCGAGCTAGCTGTTGTTCCCAAAAATCTATCACTCATTTTTGGGACAACATATCAACTATTTTGGTCCTGTAGGCCAAAATTTTCTCTTCCCTTCTCAAAAATTTGTTCTAAGCATTCAAATTCCTCATTTTTCAAGCTTTTTCAGTAAAGGGACTAGTAGGTTCAACAGGTTCAGAAGGCTTCAACAAGTGAGCTCTCTCAAAGGAACAAGTTTCCAGCACCTAGGCAATTTCAGGATTAGTTCAATGCCTTGGTTTAATCAAAAATGTTCATCAGCAAGCTTCAAAGGAAGGATTGAACCATTGAACCATTGAACCTTGCTTTCAAAAGGTTCAAAGGTTAAATGATGTCAGCGAGCTTGAAGAGTTAAGCGTTTCGGCAAAAGGTTCAACAAGTTCAACCACTTCAAAGTTCAATGGTTTCAAAACACTTAACAAAAAGAAGAAGCCTTGAACTATTGAACTATTGAACCTTGAACAAAATTGGTTCATAGGTTCAATGGGTTCAATGGTTCAAAGGTTCAACAACCAGTTGGTTCAATGCGATTGGTTTAAGCGGTCAATTGAATGAACAGAACACAAGATTGAACCATTGAACCATTGAACCAAAGCTGGTTCAATTAGTTAGTTCAATTGATAGGTTCAAAAGAGTGCCCCAAAGCTTGAAAAGCTCAAGTGCCCTTGCGGAGGGTATCGAACCAAAGCCTAGTGCCCTTGTGAAGGGCATTGAGCAAAAGCGGACAAAGAGATTTTCTTTAGAAAAATGAACAAGGCAGAAAAGTTGGAGTTCCTTCAAAAAAATGAACAAGGCAAAAGATCAATTGAATTTCAGACATAATGTCTGATGGAATTCCTTTAGACATTTTGTCTGAAGGAATTCACCTAAAAGAAAAAGCCCGACCAAAGGGAAAGCCGACCGAAAGCAAGCGGGAAGATTTCCTTCAGACAAAATGTCTAAAGGAATTCCTTTAGACATTTTGTCTAAAGGAATTTAAACCAAAGGACACTGAAGACCACCCAAAGAACCCTGAAGGGTAGGTACCCTTGCGAGGGGCTCTCATCGACCAGAAAATGGACCTTCTCAAGGCTCGAAGGGACACCTTCCCTTCGAGAAGTTCCAAAGGTATTAAGGCCCGTGACTAATTTCTACAGACTCTGTAGGATCATTTCTATAGACTCTATAGTTTGGGTTCTATGGACTTGATTTTATGGACTCATTTCTATGGACTCTGTAGGCTTATTTCTACAGACTCTGCAGGCTAGGTTCTATAGACTAGTTTCTACGAACTCTGCAGCCTCATTTCTATGAACTCTACAGACATATTTCTATGGACTCTTTCAAGGCTTCAGAGACTTAAAGAAAACAAAGGCTTCTAAGGATGAAGATGAATCATTAAAAATTGAACCAAAATGGTTCACAAGTTCAAGGAAAGCTCCAAGTAAAAATAAGAAGCAAAAGTTTCCAGAGATCAGTTCAAAGAGAAGGTTTAGGTTAATGAACCAAAGAAGCGATGGAACCAAGGAATCATGGAGGCCACTCAAACCATTGAAACAATGAACCTTTGACGTCCCCATGGACATCAAATTTAAGCTAATAAAATATCCATTGATCTTCAAACATGGTGTGGAACCTGAAAACTAACTCAGTGACTACCTAAAGAAGGAGCCAAAAGAGCCAGCCAGAAGGGGAAAAGATAGCTCGAAAGCTCAAATCACAATAGAAAAGAGGGAAAGACAAAAAATATCTATAGGAGTTATTCTAGTAGGTGGAATAGTCCACCAAGTAGATATTTAAGCTTTCAAGCATTAAAAGCATGGCCTATTTTTCTTCCTTGGAGTAAAGGTGAAGTGGGCAACTATGCAGACATGATGAAAAGGACCAAACAACCCATGCTAAAGAGAAGACATTTGAGATAAATCAACATGCCATAGTTAAGGTGGCTGCCCTGTTCCAACATGGCCCTCTTTGACAAAATTGAAAATGCATTCAAGGCATTGAATGCAGCATGGGTCATTCCATAAAACATAGCACTAAGCCTTTCTTGGCGACTATATATTGTATTTTCTTACTTTGGGAGAAAGGAGATCTTTTTTTATTATAGAAGCAAAACTCTGCCCAAATTCAAAGGCAAATATTGAGACTTTGATCTTAGATTGTTGATCATATTACTTTATCTAAATGAGAAAGCAAGTTACTTTCAAATTTTGTGCTGTTATAGCTTGTGTTATCTTAGGAAATTGTTCTTATGTCTATTTCCTAGGAGCATTCTTGTTTATTTAATTTAACAGGCAAAACTAGTGAGAGTAATCCAAAAGATATTTTGAAGTCAATTACTTTCAGACTTTGTGCTATCATAGTTGTCTTCAGTGTGTTTTTAGTTTCTTTCTGTGTAAATAATCTTGGGATGACTTTATGCCTCCATTATCCTCTATATTTCACTCTTTGGGTAGTTGAGGTGGAGACTTTGTGTTCTATTTCATCCTGCTGGTTACTATGCCTTTGTTACCAGTTACTTGCCACTACCTAAAAGAACTCTTGTTATTTCCTACAAGATCACTTCTGAAAGAAGAGAAGTTCCTTCAGTGTTTTCACCAAGATTTTCTCCTTTGTTTGTGGACATCATCTCTGAGAAAAGAGAGATCAATGGTGTATTCCTAACCCTGAGTGTTATTTTCTACTTATATATATAGTATATAGCTCTTGCATATTTATAGGGAAACTCCCCTTGATGAGAGGAGAGATTTGTCCACCTTTGATGTAGTATACATGCACATTTGGTTGACCAATCTCCATTGCTATGGTTGAAGAGACCTATTTTGTTTAGTAGTTAGCTGATTGACAAAATATTCACCCAACAAATCTTAGGAGAGTTTAAATTATTTAAAAAACACTTTATAGTATATTTTACCACCTTTAAAGGCATATCCATTCATTTATTCTCCATCAGGTTCAAATGAGGTTTTTAGGAGGGTTAGCTTCTTAGTGATGATTCATAAAATCTGGATGGTTAACATTCAAATAAACTCCAATGAAAACAAGTTAAGGACCACCCTAAACTATACATATCTTATTTTGGTATCATGCACACCATCCATATGTATATGAGAAAAAGAATTTGATCTTTCATTCTCCTAACTATGTTTTGGATAGGCTTGAGAGAGAATTAGGCCAAACTGACCATTGCTATGTTGTTTCCTAAAAAAAAGGATCCTATAAGTCTTGTTGTCCCCCAAAAATGTCACTCATTTTTGGGACAGCATTTGAACTATTTTGGTCTTACAAACCAAAATTATCTCTTCCCTTTTCAAAATTTGTTTTGAGAATTCAAATTCCTCATTTTTCAAGCTTATTAAAAATCTATGGACTCTGCAGGATTGAATCTAAAGACTCTACAGGCTTGAATCTACAGACTCTGCAGGCTTGAATCTATGGACTCTGCAAGCCAAGTTCTACGAGCTTCACAGGTTGATTTCTATAGTCTCTGCAAGAAAGAAGCAAGCTCTCAACACTTAGGCGATTTCAATGTTGGTTCAACCAAAAGAGTTCATTGCCAAGCTTCTAAACAAGGATTGAACCATTAAACCATTGAACCTTGGAACAATTTGGTTCAATGGGTTCAATGGGTTCAAAGGTTCAACATCATTACCAAGAGTTAAGCGCATTTGTCAAGGTTAAAAGTTCAACCACTTCAAGGTTCAATGGCTTCAAAACACTTATCTAAAAGAGAAGAAGGCTTGAACCATTAAACCATTGAACCACTTTGGTTTAAAGGTTCAATGGGTTCAATGGTTCAACAACCAAATGGTTCAACACGGTTGGTTCAAGTAGACAAAGGAATTAGCCAAATAAAGGGATTGAACCAATCAAACCATTAAACCATTGAACCAAAGTTGGTTCAATTGGTAGGTTACTTTGGTTCAATTGGTAGGTTCAAGGGGCTACCCCAAAGCTAAAGGAAAAAGTGCCCTTATGGAGGGTGGTGAACCATGGCCTAGAACCCTTGCAGAGGGTAGTGAGTAAAAATAGACAAAGTGAATTCCTTCAGGAAAATAAACAAGGCAAAGGACAAAGAAAAAGATTTTAGATAATTTATCTAAAGGAATTCATCCAAAAAACAAAGCAAAGCCCAGTGGAAAGACAAGGCAAGGTAGATTTCCTTCAGACAAATTGCCCAAAGGAATTCCTTTAGACATTTTGTCCAAACGAAATAAATGATAAAGCCTACTGGAAGAAAGAAGCCTAAAGGCCATCTGAAGACTACCCAAAGGGTAGATACCCTTGTGGGGGCTCTTCCAGACCCAAAGTGGACTATTTCTCAAGGCCCCAAAGGGCAGGTCCCCTTCGAGAAAGATCAAATGACAAAGCTAAAAGAATTGCAGAGGAAAGTGACGTGCCCATAGATGTCAAAGTCACAACAATGAAATCACCATTGATCTTTGCAGGTTTAAGCATGGACCCAAATGTATTCAAAGGATTTAAGTCCAAGGCCAAAAAGAAGAACCACTGAGAAGAGGTAAAGAGCTAGTAAAGATGGGAACGTAGCCCTGAGAGTTTAAATTTTAGGAAGAGACAAAGCTAGAAAAGATGAAAGCAAAAAGAGGGAAAAGATCAAAATATCTGTGCAAAAGTAATTTCAGTAGGTGGAACAATCCACTAAATAGATATTTTGGCTTACAAATATTGAAGGTGCAGCCTGTTAGTCTCCTTTGGAGTAAAGACAAAATGGATAGCTGCGTAGACGTCAAAGGGGACAGACCAGAAGATCCAGACCCAAGAAGAGACATATTAGATGAATGGACATGCCATAATTAAGGCAATGCACTATTCTAAGCATGGTCCCTCTAGACATAACTAAAAATCCATAAAAGGAATTGACTATAGCATGGGCCATCCCATGGGAGAGAGTGCCAAGCCTTGCTTGGTGCCTATAATTGTAATCACTTTTATCGTTTTAAATAGATCTTCCCCTTACTAGAAGTGAAACTCTACCCAAATTGAAAGGCATTACTGAGACTTTGAGCTCAGATTGTAGTTCATATTTCTTTGATTGAATGAGAAAGCAAGTTACTTGTAGACTTTGTGCTATTATAATGTGTGCTACATTAGGAGATTGTTCTTATGTCTATCTTCTAAAAGCATTCTTGTTTATTTGATTTAACAAGTAGAACTAGTGGAGATGATAAGGAAGGTGTCCTGAAGCCAACTACTTTTAGACTTTACACTGTCATAGTTGTCTTCAATGTATATTTTTCTTTTTTATTTCTATGTAAAAGACCTTAGGATGACTTTGTGCCCTCATTGTCTTTCATATCTCCCTCTAGGGTAGTCAAGGTGGAGATTTTGTGCTACATCTTAGATTGCAGGTTACTATGGACCCTGTCACCAGTCACTTGTTACCAAAAAGAGTCCCACTATTTGCAAGAACAAGCACTTTTGAAAGAAGAGAAGTGCCTTCTATTGCTTCACCAATATTTCTACAATCTAGAAAGGGATCTGGCTCTTGGTTGAATGTGACTTCTAAAATAAGAGAAGCACCTTCACCAATCACCTATGATTTTTCCTTTATTTTTTAGCATCATCTCTAAAAAAAGAGAGATGGATGGTTTATCCCACCCATGTGTCTTAATTTTTGCTTATATATATATATATATATAGTATATAGCCTCCATATATTTAATAGGGAACCTCCCCTTGATGAGAGGAGAGATTTGTCCCCTATTGATGTAGTAAAACTACACACCTGGATGACCAATCTCCCTATGCTATGGTGATAGGAACTATTTTGCTCACCAGTTAGCTGGTCAACAAAATATTCACCCAATAGTTTTTGGTGACTCCATTAGGGAAGAGCACATAGTTTGAAGTCTCAAACTTCAAGCTAAAGCAAATCCTACTCTTTTCCATTTTTTGTTCTACAATCTAGCAATTCCATGTTATACCAAAGGCTAGAAATCCCAAGGTGTTGTTGACCCTACTTTTGAGTTGGTGTAACAGAGTAATTTTGAGTTTTTTCCTCCACAACCTCACCTTAGACAAACTAGGAGTCTTCTTCCTAGCCCTACCAGGCCACCAACACAAGGCAGAGCTTCTTTTTCTACTGCTAGTTGAGCTTTGCCTATCCATGCTCCACCTAGATTTGTTATCCATATTTGTCATAATTAAATCAGGACAGTTTGAGGCCCCTAGGGTAACTCTTTTGGCCCACTCAACTTGGCTCCACCTCTACATGAACTTTCACGTAGTTTAAGAAAGAATTTCCCCAAATTCTTTAGTGATGGGAAGGTTCATCCTAATGAACACATTACAGCTTTTAGCATAGCTTGCAGTGTAATAGGAGTGGAATTTGAAGACATATCGATCAGGCTATTTGTGGAGAGACTACAAGGCATTACTGTAAACTGGTTATACCATCTGCAAGCTAGATTAGTGGCTAACTGGGATACACTCAAAGCCAAGTTTGAAGCCAGGTTTAAGCCTATAGAGGATGCACATGATTTACTAGCCCAACTCACTCAGATGAAGAAGTAACCTCATGAGCCTATGAGGGATTTTAGTAATAGGTTCAACAAGTTGAGGCACAGGATTCCCATGGTCACCTAGCCAACACCTCAGAATCTCAAATGCTTCTTCATCAACTCACAGCTCCCTGAAGTGAGTTTTATGTTGAGACAGGATAGACACATAGACCTTGAGGCTACTCAAGACTTGGCTACTGAGCTAGAAGATGACCTTATCTTGGCAAGAAAGATAAGTAGAGATCCTAATAGAGGTAAACCCTCTTCATCTTCTGAATACTCACCCATAGCCACCATTGATGCAATGGTACAAAAGCTAGAAAATGAATTGTTAGCCTTGAAAAGGCAAATGGCACAAGGTATGTTTTTTTCTCCTCTATATAAAGATATAACAAGGAGGACATTCCCCAATTAGCCATATCAAGGCAACACTACCAGAAGTCAAGGGCAACCAAATCATCTTCCTCCCCCATATAGGAACCTTGCCCTTAAAGCACCTCCAACCAACTCAGTAGTGGGATATCTAGAAACAAAACATGTTTCCTATTTCCAACCTAAGTTTAAGCAAGAAAATGATGATGGTCTCTTCATGGAGGATCAAGAAGAATCAGCTGGTGACTCCCACATCAGTTTCTTGAATTACTAGGATGAACCTAAAAGTGAAGGTGAAGCAGATGAGGGATCATACGTAGTATTCACCTGGCCTGAGAATTAGTTAGCCCAATAAGTTGATAAAGAAAGAATAGAGGAATGAACTCAGCTTGTAATTCCAATTGCTAAGCGGGGAACCACTCTGCCTTTCCAGTCAAAGGAACCAGTGATTGCCAAGAAGGTTATTACATCAAACATCTCTGCACCTTCTACTTCAACTTCATAGATCAGTCCTCCCCCTCCCAAAAACCAAAAGGATGAACTCCCATCCTCTCTTCCAAGTCCATCTCAGTCATTTGACATGATTGATCATGTCAATAAATCTAAAATTCAAATGACTAAGTTTGAATCCTTGCAAGCTAATCCTGAGTAATTAAACATTGGTGAAGAGCTAGGTGTGGACCTGTCTGAGGCAAAGATTGTGGTCACCCAAATGTCAGCCCCTGCCACTCAAATTTTATTTGAGCCTTCAGGTAGGGGTAATTACTCCTTGAACACAGAGGATGCTCATGTCTCAACTGATCAAAGTCTCATGGCTGGCAATCCAAGATCTGATCGAAATCAAGCATCAAAAGAATTAGTAAGGCATAGTACAAATCAAGAAGGATCTTCCATCTCTGATGAAGATAAATCTGATAGAAGATCAGCTTCTAATGATGTTTAGATCCTAGAATCTAATGGCAGCAATTCTTACACAGCTAGTGCAAATCTCTATTACTCAGATTGAAAATTGCTTGGGATGAAGAAATCAAACTCCTTTGCACCAAAGGAGATGCTGAGCTAATGGTTTGTTAGGGGTTTAATGTTGACAATTAAAGCATGTACTGGACTAAACCAGTAGAACAACAATATATGGTGGTGGACTGTACTGCTGTATTCCAAAGTCAGCAAAAGGAACTTTTCATAGAGAGAACAAGGAGTTATGATTTTTAGAGAGAATACCATGTCCCACCATGGGTCAAGAAGAGGAAAGAGCCAAGAAGAAAATGTAGAAAATTGGTTTCCTGGTGGAGAGTTCGATTCACCCATCACCGTTTATGGGGACAAAATGGTTTCTTGCTAGTTTATCAAGATGACATCCCCTTTTCTTCATCCCATGATGAGTAGCATCTAAAGTACTTCAATTCTTGAATTACCATATAAGTTCACCTATACATATGTATATCTATATAGTCTTTAGTTCTATTTTTTTTTTTTTCATTTTTTGGAGCCTTTCTTTTTGGGTAACATGACTCTGTAGCCCAATGGCATACTTCAAGGCACTAGAGATACTAGTTTCTACTCCCCTCAGATATTCCAAGTTTTCAACTGAAGGAAGTTCCCCAACTAGAGCTAGCTGTTGTCCCCCAAAAATATCACTTATTTTTGGAACAACATTTGAACTATTTTGGTCCTACAGACTAAAATTATCTCTTCCCTTTTCAAAATTTGTTTTGAGCATTCAAATTCCTCATTTTTCAAGCTTCTAAAAAATATATGGACTATACAAGCTTGAATCTATAGACTCTATAGGCTTGAATCTATGGACTCTATAGGCTTGAATCTACGGACTCTGTACGGTTGAATCTACGGACTCTGCAGGCCAAGTTCTACGGGCTTCACAGGTTGATTTCTAAAAACTCTATAGGAAAGAGGCAAGCTCTCAACACTTAGGTTATTTCAAAGTTGTTTCAACCAAAAGAATTCATTGGCAAGCTTCTAAGCAAGGATTGAACCATTGAACCTTGGAACAATTTGGTTCAACAGGTTTAATGGGTTCAAAGGTTCAACGTCATCATCAAGATTTAAGCACATTTGTCAAGGTTAAAAGTTTAACCACTTCAAGGTTCAACAGTTTCAAAAAACTTATCAAAGAGAAGAAGGCTTAAACCATTGAACCGTTGAACCATTGAACCACTTTGGTTCAAAGGTTCAATGGGGTCAATGGTTTAACAGGTTCAACGACCAAATGGTTCAACACAGTTGGTTCAAGCAAATAAAGGACTTAGCCAAATAAAGGGATTGAACCAATTGAACCATTGAACTATTGAACTAGAGTTGGTTCAATTAGTTGGTTTAATTAATAGGTTCAAGGGGCTTCCCCAAAGCCAAAGGAACAAGTACTCTTGTGGAGGGCGGTGAACCAAGGCCTAGAATCCTTGCGGAGGACAGCGAGCAAAAATAAACATAGTGAATTCCTTCAAGAAAATGAACAAGGCAAAGGACAAAGTGAAATCCTTCAGACAATATGTCTAAAGGAATTCACCTGAAAAGCAAAGCAAAGCCTGGCAGAAAGACAAGGCAAGGAAGATTTCCTTCAGACAAATTGCCTGAAGGAATTATTTCAAACATTTTGTTTGAAGGAAATAAAGGATAAATCCCACTAGAAGAAAGAAGCCCGAAGGCCATTTGAAGACCACCCAAAGGGAAGATACCCTTGTGGGAGGCTCTTCCCGACCCAAAGTGAACTGTTTCTCAAGGCCTTGAAGGACAGGTCCCCTCTAAGAAAGATCAAATGACAAAGCTGAAGGAATTACTAAGGAAAGTGACATGCTTATAGATGTCAAAGTCAAAAAAATGAAATAGCCATTGATCCTTGTAGGTTTAAGCATAGACCCAAATTCATTTAAAGGATTTAAGGCCAAGGCCAAAATGAAGAATTGCTGAGAGGAGCATAAAGAGCCAGTAATGCTGGGAACGTAGCCTCGAGATCTTAAATTCTAGGAAAAGACAAAGATGGAAAAGGCAAAAGTAGAAAGAGGGAAAAGCCTAAAATATCTATGCAAAAGTAATTTTAGTAGGTGGAATAGTCCACTAAGTAGATATTTTAGCTTGAAAACATTAAAGGCACAGCCTGTTAGTCTCCTTTGGAGTAAAGCAAAATGGATAGCTACATAGACATCAGAGGGGATAGACCAAAAGATCTAGACCCAAGAAGAGACATATTTGATGAATGGACATGACATAATTAAGGAAATGCATTGTTCCAAGCATGGTCCCTCTAGATAAAACTAAAAATGCACTAAAGGCATTGACTATAGCATGGGTCATCCCATGGGAGAGAGCGCCAAGCCCTGCATGGTGCCTATATATTGTAATATCTTTTATTATTTTAAGGAGATATTCACCTTACAAGAAGTAAAACTCTACCCAAATTGAAAGGAATTACTAAGACTTTGAGCTCAAATTGTAGTTCATATTTCTTTGATTGAATGAGAAAGTAAGTTACTTGCAGACTTTATGCTATTATAGCTTGTGCTACATTAGGAGATTGTTCTTATGTCTATCTTTTGAAATCATTCTTGTTTATTTGATTTAACAAGTAGAACTAGTGGAGGTGATAAGGAAGGTTTCCTGAAGCCAACTACTTTCAGACTTTACGCTGTCATAGTTGTCTTTAGTTTGTGTTTTTCTTTTCTATTTCTGTGTAAAAGACCTTGGGATGACTTTGTTCCCTCATTGTCTTTCGTATCTCCCTCTAGAGCAGTCAAGGTGGAGACTTTGTGCTACATCTTAGATTGATGGTTACTGTGGACCCTATTACCAGTCACTTGTTACTAGAAAGAGTCCTACTATTTGCAAGAACAAGCACTTCTAAAAGAAGAGAAGTGCCTTTTGTTGCTTCACCAAGATTTCTACTATCTAGAAAGGGATCTGGCTCTTGGATGAATGTGACTTCTAAAATAAGAGAAGCACCTTCACCAATCACCCAAGATTTCTCCTCTATTTATTAGCATCATCTCTAAAAAAAGAGAGATGGATGGTTTATCCCACCCTTGTGTCTTACTTTATTCTTATATATATAGTATATAGCCTTCGTATATTTAATAGGGAACCTCCCCTTGATGAGAGGAGAGATTTGTCCCCTGTTGATGTAGTAAAACTGTACACCTGGATGACCAATCTCCCTATGCCATGGTGATAGGAACTATTTTGCTCACCAGTTAGCTAGTCGCCAAAATATTCACCCAACAAGTCTTATACTCTCCCATGAAATATATTAAAGTTGTTGTAAGGTTCTCATGGTCATATGAATCAATTTAGGGTCCATGAAGGTTTAGGCCTAGTTCTAAGCCTATTAGGCCTAGACTATATATCTATATACATGACCACCTGTGAAGTTTCCAAATGATTGTAAGTGTTCTTAAACACATATTCATCTTCACATAAACCATATAGAACATACTATAATGATTTAAAGTGTTTGCCACTCATATTTTCATCATTCATCTGCCCTATCTGTAGGTTTTGCTTTGACTATGGAGTGTCTCATGTCTATGATAGAACAAAGATAATTTACCCTACTTGTCTCACTAAAGTGAGACCATGGAGTGATTTTTTGGGTTATGATGACCCTATACATCATGTATCAAATATTTATCACACCTTTAGATACATAACATCATATATTACCAATATTTTCCTTCTAGACCTATGATTATGAGGATTGCATGCAGTGTTTTTGAATGACTATAGGTTAAGGTTATAGTTCACCATTTTCTATCTCCTTTATCTGAGAATAAAATGAGGATGTGATATATCATTTTGGTATTAATTTTCATGTAGTTATTCAATCTATCATCATTTTTCATCAACCAATAATACATCTCTCATGGGCATGATCTAATTTGCAGTTTATGCTAATCGTGTCACATGTAGGTGGTAATTAGGGAAGAAGTTAAAAGTTTCTTATAGGTATTGGTTTCTACTTGAACATTATATTTATCTCCTTTGAATTATTATGAGGTCATCAAGATTATCTCATACCTAAATAATCTCATCTCTATTTTGATATCATGCATCATTCTCTATATTATCAAATTACTATAAGCTTGTAGTTATGTTATAGATGTTGTTTAGGGGATGTGAGACCTTTCTATAAGTGAAGATATTTGATTGATCACTACTTCATTATTTTTTTTTTCCTCTAAGTTCAATAGGACTATATTTAATCTTTATGATCTTGTCTATTTCCTTGATTCCATGCTCATATCTTATTATAGGTCACTGTTGTCCCAAGTTCATTTTGGCTCAATGCATTATGGCTTTGACTATGTGTTTTTAGTGTAAATATGACTAGGTTAAAACCAATAAACCATCACATAATATTTAAAAATCAACCTTATATTTGTGTTCAAGTCTTAATAATATTCTTATGCTACAAGAAATAAAACATTAGGCTACCTCAAACCTCATCAATATTCACCACTAGATGTCACTATGTGAGAGCAAAACCTCTTTCAGAGAAACTAAGGTAACTCATCCCATTAAGAAATTTTATAGTTCTAAATGAGTGTATATATTTCTTGAGAGTTTTCTTAGATATTATAGTGAAAATTAGATGACTTGAGGAATTAATTCAACTTTTGAAACATTTCACACCATATCTCTTGGGTTTTAGATAGCTTTATCATTATCAGTACATGTTTATAAGTGGTTGTAGGTGACTATGTATATTAGAGTCTGATTAGTATTTACTCATTGTCTGAGAAACCCATATCAATAAACCTTGACATCCCTCCATGAAAATATTCCATAGATAAACTATATTCCATGATTTGAGAGGATAAACATAGGTAGACTATTTTGACTAGAATCTACTGATAGAGAATAAAAATCTACAACTAATGAAATAATGTTTTTGTAGACTATTAATGATTTAATTTATAACACAAGGAAGATGGTATTGCCTATACATTCATATCCACACATGATAAATTATTTTAAACTATAATATAAGTTAAGGGCATACTCTACCAACCTACACACATCACTCTATTCACATAGATCAATTTGAATAGATGAGGAAACCAAATCCATTAGGATTATGCAAGTAGTTTTGAGATACTAGAGGTATTATTGTTTGTTCATGAAATATAGACCACCAATATGAAAACCATGACCATGGAATGAGATCTCACATAGACTACTTTTATGTCCCAAGTGCATTCACCTTAACTCTACTTCTTTTGTCTATACTAACTACAAACTGGTTGACCTTGTTGACTTGCCCAAGAGAGTGATGAATGAGAATAAGTAGTTTTCACATTTTTTTGAGATTAAAAGCAACCTAAGAATAAATATCACTTTTTGGGATCTGAAGGGACCCTCTTGAATCTTACAAACATGTTATAACTATCCTATAATCTATACAATAATTGAATCTCCTCTTTTTGCAAGTCATCTTCTTAATTTTAACATTGAAACTATATAATTCTATTTTTAAAATATTTCATAACACTTACCTAAGATTATACATGCTAACTAACTTCTTAAAACACCCATCCTTTCTTGTAAATGTGTACAATTTCATTAAATTGACCCAAAAGGACATAACTTGACACTAAGGGCAAATGAATAAGTGTGACTAGGATGAAACATAGTTTATGACTTCATTTAATACCATGGTATACCACTTTCCAACCTAGGATACCATATGAAAGTTTTAACTTGTATGGGGTTGACCTAATCTGACATAGGGGTAAAATTAGTCAACATTTTAGTGATTTCCTAGGGATAACATGCTTGCTATACTAAGGACCAATAGGCTTCTCCTATCCTTGGGTAATGGAGTCACCTATACAATGGTCATGACATTTATCCAAAACCAAACCAAATATAAGAAAATAAATAAACACACAAATCAAGATAAAGACACATACTTGTGCTCTCATGAACACTTAGGGAAAACACATAAACAACTTAAGCAAACTAGGCTATGTACAAACTAGCCTAAAGAAACTTTCTGCTCCTAGATAAAAGGGAAAATTTACACCATATATCTATCTAAGATATGAATAAATGTTTGAATCATGTCTATTTTTGAGTATTGGCTTTGATGTCTTCAATTTCCTGATGTTTGCCAATCTCCTTGGCATGATCTTCAATGCACCCACAACAATTGCAAACATGTCACCTATGAAGGTGAAATATTATTGAACTTCAACAATATCAATCTTCTCATGAGACTCCTCAGATACAACTTCCAATGGTGCTTCGACAAATCATGTTTCCTTGACTTCCATGGTACTTTAAATGAGATTAGATTTATTACTAATTGTAAGCTCCTCAATTCATTCAAGGAGTTTTGTATAGTCAATACAATATTAATCATTTTACTCCATAAGGATATCTATTTATATCTTATTGTGCACTTGTCCTTCAAATTTACAAATATATTCATGTTCTTGGAAAAGTTTCATATGTTTCTACCAATCATCCTTGCCTTTTTTCTCCTCAAGAAACACAACTTCTTCAAACTCATCTTCTTGACTATGTTCATGAATGTCATAAGCATCATATATTGCTTCATAATGTATCTAAAAATATTGGTGAGGTAATTCAAAACATGTTTGTTTAATAATAACCTTACATTCCTCTTATAAAATCTTATTCTGCTCTCCTAGAAGTACTAGATTCTCAAGACCTTCATATTCATTGAATATGTGTAAATAGGTCTGGCACATACCTTGATCAAAATTCTCATGTATAGATTCAACATCACCTAATCTAATCTTTCTTGACTCAAGAAGGCTGACTTGTTTTTTTATTCACCAAGGGGAGTCCCTATAGTGAACAATTCATTGTAGATACTTGTGGCATCTTCTTGATCAGCTACAAACTGAGCTTTCTCCTCTTTGTTTGCCTCCCATAGGATGGATTCTCCTTCAAAAGGGAATGAGGTGGGAGGGTGGAGAAAAATTTCATGGGTTGCAGAGGGAATAAGATGTGTGATAGATGGATCATGAATGGGTATGGCCATATAAGGATACACTTGAAATAAATATTGGAGGGAGAGAAGGTTATGTTGAGCTATAAATACTTTATTTTAATCAATAATCACCTCATGATTTTCATTATATTATTAAAACTCTTCCAAAATTGTAACCTTATCATCCAACTTCTTAACTAATGCTTCTTTTTCATATTGAAACTCTTCATGGATATACCTAGAAGATAGACAAGACATAGGTTCTTGAGGTTTAAACACACATAATGTTTTCCTCCTTGACATCAACTTCTTGATATTTAGCCTCTTCTTATTTATTTACAAAAGACTACACTCCTTGGTTCTAAGTCATAACTTTGAGGCTATTAAGATCTTTTGGGGATTGAATTGGATTTGCATAAGGGTAAGAGGCATGATAAAATATATGAAGAATAAGTAGATTATTGAGGATGGGAGGGAGAGAAATGTTATGAAAACATATTTTCACCTTATTCATAGCCTTCTTGAGGCCCTTAATTAGCTAAAATTTGACTCCTAACTTCTTATTTTTCTCCC